>WOVY01001033.1:0-497073 GCA_013436015.1 Rhipicephalus annulatus | reverse complement strand
AATCACAAAACCTCCAGGCCATTGCGGACGACGCAAGCACAGTCAGAACGAAAGCTTCAAAAGCTACTTTTATAGAACTTTTGTAAATTCACTCTGAACAGCACATTCAAGTACTTCTTTGAGAATATTTAAAACGCAAGACATGACACACTCTCCACACCCACACAGCCACAGGGCCCGGCTCCTAGCACGTACAGCGTTCACTTTACACTGCTTATTCATCACAATAATTCTCTGATGATATACGTATGGCACTCGTGCGCAAACATCATCGAAGCCTAGAGCAGATTGTATGGAAACATATATGATTTTCTGTCGTTTCTTCTTGCTTCGTACAGCATACAGTCGACAAATTCAATTTCACCTGAGAACAAAACAGCATGAGAATGCAGCTGTGCTTGTCTTTTTTTTCTGTAAAATATACCTCTGACACATCGCGTGCTGTTTCAAATGCGAAACACTTTTTAGAGAACTTCAGCGAATTTGAGCATATCTATTTATCTATCTATCTATCTATCTATCTATTACTATCTATCTAATCTATCTATCTATCCATCCTATTCTATCTATCTGATCTATCTATCTATCTATCTATCTAATTGCTTACGCCTGGTTGCTCAGGGCTCCATGGTCCACCCCCTTAAACTTGGCGTGAGCCAAAATTAGCATGGGAGGGTAAGATGGTTGAAGTATAGGACGTGCTGGTCGAGACATAAATAATGTCACAATAACAACCGCGTATGTCGTCAAACACGTCCCGGCAAGATAGTGGGCGCATACCTATCCAGGGTATATGACTCTGGCAGGCGGTAGTGCCACAGGTGATTGACACTTGAGATATCTCCCCAGGAACGACGAGAACACACACGGAAAATTTAAACGCGGGAGCAATCCAGAAATACCCGACATGGAAATATCAGACGAATGCAAAAATAAATGTCAGGGTCACAACTGGAATCGAACCGAAGCATTCTGCGTGGCAATAAAGCATCTTACCACAGAGCTACGACATGTCTCGGAACTTCTTTTTCAAAAGACGCTAATTTTTGCGTAATATCAATAGTATTTTCAGTGTTGCCTAACCAGTTTTATAAACATTACTTATGTACTCCTTTGATACAGATGTCACGGTCGGGTGAACGTTAATTGTGTTTGTATCCATGCGCTGAAGTTGATTTATGTAGCAGTGTCCACAGCCAGCATTCTCACGAGCATCAGCGCTTCATATCAGCTTCCGGTGTTGCTAAGACGCATGGTTCTAGTTGGCATCGTTGCGCGAGTGCACACAAGTGGTTATATGAACATCTTTAAATCTTCAACTTATGTCAGTGCTTGCGGCATTTGTACATATATTTAGAGTTATTTAATGACGTGTCGCTCAATACGAAAAATTGCAACACGGTCACCTTCCGTCCGCATGCTTCACATAACGTCGATTCCCAGGTAGGTAGAATCTGCCGAATCATTTTTATTGAGGCCTGCCTATATACTTAGTTTTGGATAATGGCGTCAACCAGGGAGGACGGTACAATCTCCTGAATGTACTTTAGGCCTTTAGAGTGGGATCAACCCGCAAAAACCTTGTCGACAATTTTTTCGACCGGAATCTCACGTGGAACAAACAGCAGTCTTTGCCGATTTTTTTATCACCGAGTGAAGAAGAAGCTATTGCCGTACAATTCACACCCATAAATCATTCTTCACAGGAGTGTAGCCTCTCTCTGCTTTAAAGTCGGCGCTAAGGAGGTTGTTCCCATACAGCATGCAATTTTGTTTTAATAATCAAGTGAGCCGAATGGAGGCTGCCGGCTTCCTTTGACGGGTCACTATGGCTGCTGCAGGAACACTGCTGAATAGTTCAAACGTGGAACCTAGATAGCGACACTTCCTGCCCAGCCCTGGAAAGGGGAGATAGTTGTTCTTTAGATTGCAAATAAAAAAAAGTGAGCCCCCAACAGGCTACTGCTAAGTGCGACACCTATACAGAAGCTCACAAGGGTATGAGAAGAGGTAAAAATAAAAGAATAGAGGCAGAAAAGTAGCAAATAAAGAATTTAGAAAATTACGACATGGTCTCAAGATTCTAAAGGAGGAGGCACCAATCAGAGAGGGCTACACGCCGCCAGGAGTTAGCGGACGGCGGCTCGATCGGTGACAGCTACGTTGGCGCTCAAGAGACAGAGCACGAAGACACCACCCAGCACAAAAGCCACCAAGCGAGTCCCTATTCAGCCGTCGAGAATTAGGCTACAATTTTTGCCATATTTATGAGCTCTTGCACTATTTCAAAAAAAGTGGGCAGGTATGGTGGTACCACTGGTGTTTCTAGCACCCTATAGGTGCTAGAAATGGTGCTATAGGTGCTATAGTGGAAGAATCGGGTGGCTGTGCTAACGCATTCAGAATAGCAAAAACGCAGCTGTGAGAAGAACACTGAGAGGGATTTTGTGATATGTTCACTGGGGTCATGTACCCGATATCTCCATCATGCGGCAAGTGGACATCGGTTGAACTGGAAGGTGCATTTACTTTTTATACCCTGAATAATGAAGCTGCCGAGATAAAACTAAATTGTCTTCCATTTTCCAGTTTTAAAAGCAATCTTTCAATGATGCCACAGTTAAATTATCTATAATGCAACCTTAATGCACACCAGTGTGTAAGTTGCGAATTGTCTGTATGCCACAGAAGCGAGAGCCATGCGACGAAAAACGCACTTCAGAACTACGTAACATGTTGGGTGCCACCTCTTGATGCGTACACATCAAATAAACGACGTGAATTAAAGATTGACCTCAGGTCACCAAGGCAAGAAGAAACGAAAAAGTGAGAACTGTTGCAACCAGCTTCTCGCTTTCCGCCATCATCTCCAAAACAATTGGGATCTAGCTTACCACACCTTAGACGAGTCAGCGCTAAAGGTTTCTTGCTTAAGCTACATATCGTTGTGAGGACTTCACAGCTGGCACTAAAGATGGAACGCATTTCGTGACTCACATGCTTGAAGTTCTTCGGTATGTCGCGGGCTTTCGACCAACCAGCAGGAAACGCCGAATGATTGGCTAAGAAGCATGCCCAAAAAGCAGCTAAAGGGACGATAAGTAGCCGCAAGTAGAGACCTTTTTTTATGAAAAAATTGAGCACCACTGTGTAGACGCAGCTACGCTGTCTTTGTTCCCCGGTGAAATTCATTTTAACGACTCTATGCTTGTAAGAAGAAGGTGAGAATAAAAGAGAGGAAAAATTGTATGCATCGATAATACGTGCGGGTCAGTTACAATTATACTTGCTAGTATGGCGCCGTACGTATACATTAAAGGACTTGTTTGCCAGCCAATCTGAAGAAGGAAAACCTCCATATGCATTCACACATTTTCTTCTCTGACCTCAAAAGAATACGCGCAATGATTAACAGTGGAAGTGAAGCGCTGTACGCGTTTGGTGCCTGTTGTATGAGTGTGGTGCGTGTGTCAATATGCTGCGTGTTGGGGCTTAATTCTCAGTTGAGAAAGCGAACTGTTCTTAATTTTCTAACCTGTTTGATGTATCGAATGTTTCTGAAGGCTTAGTCGCTGCCGGTGTGAAGAGTTCATGTTGGCTTGTTTATGAAGATTGAGCTGGTAAATTTGGGAGGTATAACGCAGGATTCTAGCACTTCCTTGGCCTTGTTTGAGAACGATGCTCGTGGACGATTGCTGTTAAACTTGCGGTGTGGATCGTGCAAAACTTTAATTTGTTGTCAGCATTGGCCTTGGTGTTTTGAACCGAAAACAAAAGGTTACATGTAAAGGCAATTATTGAACATTTCACTCAGCCAACTCCCCCAAGTTTTTGCACGTCTCAGCCAATATACGATTCAATGTAGCCCGAGCACCGTATCCTGTTCGGACACACTCATCGATGTGTCTCACGCTTCCCGTTTAGTTAACACAAGTGCAATAGCAGATTCCAGTGTAGTTCCTGCTGCTTACTAACATTCGAGATTGTACTGACCGTAAGCCAACGTTCCTGTAGCTGCAAGATATCCGAAGACGACAAGTATTAACAATCTCGATTGTGCCAACGCATTGTTGATAATAAGACGTGGATGGCGACAATAAAGTTGCAGTTGGTCCAATATAAAAGCTCATGGTAATAATTTGAACAGTGGGCCGTAACAGTTGATTCTTACGTAAGTATGATTATCTGGACGAATAGATGAGAACTAAATAGGCAGAAACCTTGGTGCTGAAGTACTGAAATGGTGATCGGTAGCATGAAAATATTTTAGCAATAGTCCTCCATAACTCAAGTGCAAATAAAGTGCGGATTATGTTTCTGTGGGTGCTGCTATTTCAGAGTTTGTTTAAAAGATAAGGTAAAATACACACCAGTCACGTTCATTTTGGCGCCGCCCTGTCGGTATGATCTGCCTCGACGAAAACCTCACAATGTGCTGGAGTATTCCGGCACGTTTCTTTCCTCTTTGCAACTTGCCAGCAAACAATGAAAGAAGGATTGTAAATCAGGCACCGTTCTGAAAAAAAATTTGAATAGCAAACAATATGCACTAAGATGTTTTGCTCAGATCAGTGGCACTTTAACGACAGTGCTGTGTGTTGTTGGTAGTGTTGTGCTAATAGTGATTTTTAAAAGCGAAATCGAATAGAAATTAAATCGCAATGACACATAATCGTATACAAACACAAATTCACATAGTGTTCGAATAAGTTTTAAATAGTAAGACAAATATAGTGAATTTAGTCCTGGCCTACTAAGAAAGAAATCATCAATGCATCCAGCCAAAATCAGCAACATTTATTTAAAAAAGAAATACTCACAAGCCTCAAGAAAGAGCCTCAAATGCGGCGATTATTTAAACCTAAACCAAGCTCGTATACAGCGACAACTAAATGCATTAGAAATGCTTTCTAACGGCAGCATGAAATATATCATTGACTAGAGATACCAAGCGCTATGTTCTCAACAGCTCGGTAAAAACTGATACGCAATTGCTTACCTAGTTTCATGAACTAGCTGTATTATGAAAGTTATGGTAAGGGGTGATCGCAGGGCTCCCGTTCAGGGGAAAAGAGGTACGAGGGTCAGTTGCAGTGCCCCCCCTTCTCTTCTATTAGGTAAATGTGTAGGGGCAGACTTTAGACGCAAAATTCTCGAAGTCTAGGCATGTTAAAAAATCCAAGCCCCCAATTCAGAGCCAACCAACTAGAACTTTTACGTAGCCTGAGTATATTTCGAGAGCTACAGCTGAAAACCCAAGTAAAAAAAACTGACAGAATAGTAGTACTCCTACCATGCCAAATGTGCAGAAATTTAGCAAAACTAGTAATCAGGCAGTAGGCCTAATGAAATCAGCACAATGTAGAGATAATTTTTTATGTGGGGTCAGACGTCCTAAAAGTACCTGATGCTTATAAAAGACACGATGTAGAGAGGCCTTGAAAATGAAGTAATGCGTGCTTATATACGGAATGTCTGCCATGACTATGAAGACACTTTGTAACGTACGTGGTCTATGAAAGACGGAAGTTGGTCTCACGATACGATGACTTTGAACATCTGCGGCACACACTTGTTTATGCGGGCCCCCAATGCCTTGACCCCTGAAACAGTACGTACAACAAATAAATTGCATGTCTAGCATAGTATGCTTCAGCTTCAATTAACGGTACAGTGCGCAGTGGTGTTTCCCTGTTTTGGGGATTGGACGAGGGAATTGCGCACCGGCACAAATTACGCAGTGATGAAGCCCAGGCACACGCGAGGAACATTTGTAGCCCTACACACGATCCGCACATGTGCTGGGCATACGTGAAACAATGGAACAATAAAAACAGAAATGGCATGGGAGGTAATGGTAATGGGTCAAGTGAAGGACGCACGTGTACGCATTGGTAAGTGTTGTGTTCTAACATTGTTTTCACGTAGCCTAAAGTGGTACAGCAAGGATATATAGGGTTGAAAGCAATTACGTTATGTTTGAGCACGTTCCTATGCATCATGACCTAGATGTACAGTTCTCAGCGAAAAAAAAGACGTTAGTCGAAAGCGGGTTACTCAAACCTCTTCTGCCATTTATGAGCAGTCATTTTTTGCACTGTGGCATACATACACGCCAAGAAAGTTCACTGAGCAGAATTGGTGCATTTATATCGCAGTGGTCGTGTTGTGCTTAGTGGAGCACAGATGAAGCCATGGGAAGGCTGCTTTAAATGACGGTAGCAATTAGGCACATTAGGGTACTTCACCGAGGATTTTACCCAGTAGTCCCTCTCTCCACAGCATACTGCGTTCAAACACTCAGCAACCGCCATGCATGTGCCGGCATAAAGAGAAAATATTACAGTGGCACCTAACAATGGGAGTCACAAAACAAAAGGCAAAATAAGCGTGAATATTATTGCAAGCAATCAAAACACTATTGTTGTTCCGAGAGTGGTTAGATAAGAGCATCGATGGAATATTACATACGGCTGAATAAATTGCCGTGAGATGGTAAAACATAACGGCCAAAAGTGGTAAAACCATGATCATTGTAAAAAAAACTTAATCCGCAAAAGTAACTGTTTTTAAATATAAATTTGTAGAAGCATACCAAACACCTATATAACTATCTAAAGTGTAAAACAAACACTTAACCGTAATTTGAGATGAACTCTGAAGAGCGATTTCGAGGTTATTCGTGTTAGTTACGCTTGTAAATGGTTGCAGGTGGGTTTGTTTCAATCTCTTTTTGTTTAGGGGAAAAATGAATATGAAACCTTAAGCGGTGCTACTGTGTGGATTGTTTTTCGATGGTCTATGCGCGACAAAGTGTATGATGTAGCTGAAATGAAGTTTAATCTAAATGTGGGTTGTGGTGACACGTTGAAACAGGTTTCTTTGGTGTAATAGTGGTGGAATTGTGTAGGACTCCTTTCATGTTTGTAACACTGCAAGTTTTTTGGTAGTTGTTCAGAATGAAATAAACTGAGGGGATTTGTGTATTTTCTAGTATTTTATAAGGTAAATATATTCTCATTCCTTAAATATATACTTAATTTTTATAATAACTTATAAGGTCCCATACTGACGATGCATCTTGAAGCTTTGGACGAATGAAAGTTGTGTAAGTAGTATTTTAGTGATAATGGAGCTTGAAAAAACTTCCAGCAAAAGTATTCTAATGTACCAGTGGCTTTTGTAGCTTTGCGATCAATATCAGTTCTTCATTGTAGGTTGTTAGTAATATGGACAACCGAGTATTGGTATGATGTTGCGCATCGAAGTTAATTGTGCGTAAGTAGGTGACGTCATTGCAGAACGGGATATCCTCATATTTTTACAATTCTAACGTTAATTCGATATGCCATAATTGACACCACTTCATTATATTATTAAAATATTTATAGAATATTTAAACGGATGTGGCATCAGTTATTTTTTTATACATGACGCAGTCATCTCCTAATAGGCATATTTTCGGTGATACATTATTCGGCAAGTGCTTCTTATAACTTAGAAATAGTAAAGGCCCAAAACAGACCAGGGTCTTGCCGGAACCCCGGAATCAACAGGAACAAATGAGGAGTTAATGTCATTAGCGGTAACAAATTGAACGCCTGATTTCAGCAAGAGCATGTATTCAAATAAATATAGTTAAGTCGATATTTAGAATCCTTAGTTTATAAAGAAGCGGTGCATAATTAACTTTGTCGAATGCTTATAAATGTGAAGAAATATAGTATCTGTTGAAAACTGCGATCAACGTTTGCATGGAGAAAACTGGTGAAGGCAACAAGCTCGGTGTCACAGAAAAAAAAATTTGTGAAATCTATGCTGGATAGCTGTAAATAGGTGGTTTCCAAGGAAATCAACCATATGTGTTTAAATGATATGTTCTATTACTTTACAAGGTGCTGATGTAAGAGAAATAGGTGTATAATCACGTGGATCAAGCGATAGTCTTGATTTGGGATTAGAGATTACTCTACCAGTTCTCCAATAATACGGTAAGTTGCTAGAGTTCTACGATTGTGAGTAGACGTTTTTGAGTGTAATTGAGTAGTATTCGTTGGTGTTTTCTAAAGAATGGAATTGGTTTATTTCAACCCACACGATGCTTTAGATTTTAGTTTGTGAATGATGGCTTTGATACTAGCGGAGTCGAAACTGTGGGATTCATTAAGTCGTAAAAAGTAATACTTATCTCAGGCATCAGACCAGGAATGCTGGGTGATGAGAATGACAAAGCAAAAGTTTTGTTCAGCAAAGTAGAACATATTTAGCAGAGTAGAACATAAAAGCATATTTTTTGTGACCTAACTATACTACATTTTCTCGTAATTTGAAAAGTGTCCTTAATACCCGAAAAGGGGCCCCATTCTGCACCCACTCGCGATGTGAAAAAAGAGCAGGAATAGAATACCGCACACAACTTGCGTCAGATGCCCCCACGTTGCACGAGACACAAAGTGGTCCTTCCGCACGCCGCAATTTGAATGAAAAACAAATTTCTGAGACCCCTAAGTTCTGCTCAATCTTTGTTAATTATGTTTAAATGTATTTAACTGAAAGATCTTGCAGCCCGTTCAATGGTCCATCCCACTTAAAGGGTGAGGGGAACCAGCAAGACCATAAGACCATGTAAACTTGCTGACATTATCATCATCATCATCATCATCATCATCATCAACAACAACAACAACAACAACAACACTTGAATTGCGTTGTTGAAACACAAAGTTATTTAACCTTTGTGTTTCAACAACGCACTGCAGAAGAAAGGCAGAAAAAGCGACGACTTGGGTTTTTAGGCTTACCTCCCGGTTCCCGAAAGGGTGCTTTCCTGCCGTTCCACTCAGATGTGGTATGCTCCTGTGATGGTACTGGTTGGTTGGCCAAGTACCAGTTAGCTGGATTAATTTACTAGTAACTGTACATGTGCTGTTAATTTTATGCAAGTCAGTCAGTCAAGAACTTTAATATATGGTCCTGAGGAGTTTAAGCCACCAGGGTGCCCACGTGGGACATCCTAGCAGCCGCTACCGTAGGCGACGCCCAAGTCGGGGCGGGAACGTGGTGGCGTTCCGCCAGTTCTTGGGCCCTCTGGACTGCCTTAAGTTGGTTTCGGAGATTGGGGCTCCTGAGTGCCTCCTCCCAGTCGGACTCACTGGTGAGAGGTCCCTGAGGTAACGCGGGACATTGCCAGAGCATGTGCGCGAGTGAACAGTACACTTCTGTGCAATCTGGGCACTGTGAATTTATGTCTGAGTTGTAATGGCTGAGTCGGCCCCGTGATGGGTACGATCTCGTTTGTAACATTCTAAAGGCTACTTCTTGCGCGCGTTCGAGTTTTGAATGGGGTAAAGGGTAACGGCTTCTGTTGTGTCGGTAGTGGGAGGTAATTTCATGGAAGGTGAGTAGTGGGTCATTAAACTGCACGTCTGGGCCCAGCTCTTCGGTGGCTGATTGATCGTCACGGCGGGTCAGTTCTCGTGCTCGATCATGAGCCATTTCGTTGAGGTTGGGTTGTTGTGGGTGAACGTCTTTGCCCATGTGGGCAGGGAACCAAGAGAGGTAGTGCGAGCCCGTATATTTCCGTGTTTGTAAAATGCGGGCTGCTTCTGGAGCGATGTTGCCGGTTTCGTAAGCCCGAATGGCGGCGCGAGAGTCTGTGAAGACATTAGTGAGTGAGGGGTCGGTCATCGCTAAAGCTATAGCAACTTGTTCGGCTATGGCGCTTGTTGATAGCCTAACCGAGGCGGCTGAGCGTAGGGCTCCGTCGCCATCTACTACCGCGAGTGCGAAAGAGGAGGAGTTACCGTATTGCGCCGCGTCGACGAATGCGGTAGAGTTGCGATTCGCGGCGGTACGGTTGAGGATCGCGCGAGCGCGGGCCAGCCGTCTGCCTTCGTTGTGTTGTGGGTGGACATTTCGTGGAAATGGGGTTACCATGTAAGTAGCGCGGACAACTCTGGGGAGGGTTACTGCGCGTTCAAGGCAGGGGTGTGGGGACATGCCAGCCTCGCTTAGAAGTCGGCGGCCTGCCTTGGAGGAGGAGAGGCGGATCACTTGGGCCGTGGTCTGGGCCTCGATCACTTCATCGATGCCGTTGTGCATGCCTAGTTGGTCGAGACGGGAAGTGCTCGTGTTTTGTGGCAAACCAAGGACTTGTTTAATGCTTTTGCGCATGAGTGTGTTTAGTTTCGTCTTTTCTACCTTCGTCCAGTTGTGGGCAGAGGCGACGTAATTGATGTGACTCATTAGGAACGCGTGGTATATGCGCAGAAGGTTGGCCTCTCCAAGGCCTCGTCTACGACCCGAGACTCGCTGAATGAGTCGGAGCATGTTCTCGGTTTTAGCTGTGATATGTTTAATTGTTCTTGCATGACAGCCAGTGGCCTCGACGAGGAGGCCGAGAATGCGTATGGAGTCCACGCGGGGTATTCGCTGCTCATCTTTGGCGTGTAGCGCTATGGGTAGATCACATAAGGGTGTTAAGTTACGAACGCCTTGGCGAGATTGCCGGTACAGTAGCAACTCTGATTTTGTGGGCGACAAACGAAGTCCAGTGTTTTTTAAGTAGGCTTCTGTGGTATCGAGAGCAGTTTGAAGGGCTTGCTCCAACTCCGCCAATGAGCCTCCCGGGCACCAGATGGTGATGTCATCTGCGTATATAGCATGGTTTATGTTTGGGATGTCGCGGAGTTTGTCAGATAGTCCCTTCATTACTATGTTAAAAAGGAGTGGAGAAATGACTGCCCCTTGTGGTGTCCCGTTGGAACCTAATGTGTAAGTATCGGATGTAAGTTGCGATAAATGCAGCTGAGCTTTTCGATTTTGCAGAAAAGAACGAATGTACGCCTGGAATCTTTTACCGAGACCAAGGCTGGCAATGGATTCCAGTATAAAGCGGTGTGAGACGCTGTCGAATGCTTTAGTGAGGTCTAGGGCGAGAATGCCACGAACATCTCTCGTTTTTAAGTCGAAGATCTGTTTCTTTAGTAATAGCATGACGTCTTGTGTTGAAAGGTGCGGACGGAACCCGACCATGTTGAACGGAAAGAGTTCGTGATCCTCTATGTAGCGCGATACACGATTTAGGATGACATGTTCAGCTGCTTTTCCTATGCATGAGGTTAGGGAAATCGGGCGTAGATTGTCGAAGTTGAGTGGTTTACCTGGCTTTGAGAGAAGGATTACCGTGGCCGTGCGCCATTGTTCAGGTACCTGGCCAGTTTCCCACATGTAATTAATGTCTTTTGTGAGTAGTGTGATGGCTTGGTCGTCTAAATTTCGCAACAGGCGGTTGGTTACCTTGTCAGGACCGGGGGCTGATCTGCTGTTGAGGTTGTGTAATGCCTCCCGAATTTCTGACTCCGTGAAGGGTTCGTCGAGTTCGGGTATCGTTTCGCATTCTATTTCTGGGTAGTCGGTGGGTTGTGCTGTGTTTAAGGGGAGGTGACGTTTGGAGATTTCTTCAAGAAAGGATGAGTTTGTTCCTCCCATCTTTTTGTGCGAGTGTAGGAGCCGGTCTATGGCATGGCTCTGGTTGTTTTTTGTTTCGCAGTCGTCCAGCATGTATTTTAGGAGGTTCCATTTACCCCCAGTTCGCATGCGGCCGTCGACCGCCGAGCAGAGTTCATGCCATTGGAGTCGTGTGAGCTCCGTGCAATATTTGGCGATGTCTTGGTTCAGTATTGATAGACGTTTTCGTAAGCGTCTGTTTAGTCGTTGTGTTTTCCAGCGCGCGAGTATTGACGCTTTTGCCTCGAGCAAATGTGCGAGGTGTGGGTCCATTCTCGGGACCTCGAGTTCTGTTTGTATTGTTTTCGTTGTTTTGGCTATGTCTTCCTGAAGTGAGGTGAGTAGTTCGGTGAATGTGTTGTATTTCTTTGTGTTGTTTTTGCGGAGGGTGCGGAAGGCATCCCAGTCCGTTAGCGTGAATGTACGGGGGGGGGGCTGATGCGTTGGGTAGTTCGGTTCGTATGATGAAGTGATCGCTGCCCAGGTTTTCCTGCGTATTGGTCCAGGTGTGGCCTGTGACGTTACGGGTAAATACCAAGTCCGGCGTAGTGTCGCGTTGTACCGATGTTCCAAGTCTCGTAGGGAATCGGTGATCTGTGATGAGTGTGAGGGACAAGTCGTCAATTGCTCGCGTGAGGTTAGTGCCTTTAGCCGTTGCCTGGGGGTAACCCCATGACGGGTGGGGGGCATTGAAGTCGCCTGCTATAACAAGCGGAGAGTTTCGCGCGAGCGTTGTGGCTTTAGTTAAGAGCGCATGGAAGGACTGTCTGTAGTCTGACGGGGAGCTGTAAACGTTAAGGATAAAAACGCTTTGTTTTAAAAAACGGTTTGGTACGAGTTCGACGAGTATCGCTTCCAGGCGGCTGCGGGTGGGTAATACCTCATGTACTATGTGAGCAAATTTCTTGCTAATCAGCGTGGCTATACCTCTCTTGGTATCCCCTCGTTGTGAGATGGGGTGGTAACCCGATAATGTGAGAGTATCACAAAGGGTCTCCTGCAGTAATATTACGTGAGGCTTCTTGGGTTGCGCTTTAATGTACTGCAGCAGTGGGGTTTTACGGTTCGCGAAGCTAGCGCAATTCCACTGCCAAATTTCTAACGTGTTTTGGGTTGTGGAAGCCATGATGATTACAATGAATTTGGTGGCCCAGGCAGGTTTGCCGTAGGATCCACAGAAACTACTGTTCTGGCTTTGGTTTTAGCTTTTATGGTGGCTTTTTGCTCTAGTGCTTCCACCCGGCGTGACAGCGTGTCGATGTTATCGTGGTTTTCTCGCGTGAGACGTAAGATTTCGTTTAGAGTGTCTTCTGGTGAGTCGCTGTCATTCGTGTCCGCTTCGCTGAGTGGTGGGGCTCTGCGTTTAGGTTTGCTAACATCTACAGTGGATGAGGGGGGATCTTTAGGAGCTGTGAGATTTTGTATTTGTTGCCTCGCCTCATTTAGTTGTGTGGTGAGCTGTTGTATGGTTGCCCGAAGACCTGCTAGTTCTGCTCGTAGAGTTGTAACTACCTCGCTTTCATGCTCTGGCAATGAGGGCCGCGTTACCTTTGTGACTGGCGGCGTGCTCCGTAGCGGTGGTTTCTTCCCTTGGAGTCGGTCCGCCCATGTCAGCTCAGCCTGGCGAGATGGGGAGTGTCTCCTGGAGCGGGAGTGGCTGCGCTGGGCACTGCGACGTCTCGCTGTCGGTGTGAGGGAGCGGCTTCGCCTGGATGTCGCATAGGTGCTCGAGGTGGCGCTGGAATCGCGGGAGCTGGCTCCACTCGATCCTCGGGAGCGGCTACGACCGCGTCGACGGCGTCGGCGTCGTCGTTGGCGTACGATGTACGGAACTTGAAATTTACGTTTGCAGTCCTTATCGGCAGTGGGGTGTGGTCCACCGCAGAGGGTGCAGTGGGGCTTACATTGGTGGTTCTCGGGTGGGGTTTTGAGTCCGCACTTTCGGCACCACGTTGTGTTAGGATTAGGGCAAACGTCTGCACGGTGGCCGAGGCTGCCGCAGCTGTAACAAACTTCCGTGTGTCTGCGGAAAAGCGTGCATCGAACTATGCTCGCCCCGCAGTATACTTGCATTCCTTGGAACAGGATGGTGACGGCTGTGGTGTTCTTGATGCGTTTCACCTCCAGGGCACTCGGGTTGCGCTTTGTGACGATCAGTTCTCGGATCTGGGTATCGGTGAGGTCAATGTCAATGCCTCGGATGACGCCTTTGCACGTGTTATCGGGTGGAGCCGGATATACAGCAACTCGGTACAGAGTGTCTCGCAGCCGTAGTTGCTGTACCATGGTATAAGCTCGTGCGTTTCGTTCGATAGGGGTACACACTACAAAAATGTTCTGGGTGACATTTGGGCATATAGAGTCTTCCATGAGGTCTTGAGGAGCCAGGGCGGCGGCCATCGCCAGGGCTTGCTCAAACTGCACCGGCGTGATTTTAGCCACGTTGAGGCCATCTCGGGGCCTTACGATTATGCGATATGTGTCCCTCGGTAGTTGAGGGAGTCTTGAGGTAGCGACGAGGCGTTGGTACGCGCTTCTCGGTCCGGCGGTGCGGCCGCCGTCCCTACGTCTCCCTCGCGTAAGTGTTGGTCTTGCGTCTTGGGATTGGTTAGCTTTGCTCTTGCTTGGCTTACGGTTGTACGCCGTAATCCAGCCTGGGCCATTCGCTTCTTCAGGCGATATTGCTTCGCCTTCGACGATTTCCATGATGAACGGGGTAAACTTGCGGGATAGGCCCAAGCCTACCCACCTTGGCTCACCGGAGCAAGGCTTAGCCCGTTAGGGGTAGCGAGGCAGCGGCGGCGTAAGCACTTCAGAAGGCCAAATGTAGAGAAAGAGTCCACCCACCGAAATAAATACGGTGTCCACGGAATTCTCGTAACTTGGTGCGTACGTTGGTGTGCAAATCACGGTGATTGTAGGCGGCAAACCGCACACAATCATTGAAGATAGCGGAAGCCGATGTTCTAACGCCCGCACTGGTCGGCTTCTTCTTCTTCCTCTCAATTTTATGCAATATTTGTTTTTCTTGAATCTCTTCACTTAAGGTCGCAGTGATGTCCGGAAAATCTCCTGGCCAGGATCGTCCAACGTGGACGTTCTGTCAGCAAAACGATCACTCACCGCTCGACTTACTTTTCCGCAGTTGCATGAGTAGCATTCCTGTCCATCTGGTACCTTGGTAGGCACATAATTGAATTGAATAACCCCAAAGCAATTGAAGAACTGCTCCATGCAGTGACTAGAAGCTATCATAGTATTACTGACGTGTGGCAGTTTGGTCATCGTGAAATCGTGTGCCGCTTGCCGGACCAGACATACGCACAAGACCATCTAAAAAGTTCATTTTTTGCATCGATACCGATGAGTTCGTGCATATCACCACATCTGGTTTGTTCTAAAGAAGTCGTTTAAAGTGCAGATGCGCATTTCAGCCCTGCCTAAACTTTTGAGAAGCTTTCTGTGGCTGGCATGGTGGCTGTCTACCGATGCAATCAAGCTGTAGACAGCAAGCGAGTTCCTACGGAGTCGGTGATTGCCAGTTTTACTGGTACATCATGTTCACCTGAAAATAAAACATGGCCCTTGGTATTCTTAGTGCCTCGACTACCGCCACGTGCATTACAATGCCGCAACTGTTGGAGATTCGGGCATAATGCAGGTGGTTGCGAATTCAATGCGCGATGTTGAAAATGTAGTGAAGCATACTCTGACCGAAAGTGCGTGGCCTAGGGTAGTTTGTGCAGCCTTTGTGGTGGAAATCATGCTGCTCACAATGTAGATTGCTCACTTAAACAACAAAAAATGCATCTGTCTGAAATTGTAGACAAGCGGCGATTTTATAGGAGGGAAGCCATTGCAACTGTTAAGTAGAAGGCTCATGACTATGCTGGTGTTGCAGCCCGCCAAACGTCCACAGAGACGTCTATTGCGCAGTCAGTTGAGGCAGAAGACAAACCTAGGACAAAGATACTGGTGCATTTAGCAGATAGCAGCACCGAATGCATAGCTCAAGTTGTCCGCAATCAATTCGCTAAGCATCGAACGCCATGAGCCCCCCTCAACAGCTTCTCCCGAGTCTCCTCAACTGCTGCAAGCAAAGGCTGATGCTGCAGTTGGTGACGACATGGTGAATATTGCCGCTAACAGCCATGGCTTCTCAGTGTGTAATTTGGTCCCTGGTCAGGAACCTGTGCTAGACTTGCAGGTGGCCACAGATGTTGATCTTGACGTCCAGGCTCAAAACCACCACCTGTCCTCGTTCAACCTTGCTAGCCTTCTTTCCCCTTAGTCCAAGTCAAAAAAGTGCTAAAGGAGAGTATTTTGGAGAATGTCTTGCAACTATTAGTGCACCAAAATTACTTCCCTGAATGTATTACAGCGGAGATGTCACTGAATATATATTGGCATTAGTGATTCACATTGTTTTATAGTTCATTTTTATCATGACTTAATTTTATTACAACAATCTTAGCTCTCTCAATATCGTAATTTTTACTTTAAAATTACCGACTTTATAGCTACACTGCCCTTCAAGAGGTAGTGGCCTAATTAGATTGATATCAAACAGAATGTGCCATAAAGCAAAGATCAGATTAAAACTGCTCTCTTCAGATTGTGAAATATTACTTATAAACATAACACTTAGAACAGCTCAGGACTTTTCATCAGCCAATGCTTACTTCCCGTCAGGTGTCCATGACAGCCGCACATTGGACACCATAATTGGCACGTGTGGTAGACGTTTTATATTGGCAGGAGACTTCAATGCCCATCATGTTACTCGGAGGTTAAAAACTGATGCGTGTGTCAGACGCTTGTGGGATCGGGCATGACATAATCATCTGACATGCGTAAATTCAGGCAGCCCTACGTACGTGAGAGTTCATATTGTTTCAGCCTGAGATTTGACTTTTGCAAGCTCCCACCTTAACGTTTAAGTTTGGTCAATGATTGATTGTGCTACTTATAGCAACCATTTGCCAGTAACGTTTGAAGCAATGTGTTCAGTTGCCCCGCTAGCTTCTAATGTATGGAGGTTTATGAATTACTTTAAATTCAAACAATCATGGCTTGCCTTTTTCACTTCTATAGCAGATACAAGCTCGAAGTCGAAGCTTTGAGCAACTGTTCTGTCCTAAAAGATTCCTGCGAGAGAGCTGAACTTGTGGTTTCGTCGGCTAAGCAGAACTCTAATTCTCCTTCGTGGACTGATGAGTGTTCGAGTGATTACGGGTGCCGTATTGCAGCTGGGAAAACGTCCTGTATAATCAGTGCCCTCAAAACTGAAATGAATATCAGTTCTTCGCAGGTACGTTTAGACGAATAGCTTCGAAAGCAAGACAAAACTACGACATTAGGAATTTCGACCATCTCTCCAAGTCGAACAATAAAAATGCATTATATGGATGGTGTAAAAAGAAATGACTTAGATTATTTTGTTTTCACCCGCAAGAAATGAGACTTATTGAAACTATGTGATTGGTAGGGGGTTAGAGCATCGTTTTTGTTCCCAATTATCACCTTCATTCATGAATTCAGTAAGTCATGAGGAATTCACTGAAATTTTTGAGGCTAAACTATCAAAGATGTTAGCTAGCCTTACAACATCTGCTCCGGACCCTAGTGGAGTCATCACGGCTATGCGGAAATTGCTATATAAAGAATGTTTAAATTAATCATCAGATGTAATAATTTACTCTTTAGGAAAAACATGGCTCCTATCAGAGTAAAAGAATTCGAAGGTGATACCTTTACTTAGAATTCCGGGCAATAGATAAGTTTTATACAATATTATAAGGCCTATCACGCACACTTCAAATTGAAAAAAATGATCAAAAACTTTCAATAATTGCATATACAATTTCATTAGAGAGCATAAAACTTGGAATATCTCCCTAATTGGCTTCAAAGCAGGATGCTAAATATGGCCGGCCCACATAAACCGTAAAACTCGCGTTCGTATAGCTAGGCGTGAAAGAAAATATGCTGCGTAAGTCACAGTAGACATCACAAAAGCATACGATAATGTAGAACACGTATTTTCAATTCAGCGGCTCCACAACCTTAAAATCCCGAGATATCTTCAGGCATGTTTTGTAAAATTCTGGTGAGATAGAACGTTCTACTGTTTTTAAAGCGGCATCTTATCTGCTACGTATGTGCAAACAAGAGGCATCGCGCAAGGGGCAGTCCTTTCCCCAGTGGTACTTATATCTTGATGAGCTCTATTTTACCACATACCGACGTGCAGACAATGTTTATGCTAATGACGTACTTTTTTGCATCAGCAGATAATATTCACAACTATACGTCATATTACATGCATACTGAACAGCCATAAAAAGTAGGCTTGATGATATGCATTTGTACCTAATTGTTAGCAAATGAACTTTACTAACATTCCCTTTAAAATACCCTATTTACAGGACGCTCTATTTTCAGCTGACATATATACCAAAAATAGAAAATGTAAAATATTTTGGGGTAATATAGATCCAATCTTTGTCTTGAACAATAAAGCACGTTAAATGTACCCCAGCAAAGGGTAATCGCGTGGATGGATTATTCAGGAAACTGGGTAGTTGTCGGATAGGTATGCGTAGAATAAGGCTGCCATCAATATATTGCATATACTGCGAGGATTCTTGTGTTTTCGTGCACATTGTGCACTGGGGCGTCTGCGTATAGGCTTCTTCTCGTAGTGACTGAAAGGCAAGTCTGGAGGCTATGTATAGGTCTTCCTAAATTCGTAGCAATCAAGGTGTTGTATATGGAAGCTTGGATTCCCGGACTCACTACCAGGCTTAAATTGTTAGCGCTACGAACGTTTCTTAGTCTGTAAAAATCCAATATATTACGTTCAAAAACCATTGTTATTTTTCGTCAAGACCTATTTTTTGGATCCTACTGAATGAAAAAAAATGTATGCCTGCAATTCTGGCTACACAGAGTTTATTTGACACGTTAAATGTTCATGACAACTGCAACTATATGTTAACATAGTTCACGCAGATATAGCGCCACCCCCAAGCTTTTTTATAAAAAAATAAAAAAGAGCAATAAGGGCGTGCAGAGTAGTTCACTTGCGCTTAGCGGGTGTGCGCCTAACTTATGCTACGGCGTTTCATGCACCTACAGCAGCGGCAGCAGAGTAAGCTCAGCCAGTTCAATGTAAAGACAGTTCTCTTACGATGCGTTCGCTGCACACTTAGTATGAGCTGATTCGTGGGCATATATTGGACCAAATATAACTTATTGATTAAATAAGCGTATAGGGAATTGATGCGAAATACTTCAGCGTGATAAAAACATGTGCGTCCAATTGTAAATACTGCATTTCCGATGGAGGCGGAAATGTTGTAGTTCCGTGTGCTCGGATTCGGGTGCACGTTAAAGAACCCCAGCTGGTCGAAATTTCCGAAGCTCTCTACTACGGCGTCTATCATAATCATATGTTGGTTTTGGGACGTTAAACCCCACAAATCAATCAACGATTAGGCGCGCTTGATGGCCCATCGAAAGCAGCCGGAAATCGTTTCAGGTTTTTTAAGCGCTACATAAACGCTTTTAGGGTTGCTTCACTGAAAATTCGTGATGAATGAACACCAGCAATAGCAAAATAATTTAAGTAAGAATTATTGAACTCATGAATTGAGTCGTTGAACGGGTGAGGAACGTTGTGACCCTACTGAAACGTTCAGTATGATGCGGAGACCTCAAGTACGGAATAATTTGAATATGGAAGGCATATGATGCGGAGTCCGCATAAGACGTATGATGCGGACTCCGCATTTTATGGAAAGACGTATCATGCAGAAATTACTGAAATGTGTGCATGTTACGTCTGAATCTAGTGCAAAGCAATATAATGTGTGAATTGAATAGACGTCCACATCTTGAGTACATGCAATACTGTGTACAAATCACAATAATTCTTAAATGTGCATGATGAGGGATTGAATCATCGGCATCTTTCTAATTGTCGTGATGCGGAAGCAAAATTACCTTTTAAATAAAATACATTACAAAACTACTAAATTAACATGCTAGCTATCATAAATGGTGGTTACATTGCAACACATTATTGCAGTGTTCTATGCGAGACTTAAAGAATTTATAAAGTTATTATTATCAATAGAGAAGCATTATTATACACTTCAGCCCTGCTACAAACAATATATTTTTAATTGTCTGTATGCTCCAGCTGTGAATAGTGACATTGCAGTGTTGATGGTACACAAATGAGGTGACTGCCCTATAATTTCACGAGCTCCACCTAAGCCACAGGATGGTGGCACAAAACACAATGTAACAGCAATTTTAGAACGACATGTTTAAGCATAAATAATAATCATAGCACTGTGATAGTGTGGCGCTGTGTTTATATCATGAACGCCTTGTGCATATTGGCAAAATGCTGGTTGAGGCTCTGGCACCACTGTAAATTTGGAACGTCACTGCCATAGAACTTATGTGTCCATCATAGGCACCTGGAAATGAAAATTATTGGCACAAATAATGTCACAGACACATGTTAGCACATTACTTCACATGTACAAAAAATATAACACACAGAATGAAACTGAAAATGTAAGGCACACAATCCTTCATGTTATGCATATGTGAATAATAGAAGGCATGAGTGTAGAAATTAGTTCTGCCACATCAAAGAAAACAGCATGCTTATCACAGTGAAAATAACTAGGTTGTTAATAAGAGATAATTGATCATTATGTCCTTATGAAATTAAGATTTAAATGCTTCCTGCACAGTAAAACTTTAGGAACTGCAAGTGAAAGCTCTCAATGTACAATTAATAATGTGTGCATGTACATCTGCTGCCTTTATACTATACAGTTTGTGCACAAAATTGGCATCTTGAACAATTTTGAGAGTTAAATCTATGCAACTTATGAAGGTTAAAATCACCATGAAAGCAAGCAGGACCAGGCAGGTGCTATTAAAAATCTGTGCAAGCCAGACAAATATAACCGAACTGCACACCTATAGGGGAGCAAGAGTAACAGAAATTCGGCTGCTGACCGGCAGTGGCGGTATCAAATCCCGGCTCCATTTCCGATGGAGGAAGAAATGCTGTAGGCACGTGTGCTCAGATTTGGGTGTACGTTAAAGAACCTCAAGTGTTTGAAGTTTTCAGTGCCCTCTACTACGGCGTCTCTCATAATCATATAATGGTTTTCGGACGTGAAACCCCACATATAATTCAAGAATAACAGAAATAAACTGCCAACAGAAAAGTTGGGTGCATGTGCTATCTGTAAGTGCTTACACCTTACTACATAAAGCATGCTCATTCCATTTTAAATACCGATATTCAAAATAACTGCTCTATTAGGAATGTAAAAGGTAAGGTAGAACTGAACGACTCTACAAAAAGTGACCCTATTACGACATCACGTTTTCTTATAACAAAATTGACTAAGACTCTGAAATATCACTATGCAAAAAAAAGCTTCAAAAGAACAATCAAGTTTGAAGTCATAATTTTTAAAATGACTACTATGACTATAATCAAGAAATCGACCTCAACATGGCTAATGTTAGTTTTTAAGGCCTATGTTTACTAGACAATGAACTATACCCCAAAAAGCACAGCGTTCAGGCAAAGCACCACACAAAAAAGAAAGCAGTCCTTTTTGTTATTACCTACAATGCCTTGAAAACGGTATTTTTACTTCTACATTTCGCTTTTTATCTAAGTAACTGGTGTGAAACAAGTTAGCTGAAAATGCACTGTGCCTCCAAAACCTGTTGCTTGAATCCGAATTTTTAAAAAAATGGTGAAGCTTGCACTAAATTGGGCTCCACAAGCCTTGGAACAGCGAGACTGCATCACTCTGAGGACTACTTTGGTTACTTGTGTTTTGTTTTAGGGCCTAAGGATAAAGACAAGGGCTTAACTGAATTGCTGCTAACAAACAAATGCTTTCTAAATTGCCCGAGCGTCAAAGGATGCTCAGACATTTGTTGTTTTTCGCACTGGGCTATTCTACACCAAACTTACAAACCCTACTGCCTGGCAACCAACACAGATGTATAGTTTAAAAAATGGTGGTAATTTACTTTTCTGAAAATAGTTATTTGCACAAATGTTTTAAAGAGAAAAAAGTAGTGGTCACGTGGGTACCTCCAGAATTTCGCAGAATGTTGTGGGGGTGTTGTTTTTGAGAAAATTTTAAAAGTACCACTTTTTCTTGCCTTATCAAATTTGATGTACATATTAAGTAAAGGTGTTTTTTAAAGTATTTGAAGCCGTGTAACATTAGTGCAATTTTTCCGCAACATAGGCTTTGAAGAATTCAGTCAAACTGTTCATCCTTTGCATTTCTTGTATAGCAATACTGCACTTTGTATGAATATTTGAGCCATAAATACTCATTCCTCAGAAGGTATACTTCACGAAAAAAAATTAAGTTTGGTCCAGATTACAAGTATCACTATATGATATGGTGTTGTTTGTGAGAAAAATTTCAAAGTACCGCTTTTTTTGCCATATCAAATTTGATCTACATATTAAGTAAAGTAAAATTTGATATACATATATAGTGTAGAAGAGGCAGTATTTTTGAAACACTTATTTTTACTTTTTACAAACAACACTCAGACGACATCCTGGGAAGTCCAGAAGGCACCAACGTGGCCTAATATTTTGTTTTCTGTGATATATTTTAGCATTTTGCTGTTTTCAATACAGTAAACGAGCACAATATTTTTTTTCAAAACACAATTAGGATGGTTGGCAAAATGGCTGGGATGTTTGATGTGTAATTGCCTAACTGCTAGCATTTATTCTTCCGAAGCTCAAGCTATCACCTCTCTGTTACTTCCTCCCTCACATACAATGCCTGCATAAGAGAGAAAAAGAAAGGCAGGTCTGACAAAGTTCACTAGGCAAGGTATTTTCATGTTGGATAAATTCATTACCATAAACAGCAGCAAAATAACATTCACTTTGAGTAGTCCAAGACACAAGCTATATACCAGTATACTAAGAGCCAAGCGCAAACTTTTCATTTTATCTTGTGTGGTGATAGACAGGAAGCACTTATTGGAAGACTGAACAGCCTGTAATTAAACTGAATGAAGTACAATGCAGTGTTCCATCCAACACCACATAGGCATCTTTGCTATAGCAAAGCCATGTGTCATTGATTCATGCACTAGATGGGACAAGGCAAATGTAACAAAAAAGGTGAAAAAAAACAAGAGAAAAAAAGAAGAAAAGGGGGGATGCAAAGTAGGAGCAGTGTAGCATCCCCCTTTTCTTTCTTCTTTTTCCTTCTTTTCTATCATTTATCTTTTTTTTTGCTTCCCTTACCCCCAGCCTCCGACAGGAGAACACTTTGTATCAGCGAAACCTAACTTGAAAAGAGGCAAGGGCTGCACTCTTCTGCGTTATAGGTTTTTTTTTCAGACAAACATTTCCAACAGACACACACACCTACACCAAAAGATGATGTCATTACTGACCCCATTTTAACTAACACGCCAAGGATGACAAGGTGACTTCTAAAAAATAGGTCCTCCTATCGCAAGATCGGCCAGCCTGCCTGAGGCACTTCCACTGTTCACCCTGATTAACCCACTAGATTTTTCCATCTGTCTACTCACATCTTCTTTTTGGCTAACACTAAGACGACTTTACATTGATGAATATGCACGAAAGTTTAGTGATGTATCGTGTATCAGATTAAGCAACTCTGTTAAAAAATTATTGATAGCTTGCTTCCAGGCTTTTTATACTGTAGCCTAAAACTTCGTAATGTCTTTTATGCACATGAACCAGATTGACAATGTAATGCACAACATGCTTAAGAATACTGCGAGGAACATGATAACGACAAAACGACCAGCCACCCAAATGTTTCGCTGTACATGTTTATAAAATGTTCATGTACACCCACACAAGGTGCTTATGATACAAGCCGAAAAAACCTACAAATAGGGCCTTGGAGCCTTCTGGAAGTAGACGTGTTGCATTTTTTCTGTGAAGGGCTTTACACCCATAAATGAGGAACAAAACTCCTGTATAATGAAGAATGTTGGCAGCTATCAGTTATAGAAAAACCTAATGCACCTAATCTTGCCCGGCACATCTGTACATTTAGAGAGGTGACGTAGCTTCTGTGATTGAGGCAGTAACTCCTACAGGACTAGTGCAAAAATTGGCACTACTTGGCTAAACAAATGTCCAAACATGCCTGTCCGACTCCTTCTAGCCATTCCGGCTGAATCTGACACATGATTTCTTAACTGCTGGCTGGACAAAAACAAAACCACTGAAGCACTCACAATACACAGCGTGAAGTTCCTCTGGAGTGGTCAAATTCGTCTTCTGCGAAGAAAGAGCAGCACAGTGTACTGATAAGGCACTCCTTGCAATGGTTTTCAATGCCACACAGTTACCTTGCTGTTCCTGTCGAAGAGAGCTTGGGGAGCTTGGAGGGTGCTTGCTTTTCTGGGGGCTGCTGCCACTCCTCGTTTTCTGCTCAAGGTCAACCTGCACAAAGTTGTAGACGAGGCTTTAAGAGCTGTATATAATGATATACCAATTTTCGCTGAACGCACATTTCCTCGTGGCACACTGAGGAATTTCTTATAAAGCTTAAGGCCTCGCATATGCAAACATTTACAATCGATCCGAAGATGCACTCGACTCTAAAGGAGCAGGTTTGTTATGTAGTGTATATAAAGAAAGGTCATTCAGCACAACCACAACTACAGTTGCACACGAAAACGACATTTTACACGATCCTGTTTATTTACATGGTCCATTTTATTTTATTTACACGGTCCATTTTACGCGGTCCTGTTTTCACGATCTGGTCTGCATGAACTCTTGAACCGGGCACCATATAGGTTGAAAGACACACACAGAGTTTGAGACAAACCTAGTTTCCCGTGGAGCATCATCTTGCACTATAACAACACATTTCAATCTAGTTAGTTGGTCAGAACGAGCTGAAAACAGCTCGCACTTGAAAAGAACGGGCTGAAGGAATGACGCCTGTACCCTGCGCTCCCTGTACATTCTCGTTGAAGGTGCAGTTTTCGCATTTATAACATTGTTCGCTGCATAATCTTTGTGGCATTAAAGTGTGTGATACCGTCGAGTGTAACCCACGTAATTTTTTAAAATAGAATACAAGATAGCTTGATTCAAAAATAACAAAGTGCATCCAGCGCCATGTCCTGTAGCCATTCTTTAGGCAAGTGGCAAAAAGATTTATTCTTCAAAACATATCTTACTTGTAACCACTACAAGAGCTAACTCGTACACTGGCACATTCTCTTTGCCTCTTCAGATTATAAGGTACCTTTTTTACACCAGAAAATCTTCAAGAAGAATAGAAGTGTTGTAATCGTGAAGAAAGAAAAATAGAAGGAAAAAAAGATAACCTGCCCTGTACAGGGACCAAGCCTGCGAACTTCGAATAACATGTCCGATTCTCTATCAACTGAGCTACCATGGCGGCTATCCCTTTTCCATTTTGTACGCTATATATATGCATTTATATATGGAAGAGTCAGTCAGCGCTGCCTGTTACCATTATGGCGAGTGTGGGACACCTTTTCATTGCCTACTGGCAATTACATTACGATTGCAATTACGTTACGATTACTTCCAATATCCCTATACTTCTTTGGCAGCATTATGCATCTGTCAGTTCTCAAAAAATCTGCTAGTCCCAGGAGGTGGCAATGGTTCGCCCTCCCACCTAAATGCATGTACTTCAACACATGCACAACTGATAAAAAAAAACAAGTCACACACCGCTAAGATTACTGAGATTCACTGTTTTAGATTCATGAGTAAGGGAAAGAACTATAAATTTGAGGGTTTGTTGTCTTTGCTGAACACATTATAATGAGAACTAGCACAACAACAAATGATGCCAAACAAACTATAGGATATGTTATCAAAAGTAACTTTCACAAAATTGTGAAAAGAAAAGTGAACAAAAACGTAACTTGGCAACGTTTTTTGACAATTGAATTGACATTACTTTTTATAACATCCCTATATTTTACTGGGTAATGTTGTAGGGTAATTCTCAATAATAGAGTGGTAAGTAGGCTGACAAAGAAAGTATATGGCAATGATACTTCTTTTGAGCAACTACTAGTTTGAGGACCTTAAAAGAACGGAAGCTACTTTGAGTAGACTAGAATATTTAGTTGGAGTGAAAAAAAAACGTACACACATTTTTACCAGGCTTTTAAACACAATTTGAGACATAAAAGTGTATGCTGGCAGTAATGTTAATTACCAATACTTTTGTCACACTATGCACTGTAGCAGCTGTAGCAGGTGTAGAGTGATGATAGTGAAGGGTTAATCAAGCACGCCAACAACTGCGTTCACATCAATGGTCGCGTATTATAAAAATAAACCTGCTCTATAGTAAACAATTTTTAGAGCATTTATGATTTTATCCAAATCAAGTTAAACCGAATGGGGAAGCAAACCATTTGCATAAAATCAATAGGCATAAAGTGATTCATGTATTATAACTATGTGAACAATTTCAGCAACGCTGGGCAAAGTGACAACAGTTCTACTAAAAACACCTCTCATTAAAACATGCATGAAAAGCACCACACCAGAATATCTTATAGTGCATGTATTATCAAGACTAATAGACTGTCTATTGACCTTTCAGAAGAAGGGTATCTCCTTCACGTTCAAGGGGCAACCACTTAGCCTTTTCCTGAGGTTTTCTGTGAATATTTCCTGAATTTCCGATATTATTAGGATTGATTTAGAGTAAACAGATTTTGCTTACGCATTGAAACATAGTTCTGTATGTAACTGCAATTATGGGTGCCAAACCACCTCCAAATAATTTTTAACATTTAAACTATTTTTTAACTGCAGCAGCAAAACTAGCTATGGGTGCCCAAAAAGTAACTAGAAACAATACCTTTACCTCTTTGAGCCTTTTGGAAGTGTTCAGCTTCTTAGTGCTCCCATTACAACATTTTTTTAAATACGTGTTTGTGTGCCCAATGCTCTTGCTCCTTGTACAGTAAGGAGGAGCACATGGCAAGAAGAGACAAGAAAGAAGTATAGCAAAAAAAAACGAAATAAGCGAAGACCTCTCTTGTATCGTACAATGTGCGTAACATTACTATTGCGACAACATATAGACAAATTATCACGGCTATGCATCCATTGTAGAGTCATACACAGCTGCAACACCACAACTAAATTTCAACCTTGCGTTGGTTTAGGATCCCTCTATAGTGGCAAGCTAATGATATCTGCATTTGTTTGGCACATTAAGATGCAGTGAAATGTGATATGGTAATCTCATTTTGAATGCACGTCATGTGGCTTCATTGTATATTTGGCGACAAGTAACTCTGGTTGCAAAGCAGTATGGCAGAGCCTAAACAGACGTAACCGACCAATCCAATCTGAACTTGCCTTTGCTACTTGCCCATTATCATCCCAGCGAAAAATGAATAATCGAATCTGCTACAGATATGTGCTAGCTTAAGCTAAGGACCAAGTATAAAGGGTGTTTTGGCATTATTGAGATCAGTTATTTGTTCCAGAACACTTGCTGTCAAACACAAATACACTGCTGTTGAAGCATCAAGACTCAAATATAAAGCAAAAAGAACTGTCTCTTTAAAAACTACAGGCCACAAGGTGCAAGATAAATATTTGATATACTAGGGATGTAAGGCACGCACAATAGGTGCTGCCATATTATACTTTTCCTTGTGTTGAAACCTGCTTGCTTTACTCACCCAACACATCTGTAAAGATGCCGTGAAAACACTAAGGAGCTGAAGCAGCATGGTTGAACACATGACCAGAGATTCCACCATTCCTAAGCAGCCCTACAGCCTCCACAGTCCTGCAACCATTTGTAAGATAAAAATAGTTCTACCCAAAGTTCTTTGTTTACAGACACACATGCAAGACGCATAACCACTCTATAGGAAGTTTGCATGATAATGTGCTGGGTAGCAAAACGGATGCCAATATCAAGTATCGCGGCCTGCCACTTCTTTCTTTCCGTTCTTAATTAATCAATCCATAGTTAATATATTTTCCCCCAATGTGAAGTGTACTGGCAGTCCGGTGAAGAATTGCAATGTATTTCAAACACAGTCCAATTCATGGCAAGTAAGCATGCAATAGCGATTTGTCAGCTGTTCGAGAAAAGAGCATGAAGTTTAGCTAAAACCCATGTTTTTTATAAACACCATACAATTTGATATCAGAGTTGTGAGCATTATGTGAAGCAACACGGATTCATGTTTAATCAATGATTTCTTATAATGTACTGATATGAATGAAACTAACTCAATATGAATTGATAATTTTTGCTTGAGAATTTAGAGATATGAACACTATCGCACTTGCCAGCTGCATCTTGTCCAAAACAGCGGCAAGATAGGCTAGTTTCTGTAGGTGAGCAGTAATGAGCAGTGCAAAGTAACATCAAGAAACACCAGTAACAACAGTATGGGGCAAGCACAGACTGCCAACTGTATAATTTATTGCACAAAAGTTCGCCTGAATATCAGTCAGACAACTCGTGGAAATGAAGGTCCAGTTGGGAATGAACAAGTTACGAAATCAACAATGCCTGCTTTCACTAACAGGACCCTCAATCACATAAAGTGTGCAGCGATAGGCTCTTACCGAGGTACGTCACAGCATGATGTCACTGGCACATGTAAAAGGTGTGGCTGGAAAAACACTCCCGCTGGTGGCTCAGCCCGGTACAGTCGTGCGGTGTTTCGGGCAAGTTTTAATTTTTCAAAGCTTACACTTCACGTTACAATGTTGACATTAGCTGTAGTATGTGTCAGCAAACATCCAGCTGTGTGGTAAACTGTGTGGTATAATATTTGCCACGCTGTCTGTTTATCTTAAAGAAGTGAACACACGTGGTTGCCTGTGCGAGGAACAGCGGCATAGTCTTAAAAAATGTGCACTGTTGATTTGGGCATGTAATGTGCATTGAAAGGTATTGAGAATATCGGTTCAACTGAGAATATTGTGTGTGGTGTGTGCAGTGTCCATAACAATGTGTCTTGTTTGCGAAACGTTAGCACTCATGGCAGGGACCGGTCAATGAAAAAACTTGATTCGAAATTTTAGTCAAGGTAAATATGCACTTGAAGCGACCATCTGCGAGTGGGTCCTTCTCGGTGTTTGCGCTGTGTGCAGAAAAAAAATTGCATGGTCACCGGGCTGGAAGATACCATTTGCTGAAGCTGCATGTATGAATCGCCCCGACGAGTACGCAAGCCCAATAAAGGTATAACTCGTTTTATCGAAGGCCTCATATGTCTTCATGTATTAAACAGAGATTCTTGTTTCACATATACTCAGTACCTTTACCGCTCGATATTCATGAAGTGACAATGCAAACAACAAGTTTCTGTGTTAGGTCCTAAGGGAGCAATGTAAATATGCAAATAAGTTGTAGCTGTCAGATGCAGCGATGTACCTGCACAAAAGATTACGTATATATTAGGCTACAGGTTTAGAATCGCATACATCTCAGTGGTCTATCAGGAACGTCACAAACAACTTCCTTGCCAACCAGCCCTTGCACAGAAGGAGGGAATGGCTGGCACGGTGCTCGAAATGACGTCACACTATTTGCAAACATAGGTTTCTTACTTAGGCAACATTTTGGACAATATATTTTTAGATGAAAGACTGTACTCGTCCACATTGACCATACTGATGTCTTTTGTTGTTACTTTGTGCTGTGAATTACTAGGCGTTTAGTCACCATGATCTTTAAAAGCTAATTTCAGTGTTCTCTCTCATATTGCTGACAACTGTGTTGTTGCATATATTGGGCAAAAAAGCAACACATAAAGGCTGTCACAATAAATACACCAACATGAGTATTCTCCTGCAAACAAAAGTCGGCACTGGTCCTGTTATTACCCGTCTTCCTTCTCTCTTTGCCTTGTTTGTGCTGAAACAGCCAAACACCTGATGAGTTAGATGAGAAATATTAACGCATCAAAACTATAGGTGCTTGCATCAGCAACTACACAACAGCGTGATAACCGCACCCCTGCCACACAGCAGCGAAACATATTTTGAACATGCTGGCAGTGTATTATTTTATAAAAAGCAACTCTGGCAGATTACAAAATCTCACATTGCGCATGCGAGTTTTCTTCAAAGTCACCTAACCTACAATGTAGGTGCTGGCCGGTACAATATTAGTTACAAGCAAAGGCGTCTTGCAGGTACACATGCAGATTGCACGAACACCTCTCTCTCTCTACACTAGGCACACACATTATATCTTTTAACAAGCACACGCCACTGTTTAGGGGCATAATAACGCTCTACCGTGAACGTATGCTAATCAATCCACTTAGGCGGTTGGCTAGGTGAATCGAGCCAAGTTACAAATTGTATCGCCCGCGAACGTAAACAAAATGCTGCTTTGCATCAAATGGCACTGCAGGCTTCGTTTAATCAACAACGTAGCTAGCACCGTGTGCGTCTTCCTCACTACATTGCACATATGAAAAAATCGATCACCATACACATGCATGTTGCCGCAGTTGTCTCGAATTAGCTCCAGTAAGGCCGCGCCGATGCGCCACGGCTCTGCTGGCGTTAGCGTTGTCAAAGCAAATCGGCAACTGCACTCGCAAAGGCGCGTAAGGTTGCCGTTTCACGACGCCTCGTTTGAGTGCAGCAACACACACTTGCACTGAGTGGCATACTTGGTGTACATAAAAAAAGTGTCCCCCTTACCTTTAGTTTCTTTCACGCTGTCCTGAGGGAAGCGACCACAGGTGTCAGCCGTCACCTCGGAGTCCTTCGAGCGCCCACCCAACCCGCCGATTCCTTGGACGACTCGCACTTGATCCGCACTCGAACAACCGCGGGAATAGGGCGCAATCTTAGCACATCACACGAACGAGGAACGGCGCTTCCTTGCGTAAATTTAACATTTCGTGCTCTCGTTTGTAGCAGCGCGAACACATGAGACACGCACCAAAACGGCATGCCCACGGAAACAAAGAAGACAAACAACATGTGGCTTTAGCTGTGAATAGATTTGACTTGGATATCTGTGTGAGGAAAATAAAAAAAACGTCTGTCGCTGCTATAAACTGAAAAAAATGTATGTTATCTGGCAAAATAACTTTAAAATTGATAAACGGTTATTCAAAAAACAAGTTACAACTTATGAATATTTTCGCAGGTCTTTGTTTTGTTTTTGTTCTAGCAGACGACAGCCTCCTACTGCTTCTACGACAGACGTAGTTCGGTTTTACGTTCGGTGCGTGTCGCCGACGCAAAGCTTTATAGTAGTCATATCAGAGTTATCAATTCTCAATGAATCATAGCATGGCTACAAAGCAGTAACACTTTAACATAGTTCAGTACGCAATCTTTCAAGGTATGATATTTCTTTGCTCGGAAGCAAATCGAAGCAAGCCGGCCGGCGCAATCAGCTGATGTCGCCGTTACGCGAGACATGGTCATGCGCAATAGCGTCGCGCCCCGCGCTCGATTTGTCATCAAGCGATAGAGCTACTAAGTGGAATACAGCTAGATGCAGGGAATAATGGCGTATCACTCTAATTCCCTGTGGTGGTCGACTCAATCGCAAGAGAGCCCCGGGAAACAATCTTCAACTGCTCAAGCTTGTGTGTGGGTGTAAAAATACTTGTTTTCATCCGCGGCGGGGCAGCAATGTATAGTTGAAAGACATGCGAAAAGCATGTGACGTATATACAATTACAAAACATATGCACACAACAATAGATACGATCGCATATCGTACATAAATATGCCAACACATAGGTAAAAGCAAATTTATATACATACCTTAAACTCTATACTTTTCAGCGCGAATAGCTTAACAAGCTAACGCACTCAGTTCAATTACGCGAGCACAACTGAGTGGCGCATGTTCGAGTCCCGCGAAGTCTATATTTTTTGTTTTTTTTTCAACGTTTTTATTGTACTGTTATCTTTTCTAATGCCTTAGGTTCGGAAACAAAATAAAAGCAATATTGCGTTCAAGTACGTATCTGGGACTGTGTTTTTTGTGCAACAGTTATGAGTATTTTTATTTTCAATATTAATTTTTTTATTTATTTCATATTATAACAAAATTGAGGACTAAGCGGAACATTGGGTCTGCTTGATTGTGAAGGGACTCAAGAAGTGAGAAAACTCAAACTAAAAAATTTATTTCAGAAAAAAAACTGAGCATTTCACAGCCGGACCAGTTTCTTCAAGGGTAGGCCCTAGGTATAAGCGAGACTTGCTATATTACTCATCTCAAGCTGTGGCAGTTGAGGGAAGGCAATATCATCGAGAAGCAGTTCCAAAATATATTTTGGTTGATGTTTTTTGATTCCTCCAAATTAGGTGCTGCACAATTGTGATCGAGCCAAACCAAGAATTGCGGGCACGAAGTCATGAGACAGAAAATGAATAATGTTGATTGTTTGAAAAATTGCCCTTAATAAAAGGAAGAGTTAGGGAGTGCTACGTAGCTCAACTCGCAGAAGGAATTTTATATATACATATAGATAGTTTAAAATGGACAATGTTGCACACAAAAACATTGGTTAAATTTCTTTGTAGCACAGTTGAAGCATCTATGTAGAACTGAAGCATCAAGAGAAGCTCATGCGTCCTCACTTTATTGCGCTTTACATAGCTTGTATGCGTCCATGCAGCCATGATATGTTATACTTTAAAACATTTGTTTAACCTATAATCTTCTTATTCATTAAAGCTGGCCCATAAGTTGTGTCTTATGTAGCACTACAATTGAAGCGTAATCTACATGGTGGTCTGAAACAATGCTTTTGAAAATCTCAAAACGACCCAGCTCTATACACGACCAACCGAGCATCAATGATAAGCACCCTTATGTGTCCGTACATATCAGTTATGCTCTCATACTTAAATATTTTTCTGGCCACTCCCTCTGCCCCTACCTCGTTTCTGTCGTGAAGCTATGGAAAGTTGTGTATAGCTGTATTTATATTGTAGGAGTACATACTATCTATAAAAATTTATTTTTAGGCTACATGCAATTAGTTTTCATCATCATCGTCATCATCAGCCTGTCTACGTCCACTGCAGGACAAAGGCCTCTCCCATGTTCCGCCAGTTAACCCGGTCCTGTGCTTGCTGTTGCCAATTTATACCCGCAAACTTCTTAATCTTATCTGCCCACCTAACCTTCTGTCTCCCCCTACCCCGCTTCCCTTCTCTGGGAATCCAGTTGGTGACCCTTAATGACCAGCGGTTATCCTGTCTACGTGCTACATGCCCGGCCCATGTCCATTTCCTCTTCTTTATTGCAGCTATGATATCCTTAACTCCCGTTTGTCCCCTAATCCACTCTGCTCTCTTCTTGTCTCTTAAGGTTACACCTACCATTTTTTCTTTCCATTGCTCGCTGCGTCGTCCTCAATTTAAGTTGAACCCTCTTTTTGAGTCTCCAGGTTTCTGCTCCGTAGCTAAGTACCGGCAAGATACAGCTGTTATATACCTTCCTTTTGAGGGCAGTGGCAATCTACTTGTCATAATTTGAGAGTGCCTGCCGAATGTGCTCTACCCCATTCTTATTCTTCTAGTTACTTCAATCTCGTGGTTAGGCTCTGCGGTTATTACCTGCCCTAAGTAGGCATAGTCTTTTACAACTTCAAGTGCACTATTACCTATCGCAAAGCGCTGGTCCTTTCCGAGGTTGTTGTACATTACTTTCGTTTTCTGCAGATTAATTTTAAGACCCACCTTTCTGCTCTTCTTGTCTAACTCCGTAATCATGAGTTGCAATTCGTCCCCTGAGTTACTCAGCAATGCAATGTCATCGGCGAAGCGCAAGTTACTGAGGTACTCTCCATTACTTCTTATCCCTAACTGTTCCCATTCTAGGCTTTTGAAAACGTCCTGTAAGCACGCAGTGAATAGCGTTGGGGAGATTGTGTTCCCCTGCCTTACACCCTTCTTTATTGGTATTCTGTTGCTTTCTTTCATAGATTTTCATTTCTTTTGTCGGTGCTCAGGAGAGCTAAGCTCATGGTCGATATTTTAAAATGACATTTCTCTTTGCCAATGTTAATGAGAACGGTTTCATTAATATTGACAAGTTCATTCACATTGAATTTAGTTCTCATTTTTATTGCTTCTACAAAAAAAAGGAGCCCTTGAAGTTATGCTTTTTTGGTTGATTGGTTTTCGTGTGACAGCCTGCAAATAAAATGACAGTTATTGTCATTCCTTGTGAATGACACATTTTCCGTGTGACAGACTTTAGCACCTGGTCATCTGCAGAAGTTGTATTCATTCTGGAAAAGGGCGAACAGCGGTGACTGACAACACATACTAGCCTGCGTTATTCTTTTGTACTATATATGTCACTGTGCATTCATTTATAACTATATAGAGCTCGGCTTTCCTGCTGAAAATGTGACAACAACTGTAGAGTCTCCACATTTTTGCAACAATCCACGTGCCTTTTATACACTATTGCACATTTTCGTAAGCACCTTACAAAATCTGTATATTTCCGTAAGACCTTACATTCTGCATTTTCCTTATGAAAGCTTCTGTACACTCCATACACTTTTCTTATCCTTCCATATCATCCATAATGAACTCTCCGTATGCTCCATAAGTTTCCTTATCATTTCCATATTTTCCATAAAACTCACTTCATCAACGCCATAAAACTTCCTTATCCTTCCATATACTCCATAAGGAGCATTCCATATATGCCATACATTTTCTTTATCGTTCCGTATACTCCATAAAAAGCATTCCGTAAATGCCATACAACTTCCGGATATTTCCATAAAACTCTATATTTCTCCGTATGTAGCATAAGTAAATGTTACGGAGTCCATATACTTTCCGTAAGGTTTCATACGGAACGTTTCAGTAGGGAAGTAATGCAAATAGGGTATGGTATATTAAAATAGGTATGTAATGCGGTATATTTTGGCGACTGGAACCTGAAATGAAAACGAAATACGAAAAATTCTCGAGAGACTCGAGAAACCATCGTCTCGAGGGACTCGAACCACAGCATGGTTTGCTGCCTGAAGGTTAGATTACTATAAACCAAACACCTCATAACGTCACCGCGCCTGCACCAGTGCACCTGGTTGTCAACCAGCCCAAGACGCCGAAGACATTTCACGGAGCTGCTTTTGAAGATGCCGTCGACTGGCTCGAGCACTTCGACCGGGTCGCCGTCATCAACGATTGGACCCCAGAGCGTAAGCTACGCTATGTGTACTGTTTTCTGGTGCACTCCGCTAAAACGTGGTTTCACAACCATGAAGCAACGCCTACATCGTGGGATGAGTTTCGCCGACAGTTCCTCAAGGGCTTTGCCCGAGAGGACCGGAAAGAGACAGCGGAGCCTGCTATAGAGGCAAGGGTTTAAGGCCCTAACGAAAGAGCGACGACTTACATAGAGAACACGTATCGGCTTTTCAGGCATGTGGAGCCCTCTATGAACAAATAAAGAAAGTTCACCACTTAATGGGTGGTGTTAAAGAAAATATTCTTGTCGGCCTGATTCAAAACCCGCCTGCGACACTTGCGGAGTTCCATGAAGAAGCCACTGCCATGGAGACGGCCCTTCAACAGCGTGAAAGGCAGTATAACCGTAGTATACAACCAAGGTAGGTCACTTCTGTCACTCTCGGCAATGACATCAGCGTGTTACGAGAGCTCATCAGAGCTCTCATTAAGGAGCAGCTACAAAAGATGCAAGTCACTGCTTCATTTGTAGAGCACCTCTCCGTTGCGGAGATGGTACGCGCCGAGCTACGGCAAGCCGTTCGCGCTCCCTAACAGTCCGAGGTGCCACAACAGTGGTAGCGCGTGGAAATGAGCTATGCGAAAGCACTGCGACGTCCTGCATCGTGCACTTCACCCAGCGTGTTTTACCCCAATGAGCGACGCGCTCAGCAAATGGAGGTAGACTTCCGTCCTCGCAGCCCACCGTTGATCACCGAAGCACGACCAAGGAAGAGTGACATCTGGCATACACCCGACCACAGGCCCCTTCAATTCCACTGCGGGGAAGCCGGACACGTCTACCGAACATGTCCACACCACCATGTGGGTCTCTGTAGATTTTCGCCTAATGCCCCTTGTCCACGACCTGGCGAGCGACCACTGGAGATGGAAAGTTTCATCTCGAATCGTCGCAGTGTCGAACATCGGTCGCACGTGCCCCGTTCGTCGTCACCTGCTCGCTACAGGTCAACGAGCCGAGCCTACCCATGCGGTGCTCCAAGTCGCCGTTCATCCAGTCCTGCAAGTCGACAAAACCGAATTCAGCGACCTACGGAGATGAGGGCAGTGACGCTGACTCTACGGAAGAAAAAAAAGATGTACAGACGCAGTCAAACGTGGTACAAAGAGTGGTGACATCAAACCTCACGGTAACCATGGACGACCAAGAAGTATAATGGCGCCATTCGACACTGGAGCAGACACCTCCGCTATGAGCATTGGTCTCGCCGGCAGGCTGAAGAAGGTTTATACTCAGTAGGCTGGGTCACAGATACGTACGGCAGGAGGCCATCTTGTCACTCCGGTGGGACGGTGCACAGTGAGAGTCAGTATTCACGTATTTACGTATCTCGGAGATTTCGTAATACTGCTAAGTTGCTCGAGGGATCTAATTCTAGGACTGGACTTTCTGCACGATCACGGAGTCGTGATTTATTTGCAGAAGTCGCAGGTGACGTTTTCTAAGCACACGCTTTAGAACGCAACCCTCACGACAGTTACATCAATGCTTGGAGAATCGTTGACGATGACGTCACGTTACCTCCAAGAGTAGCGTGTTGACCTTGGTAACCTGCGAGGTTTTTGATGAAATAAACGAATATGAAGGTATTACAGAGGTAAACATCCCGCTGCTGCTCAAACAAAACATCTGCACAGCCCGATGCTTTGTTAGGTTAGAAAATAAAGCTCCAGAGTTATGCTTAGTAACTTCAGAAATGAGTTTTAGCACGTCCTTAGAGCCTCTACTGTCGCTTTCCTTAGTGAAATTGCCGACTTTTCTGATGTCGGCACATTGAAAACGGTTTCGCCGCATGCAAAAGCTTGTGCTGACCTGGGCAGTCGTATTCACGTTAATCCAGACTTGCCATAATATCAAAAAGAGCGAGCGGCTGCTAAATCTTGAGACAAAATTCTCAACTGCTTCTCTACAGCATCCAAAGTTCAACGTACTACCGTTAAAAACATCACATTGTTACCGTGGAGTTGGCGCGGTCTCTTCGCCAACATCCATACCGTGTCTCCCCAATGGAAAGAAAGGTGATTAAGCGTCAAGTACAAGAAAGGCTGAATGATGACGTCATTCAACCCTCGACAAGTCTGTGGGCGTAACTTGTTGTCCTTGTAAAGAAAAAAGACAACACACTACGCTTCTGCGTTGACGACCGACATCTTAACGAAGTCACAAAAGTAACGTTTACCCCCTGCCACAGATTTATGGTGCCTTAGACTATCTACGCCATGCCCAGTTCTTTACACCATTTGATAACAAGTCAGGGTACTAGCAAATTGAAGTTGACGAGGGTGACCATGAGAAAACCGCCTTCGTGACTCCCGATGGTCTCTACGAATATAAAGTGCTACCTTTTAGTCTCTGTCCCACTCCCGCCACATTTCTACGCATGATGGACACTGTACTTGGTAGACTAAAGAGGCAGACGTGTCTTGTATACTTGGATGATGTTGTTGTGTTTTCAAGCACGTTTGACGAACATCTATCAATGCTAAAAAGGGTCCTCACTGCAATAAGGAGAGCAAACCTTACTATCAAGCCCGAAAAGTGCTACTTTGGCTATCAGGAACTGACGTTTCTCGGCCACGTCGTGAGTCCGGGGGCTGTTCGATCATATCCAGAGAAGCTGGCGGCCATTGCCGAATTTCCTCGTCCTGGAGACAAGAAGGCTGTTCGGTGGATCCTCGGACTCTGAGCCAACTACTGCCGTTTTGTCAAATAATTTTCGAAAATTGCGGAAAAGCTCACAAGACTGACACGACCAGATGTGGCCTTCGTATGGACGGAAGAACAACAACAAGCCTTGGTAGAGCTATGCAATCGACTGCTGACACTGAGATTCACACGGACGCTAGCAACGTAGGAATCGGAGCCATTCTAGTTCAATGCAGGATGGCACAGAGCGTGTGTTCGCTTACGCGAGCCGCAGTCTCACAAAAGCAGAGGCTAACTACTCGACCATTGAAAAAGAGTGCTTAGCAATAGTTTGGGCCATTAGAAAGTTTCGACCCTACTTATACGGCCGGCTATTTAGAGTGGTCAGTGACCACCATTCGCTCTGTTGGCTCGGCAATCTACGTGATCCATCAGACCACCTCACCCGCTGGAGCCTGCGCCTTCAAGAGTACAACATAATGGTGCTCTACCAATGAGGACATAAGCGTACAGATGCTGACTGCCTGTCTCATGCTCCTATTTCATCGACGTCATCTAGGCGCTATGTCCGCACCTGCCGCACCTGACAGGCGCTATGTCCGCACCTGCCGTGACTGTCACAGGTGTAAAGTTTCACCCGCAAAGCCCACCGGCTTCCTCCAGCCTTTAGATCTACCTCAACCACAATTTCAGCGAGTGGGAATGGATCTTCTTGGCCCATTTCCTACGTCATCTTCAGAAAACGAGTGGATAATCGTCGCAACCAACTATCTGACTCCATATGCAGAAACCAAAGCCATTCCTAGGGTAACTGCAGTTGAAGTCGCCAGATTCTTCGTCCACGACATTGTTTTGCGTCATGGTGTACCTGCTGTTCTCATAAGCGAGCGCGGAGCAGCATTTACGGTAGAGTTATTACAACAAGTCACCAAGCTGGCGCACACCAACCACCGGAAAACAACAGCTTTTCATCCCCTAACGAATGGCTTGACGGAACGCTTAAACAAAACACTGGCTGACATGCTATCTATGTATGTTGAAGTAGAGCACAAAACGTGGGATGAAATTTTGCCGTACGTCACGTTTGCTTAAAATGCCGCTGTGCAAGAGACCGCAGACCTAACACCATTCGAGCTTGTTTATGGCCGTCACGTCACAACACCGTTAGACGCTATGCTCCCCGTAGACCAGGACACCAGTGGAAATGACAGCGTTGACGACTTTGTTGAGAAAGCCGAGGAAGCCAGCCAACTTGCACAGAAGCGCATTCGCACGCAGCAAGATACCGACGCTCGCCGTTACAACCAAGGCCGAAGGAACGTCCTCTATCAACCAGGTGGCTATGCATGGGTGTGAACCCAAGTTCGGCATCGTGGGCTTTCGGAGAAACAACTGCGATGCTACTTCGGCCCTTAGGAAGTTGTGCGCTACCTCAGTAACGTTAATTACGAGGTAGTACTCCGAAGCTCCGATACCAGTTTAAACCAAAGACGTCCACGTCCAGAAGTAGTCTATGTAGTACAGATAAAATTATACCACGCCCGTGAGCTATGAACACTTCAAACGTTTTCTTAATATCCACAACAGAGCAGGGTTATTTTTTTCGTTGAAGTGACCATAATTTCCCATGGCAATCTCTAGCATCTGAGTTAATCGACCGGGATGGTCGCTGTTGAAAGGGGGGAGTCGATGCAAGGTAGGCTGGCAACTATAGTGGCCAGCCTCTGAGGAGGATAACGAAGTAGTTTTGTGGGCACGCGCTCTGGCGTACTTGATTTTGGTAACATGTAAGTTACGAAAATAACCGCCCTGTTTTGTGCCTGTATCCCTGCGTCTTTGTGACAATATTATTGATGCTCCGAAAAAATAAATATATGTGAAAAGTGCAACATTCAAGAAAACACTTGTGCGTAACTTGTGTACATACACCTCTAGTATACCAAAAAATCAAAAGATGTACGGCAAGAGTGGGTTTACGTAAAATACATTTTTTGGTGGTAACGTAGTAGTATGTTGCCACAACTAGTTTCATGACTTGCCTAATAAATGCATTGTGTGTATATGTCATTCGGAATAATATTATTAGATGACTTTAGTGGTTTTCACAAGATATCCGCAGAGTGAATTATGATGAGTAGGGCCAAGTGTTCTATCCGTGTATCAAACCATCAGTACATCAGTGCTTCTGTCCGTCCCTCTGTGCTTTCATCTGTAATTTAGTCCGTCCGATCGTTCATGTGTTCGTCAGTCCATCGGTGCTTTTGTTCGTCTGTGCGTCCGTGCCTCTGTCCACCCGTCCATCTGAATGCACGCATGAATGGACACACGGAGGGTTGGACGGACACTTCGCCCCACTCATCATCAGTCACTCCATGGATGTGCTGTGATTTTTTTAATAAATATAGTATTATAGGCGTTTCTCGTTCATTTTACCCGAATGTGAGCTTTGGTAGCCATAAGTCGGCAAAAAATGTAGAGCTGCCCGGGACACACTCACCAAATATATTTTGCCGTGTGAGCTCACTCGAACTCAAACTTACCAAAATGGTTCTGAAGGGGACTCACTGAGGCTCTGGCTCGGTACATTACCTAAACCACTCGTATTCAAGGTAGCATAAAATCACCTATTTAAAGTAACTCAAATATACAGTTTAATTGGACTCCAAGGGAGTCTGAGTGAGTCGAGTCGCGCATTTGTTTTCACATATTTAGCTTGTGGTAACACGTTCGAAACTATCTTTATTAGCATTATTTGGCACAACCAGTGTTGTACTAAGTACCTTTGGTTCTGATGCCTTTATAAGCGAGTTGGGAGAGTTTAAATTCTGGTAAGAATATGTTGATTGAAATATATTAGTGAAATATTTTAATGAAGAACTTCTGATGAAAAGAAGTCAAGTGGAGCAGAGAGAGGTCAGGGTACCTTTCCCACCTATAGCTCAGCCCTTTAATCAATAAACATAGTGATCTCCTATATGAACGCTAGTGCGTTGAACTACGTGTGAGTAGACGTGAGTATGACTGCGAGGCAGTAGAAGGCTAGTAATAAGGCTGCAGTTGAGTATCACCCCAGGCCAGCGCGAAATGGCCAAGGTTTCTCAGACTCACTTAAGAAATATATTTCGCGCTTTTGGCTCACTAGAACTTTGCCTATATAAAGTTTCACTCAGCAAAGTCAGTCAGACTCAAGTTCACTAATGCATCACTCACCCAGACCGATCCGAGACTTCGTCAGTCTGACTGAGTAGACAGATGAATGAGTTCACCGCTGCTGTGCTGCTAGCTATGTTATGGCCCGTAGTGAGCGTTTTACTGTGAGCGTCATCACGCCACATGAATGACAACACACAGAGTTTTATGAATGAAAAACGTGTTTCGCACGTGGATATTTTGTGTTTAACCCATCGACTGCTGCCATTAACAACATTACGACCATGGAAAAACGTTCAGCGGAGGAAGAGCAAAAATTCCCAATGTCCGTCACTGTTCAATTTCTTAAGCACGATCTCAGTGCAGATTCTTGGGAGCAACCTTGTGTTAAAGGGTTTTGATTTTCGCTTGTGTTATGAGCCACCATCAGCAAAAAATTGCTAATTTTTGACCAATTCCATCAAAGGCAGTAACCATTGGGCAAGATTTTGCTTGGTTTTATTCCGTACAAAAAACATGACCTATATGTTGCTCATTATTTGCTATTGCTAGTAGCCCTACCCAAACAGACAAATTTCCCGCTTTTTGTCCGTCTAGTTTCCACATATTCACTGCATATACGCCCTTCTTTTTTTATGGTATAGACGCAAGAATTTTTTCGCACAGCTCACGCTCTTGAGGTGGAGGCATAAGCAGTAGAGACCGATATTTTGCTCAAGTCAAAAAGTGAAAAATATTTTCCTAAGCCGTAGTCTGTAACCCTACAACATACGGATTGATTTATTAGGAAGCACAGAAATAAGGGATTGCTTGGTATTTGCGATAATATTGCAGATATGTAGGACATCTACGTGCAAGACGCAAGGAGCGGATCGTGGAAGGTGGCTGTATCGCGCATTCTCAATGTAATTTAGGGATCACAGTTAATAATAAATAAAGGTTGTAGGGCGGGCTTCTTCGTAAGGTGACTCGGTAAAATGAAGGTAGCGCAAAGAAGAAAACAGTACACAAGAAAGGAACACGGACCCACGCAGATAGCGGTATACGAATGTGTATCTCCGTGTTGCTTTGTTTTGTCTCATTTCTGTGCGCCTTGTTATTATAAATGCTGTCTCAGAATTCTATCATATCTACAAACATTGCAGTCAGCACAAAGTACTACTTTAGTCATTATGTACTCATACTTCCTGTGCAGAAGACACTCAGGTTTCCTGTGAGAATGACCCATAACCTTTCTCTTCAACAGGTTCTAAGATAACTGTTGATGCGCAGCTTATACCAAACATAAAATTTTTCGTGTTAGTTGAGATAGGTTGATCGGTTCTTGTTGTGTCAATGGGTAATTATTTAGTCAAAAATTTATTAAATTAGATTATTCAACTCAAGCAAGAACTCCAGCTTGTGCATGTGCACATTTTTAAGTATGTCGTTTATCAGGCAAGAATCGAGAGAAAAACATCACAACATAGAAAAGTACGGTTTAAGAATGCAGCTGAAAAAAAAATTATTCGAAGAAATTACACATGAAGCAAACACAAGAGCTCTAAATGTGAAGACAATAACGCATGATTTCCTACTGCACTAAAATATTTATAATAGCGTTTTAATTTTTCCTTTGATATAAATAAAATGTGATTTTCAAACCAAGCCGAGGTGACCAGTTTTGTCATTCGCAGAGACCTCTCCGCTATTCCAAAACACACACTTGTGTTCGAACTGGACGGTCATCTGTTCAGTGGCACGGCTTCTAAAATGCAGGGCCCAAAAGAGCATACATAACTTTGGTCACGTACGTATCGATCTTACGTAGATCACAAATAGCAGACGAGGGCGAAGCTCACTTGCGCTCGTTATTGCTTACCTGAATATAAGCTACGTCAATACTGAGGGATGTCAGCTACATATGAATGCGATGGTCTCTGCTGCTTGCGATCGATACCACATAATGTGATGCCTACATTATATATAGATCAATTGCAGCATGAAAATGCCTCGCATTATGCTTGCGTTTTCATTAGACTTGCAAGAAATATTGTATGAAGAAAATTATTTGGTGCAACTGAGTGGTAGTTCTGTCAGCTGCTGTTTTTTTACCATGAATTGCCTAGTTAATATCACAAAAACAAAACCACGAAGAAAAAAAAAACTACGTGGGAATTGTAAATTGTGCCTTGTAACACCTTCATGTCATATTTCTTTTCTTACGACTAATGTGATTTTTATTTTCTCGTATATAAATTCTTGTACATAAAATGAAAACACAATAGCCATTGCTTCTGTTAATGTGTCTAGTGTTTTAAGTTGTTGATCGTATGATATAAATCTCTCATTCTGTGACTCATTTGGTTTTATGACCTTCGTGGTTTTAAGTCAGACTAAGACCTGTACTGAGTGCACATACTTGAACAAATTGTTGCGTGAGTGCACGGCATCGGCAAGAATTAGTTTGTTCAAGTTGGTCCTTGAACGCTGATTTTTAAAGCAGGCGTTATCCACTAAGCTGCTTTTCCGTTTAATGTGATGATGAAGACCCAAACAAACGGAATATTTCTTGCATAGGTAGAATCACTTTTTTATGCATATGCCTGTCTTCAATCAAATTGCGCGGCATGATAGTGCCACTTTAAAAATGGGCTCTTATTAGTAGTTTTTCATTGCTTAATGTATAGAGGAGCGGCACCACCGTTCGAGAGAAGATATAAAAAACGACTACAAAAATCCGAAGTTACACGCGACTTGCCGAAAATTACGAAGTTTGTAAAGGGAAGTTAGTCCTTCAAAAGTCATTGCTGCGTTTGCGCAAAATGAGCCGTTCATGACGGTGAAAAAAGGTGCTCCCTTGTGTTGTGCCCACGCAGTGCAGGCAGAATGATGCTGTCATCGCTAAAGCCCCAGAAATGCCACAGCTTGATGCAATTGCTCAGAGCACCTGTTGGCCACCTGAGAATGAACATTGCGTTAGAAAGAGAGCATCAGGACGGGCATAGTGAGCTACAGGCCGATCACGGCTGCCTAGTGCAAAAGAGTGGCGAAGGCTCATTGCTGGTTTGCACCACTAATGCTTCTTCCTGAAAAAATGCTTTGGTGACATGTTTTATAATTGTAGCACCTGCAAAGCTGTAAAACAGTTTACATCTAAAGGTGGTCGTAATGCTGACGTAATTGGATTCTGTGTAATTGCCGTGCTTACGCCCAAATATTTATGCTAGCATTTCGGGAGCTTGTGTACTCTCTTTTCATTTGGTCCCACATGAACAGCAGCAAACATTAGAAATGGTACAGTGAGCACCGCCCAGTCAACATCAGAGACAGACACACACGAATACTGTTTGAAAGCATTGGGCATGTCCATGGGGATGACTAGACGGTGCTATGTACGATTGGTTGCTGCTGTTAATGTTTTGTTTGACACTGACATAGCACGTTGGGTTCAAGAAATTATTAGTCCTCTTTATAGGTTGAGTGAATTGTTCATTTCGCGCACTTTGCTTCACTGCTACGGCTCGCTAGCAGTCTGATCATTACGTTGCATCACAGATCTGTGCTCATGAGAAAACCAGCCCTAAGCTCAGAGAAAATGACTCAGGACGTAGCGTATTTCTGTTGTACCATGTGGCAAAGCGGGAGGTAAGACAGGTGCTGTCGCTTCCCATCGTCAGCCAATTTTTCGTTCTGCCGCTCACACTTATACAATCCACCGACACAGAGGGTCGGCGATTGACTCAGATTACAGCACATGCTATGTTCAGAACTCTATGACTTGTACTCGTGAATGATCTACCCCAGCCTGATACCAATTCGATCAATATTGTAAGCAGGAAGCATCACTAATTTTGTGAGAAACACACTTGCATCCTTGCAAGGAGAGAGGGTTCTACTAAGGTTTCAGTCACTGAGGGCTGCGTTGTGACACTGGTTGACCATAAAAGCTGCATGTGCAGATCCTTCGAGGACGATAGCAGCCTTCTCGAAAGAGCGCACTCCACTCAAGCGATCGAGGTAGAATCACCTGAAAATCACCATTGCGTCGAGGAGCCCAAAGAAAGTAACCACGCGACTGGTCGGAGCGTGAACACAGGGTATGCTGGTTTCACCAATTTTAAACGCGAAGAATTTCTTAGCAAACTTTGGTCACTTTGAGTGTATCTTTCTATCAATCTATCTAGCCGCTTATGTTTGGATACTCTCGTGGGCACCCCCTTGACATGGCGTGAACCAAAATTTGCATGGGATGGTAAGATGGTTTGACGAATAATAATTCTGCGAAAGATCATCACCGTCTTTCACAATCGCTCATTTCTTTCAGCTCTTGGTGTGAAAACATGGCAGATGAACATCAATTGCATTAAAATAGTCGTCATGTCATTTACCAATGCACAGAATCCGTTTTCATTTGATTACTGCTTGGATAGTATACAACTTAAAAGAATCTCACAATATAAATATTTAGTTGTGATTCTGACTAAAATGCTTTCCTGGACCAACCACATTGAATATATCAGCGCAAAAGCGATAAAAAAGCTAGGTTATTTGCGCCGTACTTTGGCTACCCCCCCCTTCGTGATACCAAATTACTTCTGTATAGAACGTTGATTCGCCCTATTCTAAAATACGCATCTGTCATTTAGTACCCTCACAAACAAGGTGACGTAAAAATCCTCAATAGCATTCAACGTAAGGCCGTCCGCTTTATATGCCGTAGCTATAGCCACAACTTTTCACCAACACAGGCTTTGCAATCACTGAACATTGTACCATTACATTCTCGTTATTGCATCGAGTCTTTAAAACTAATATATACAGTCATCAACTCCTCTCCTGGCATCTTTGGTGGTAACTGCATCGCATTTATGGAAGAAGTTTGCACCCGTACCTCCCACATGTAGATCACAAAGCCTTTATTTGCTTGTACTAACACATTCAAGTTTAGTTTTTTTCCACGTACGATAGACCTCTACAATTCCCTACCGGGCAGTATTCATTCAGAATCATTACAAAACTTCATTGATGCTGCTATTGCCGAATTAGAAGATACGTAAAGATCGTGTTTGCAATACCATAGTGTTTTCTTACGTATTGCTGTAATGTATTTCAGTTTCATTGTTGTTTTATTGTTGTTGCTTTGTGTGTATTAGTTTTGTATAACTCACCACTCCAGTTGTAGCCCTACATGAAGGGTGCAATATATTCAAATAAATAAAAATGAAATAAATAAATAAATAATGCGCTGGTCAGGACATGAATAATGTCACAATGCCGTCGCGTACGTCGTCAAACGCTCCCCTCCAGACAGCGGCACACACTCGCGGGCCGGTATGTGCCGGTGGTAAGCGGGTATGTGCCACAGGTGATTGACACTTAGTATCTACCGAGAAATGACGAGAACACACATGGCCAGTTTGAACGCGTGAGCGTTAAACGATACGCGACATCGGTAGCGACAACCCAACGAAGGCATAGAATAAATGTCAGTGTTAATAAAAACCTTAAATAGGCAGCATTGGCCACCCGACGAATGCAAATAATAAATTTTAGAGTGCCAGCAGGAATTAAACCCAAGCATTCTGTGTGGCATTCAAGCATTCCACCACAGAGCTACGCCAGGTCTCGGAACTACTTTTCAAATAGACGCTAATTTTCGTGAAACGTCAATAATGGTTGCAGTGCTGCCTACCCAATTTTATAAACATTACATATGTACTCCTTTCATACAGCCGTCACATCGGGTTAACGTCAATTGTGGTGAGGTTCCAAGCACTAAAATTCATTTATGTAGCAGTGTCCAGGGCCAGCATTTTTGCAAGCATCAGTGCTTCATATCAGCTTCTGGTGTTGCTAAAACACATTTCCAGCTGACATCGTTGTGCAAATAGAAAACTGGTTGTATAAGCATCTGCGACTCTTCATCACACATGTTCTCTTCGACATATATCTCTGCTTGCAACGTTTCCACATATATTTAGGGTCAATTCATGACTTGTCGCTCAATAAAAAAATGCAACACGGTCACCTTCCCTCCCCGTGCTTCGCATAAAGTTGATTCCCAGGCACGTGAGATCTGCCGAATTTTTTTCTTCATTTGTTTACAAGCATGGACGGCTGCCACCTTTTCGAGGTGCCTGTGAAAACTACGGGTCTTTAGGCGGAGTCGAGGTGGTAAGTCGTCCGCCACTAAAAATATCACTACAAAGAAGTTCGCACACTTTTAGATTTTTTTCTCCCACAACAGTAAATATACAACTTCCTTTGGTTTCCTGCTTGGAAAAGTAGACATTCACTGATTCCCCCCCCCCCCCAAAAAAAAATCTTAGGGCGAAGGAACATGGCTCACGCTCTTCGGAACCTAAGAGTTGCGGATGCACGGAGTCGAAACGAGGAAAGAAACACGAGATTGTTGTATGGTCTATTGAGTGAAAAGAAAAATGCCTCACCTTATATTCAACTCACTTTATTCAGTACAAACAGAGTCTTTCTCTTACTGCAATATTGTTACCTTTAGGACATGTTCAGTAGGCGCAATTGAAATTCACCCATGTTCTGTGAAAACAACTTTTATCATGCAAGACGAAGGAATGTACTTTTGCGTATTGCAACCAACACGCTGCTGTATACCGCCTGTATTACGTCACTTCTCTACTAAACACAATACCAGTCATTTCCCTTATTGACTATGCAATGTGCAGTACTAGGAACAGAAGGCTGCCATCGCACTATTTTATTGCTGGCCTGCACAATAATAATATCATACGCTCTACAGTGATGTGTTTAGGCGACGATTTCAAGTGAATCACTACTAGTCATAATGCAGTGTAGCCTTTAGCAATGTATTCGTAGTGGATAATAGGTCAAGTTGCACTGGTGATCAATATTTGTGCATTGAAAAGAGGCAAGGGCAACTTGCCAGGTTATTGTCTTCTACTGCAATATGCCCGAAGAAGCTATTTTTCCTTCATTCAAAACTATGGAGCATGACTAATGCTTCTGTAAAATTTTGCCGCTAGGTGTTAAGAACGCTTGCAAATTCAGGTGATGTTGACTATAGTTTTTGTTGAAAAGCAGCGTTTTGACAAATTAATATAGGTAAGTAATAAAGCACACTTCTTGAAATCATTTGCTTATTATAAGTCACCACACGTACTAGAAACAATCAACTCCCGATAGTGCGGTCATTCATTTATCACTTGGATGAGTGTTGCAGAGGCTCATTTGAAGTGCAATATACTACGTACGATTGAAAATAACACTTTTAAGCTCGACTACAAAGTAAAAATAGCGGTAGTGTTTATTATGCCCAATTATTTATTAGCGCAATGTATCCTGTTCGTCACTTGAGTGAGCCTGTGCACAAGTTGTCAATTGAAGAGCATTCTATGCGAAACAGATTTCAGCAGTACTTGCCTAACTTGTAACTAAGGGCTAAATGACTGGTTATGGTGACTAGTGTTTTCTACGTGATTCACTGGTGTTAGACGCGGGCTAGTATAGCAGTGTTATAAGCCTAATACTTGCCTTACACTAGGTTCGTACCCAATGAACTTAATGCTTGAAATGCTAATAGAGGCCTCCTTGAATATGTTTGCCATGAAATTCGCTTTCATGCTAAATATTTTCCGACGATCCTCTCTCCTCCGTTCTCCTTTTTGGTTCCTTTCATGCAAATAATAGTAACAGAAAAAATTCTTAGTGGCATGATGGTGCGGCCTTGTGACGCCCACTGTGTAGTTACACATGTGTGCGAAGTTTCTCAAGAATCACGCTACCAACAATTAAGACGCCCGTTGCCAAGTTGCCGATCTCGTAGTTGTAGTCCACATCAGTGCACGAGGTACTTTGTAAGTGCGATTTTCTTCTGTGGATGAAGATTTCAGTTCCAGTGCCTTGTGCATGCGACGAGTCTTTGGACCTGGCCTTTTCGAACCTAAAAGAGCAAGAACGATTGAAAACTCTTATTATATGAAATGGTTTAGGCAAATAACAATTACGAGCTCCACCTACAGCCGTCACTCTCACACGCAGAAAAAATTAGCCTGGAAGCTTTAGCCAGTAACATCTTTTCGCGACGTGCAACAATTTTTCCGAGATCTACATACTTGTTTACTTGCACACATACGGGCTTTCGTGCTCCAGTGTTAAGTCCGAGAACTTGAATGTCGGACGTATAGTTTATACTATCTTAGACTATGATGTCACTAATTAACTCAACGAAACTCTTTCTGTTGGAACGACAAACCTCTAGCTTTTGATATGCATTCACGTTAGTATTGAAAAGGCACCTGTGGTTATAACCGAAACCAGCTTGCACGACTCTTTTACATATGTGCTTGACAAGCACATAGCTGTTTTGTGTGTGAGGCTTGTATTAACTAATACCGTGTAACTGACTAAAAAACGATATCAACTATCACATATTTTATACATTCAAAACGTAAACACTCTTTTCTCGGACTTGGAATACAAAGTTGGGGTAATTCATCATGAAGTTAGGGGGTAATTCATCATGAAGGAGTGGTCTCACTGAAAGCATAGCAAGTTAATGCAAGACACGACACAGAGCTGACTCGCCACAAATACATCCGAGCTTCTTCCTAATATATGTCAATGTAGTGCAATCTGGTGTGTTTTATAGGGTGCATTTTTTATATTATATGAATGAGTTAAGGGAATTGTATGTGTACAAACGAGTCAATGATATTTTCGTGCAGCTGGTGCAACCCTCGTGCAAGTTTACCAAGCTTGTTCCAAAAAAAGAACTCTCAGGAAGACTTCGGCGAAATAAAAACCCAGACTGTGAGTTGAGCGTAAGGCCTTATCACGCCTATATTTTCGCCAACTAATCTTGTGCATTATGACTAGCACATCACTTATTAGCTTTGTACGGAACAAGAAGGAGTAAATACAAATTGGTACAGTCGTGCGGTGCAATGGAAACATCAGAATAGTCACTGTTTCCACACCTTAAAAATTGTGCATGCAGAAGCAACCAACGCATACAATTAGCCTGGCTGCACCAACTATGGTAGCCTAGTTTTTACGAAGCTCGAGTACTGACCTTAAAGCTCACAGAAGATAGTCCTGGCCGTGGAAGTCATTTCAATAAAAGCGAGCCAATAGGCGTGTGCGTACTTGAATGCCTTATATGTTGAAGAACACCCAAGGGTAGAAATTCCTGCAACGCTCAATTAGTGCATCTCCAATAATCATATCCTGGTTTTTGGACGTAAGGCTTGAAAGTTTTTGAAATTGTTCATGTAGCAGCAGTAAATATATTTAGTGGCATATAATTTAACTCACAAAGATTCTTTTCAATTGCTCCAGAAATATTTACCCGGCCTCTTACCACAATCACTGTGATATCTACAATAAATCGTGGCTTAACTGACAAAACGTTCCTGTTATATTTTCAGCTGGAAAACACAAATCAAGGCACTAAAGCTTCAACGGTGAATAAGACAAAAACTTTTTTGCAGCCACATTATCCAGCAAATTGTGCACGCTTCTGCTTTCCGTTTTACCAAGAGATTGTTTATGCCAGGGTCCACGAAAAACATCCGGTAGTCAAGCCTTTAGGTCTGCAACAGTGGAAGCCGGGCACATTATCACTTGCAACCGACAATCAAAAACGGCGAAGGAAAGACTAGACACGACTTATATGCATCGCACTTTTGTCTCACAATGTTCTTGTTCGGCTGAAGCGGCCCTCAGAGAGCGGCTAAGTAATACATCATTACCATGGACTTAGCGAATAGCACCTGCAACATCTCGTTGTTATGTGTCCGCTCATTAGGTGCACCTCCACAAAAAAAGAGCAATTTTGTCATCGCCCTGAACACAACGGTAGCAGCGCCGCAGATAACTACTGGAAGTGGTCAAGCAGTGCTTTATATTGGAATAAGAATGCAGGCTTTCGGCACGGAACCTGGGAGGAAAAGCCTTACGTTTTCGAAAAGGTGAAGTGGAGCTCCGTGCCGACAAAGCACCTTGAAGCACAATTGCAGACTTATAATGATCCCACTGAATATTGGGAAGAAAAGACGGAAAACTTAAGAGACAAAGCAAACAAGTGGGGAGAGAAAAACCTCTCGATATCCGCGAGGTCAAAGGTTTGCGATATATTTTTAACGGCCAAATATTGGTATGTACTTTATGTGCTGTGCATAAACCGTTCAAGCGTACAAAACGTACACAGAGTTTATCCACTTCGTTTGGGCCTCCAAGTGGGAACGCTTGAGCCGTACAAATCTTTTCCGCTCAGTGAAACGGGCAGGCTGGGACTAGCCCACTTATTTTTCGAGCAAATTTTTAGGTTTTTTTGCGTCATCAGAGGCATATTTCTTACGTACTGTGCTTCAACTTAAATTATGCTGTTATCTACCCAAATTTGTTGCATTTTGCTGTTGTGCTGCGCACATAGGCATTTATGGTAATCTGTGCCAAGTTGTGTCTGCATTCAATAAACTAAAGGTACTCTTTGTTTTACAGTATCTAAGTGAGGTGACAAAAATACAACTATATGAGGATTTTACAGACGTACCTGTGCCGGTATAGCGCTTGATGTATGGAAAAAGTCTTGGCAAAAATGTCATAAAATGGTAGAAAAATTGCGGGTACGACCATCGGCAAAGACTTTTTTTTTCAACTTCACACCGACAAGCGTCCGAGAAAACCATGGCTACAGGAAATGTTTTTTTGTCTCGGTCTCGTAATGTCTTGCATGTCACTAGCCAGAGAACATTGATCACCAATTTTTAGATTATTTGGACGCTACATTTTATTGGGACATTCTGCAAAGAGCTTTAAAGAAAGAACTACATCTAACACCTTATAAAATCTGTTTTCTACTTGTATATAGTGACACCGGAATACCGTATGATATGTTTATGCTGTTAAGTATGCACCCTATCTGGAAAGCATATGGGCATTTCGCCATCTTGATGTTAATGCACGCTCTGCCAGATAATCCCTAATTGAAAGCATAGCCTATATAAGAATGCATATGATGCAGGCGAAAAGCAGCCAGAGTGGCTACCTCTATTCAATGAACTTGAAGTGCTTAATTGTTTTTGTTCATACTACACCGAACAAAGTGTGTTTGGCACTTTTGATGTTTTTTGTGCTTCTTTCAAAAGTGTTTGTAATTATTTGCGTCGAAGATGCACTTAACTCTGCATAAAAGAAACAAAAAACCCGCTAGCGCAGTCAGTAGAGCGTGAGGGTCTTGATCATAGGGTCGTGGCTGCGAGCTCCACGTTGGACGTAACTATTTTTTTTTGTTTCCAAGTGTTTCCATTATTATATCACACGCCACGTCTCAGTCTACAAGTATTTCTTCTCAGTTATCCTCGTTATTTTTATTATTGGTGAACTATGCTGATCTTAAACACACTGGATGTGCACTTGAGGCCGTTTCTGCGCGGCCGGCTAGCTCAGTCTTTTTGTTATTACTTTTTTGGCCATACAGTAATAATACAGTAGATAGACAGTGCATTCATAGGTAACAGGTGGGATGGTTACATAGTCATTACCATTCTTTTATACCAATCCGTGGCTCAAATTTTTCGAGCCACTCCACTACGTGGTCTCTTATTTTACAGTCTTCAATAGATTTGATGATCATTTGGCGAAACTATTCACGTCTAAGTGAGTATTGATATCGGTATGGTGGACTGCCACTTATTTTTTCCAAATACAGTGAACGCCGATGAAGATGATGATGATGACAATGATGATGATGATGACGAGGGTGATGATTACTGAAAAATTGGCACAACCAAAGAGCAATGAAAAAAATGCTGAAGTGGAAACGAATGCCGAGGAGTGAAGCCATGTCTATGGCAAGATGGCGGCTGTGGTGGCCATTTTTCTAGGGGCATGATAAAGTATCACCTTTCAGTGAATAAGGCAGGCAAGTTTATCGCAAACTGGTAGCAACATTTCAGGCGAGTACAACTGTCGGTGTACAACAAAATCACTTCAGTGGCGTGTACAAACAAGAGATCATAGACAGGATCTAACACACAACAATTTCTCACACATTACGAATGACTCAAAAAAAACAAAGAAATAAACGCAAAAAGCCCAAAGTTGGAAGAGATTCACATATTAAGTGCGACGAGAAGCATTTTTTTCCCGAGTTCAAACGACAATAAACGAAATTCACTATTCCCATTCCCACCTCCAAGAAAACGTGTATGCCACCTTCTGATGAAGGCTTTTTCACCCTGCGTTTCAATCTGGTCACTAAGGTACCGAACCACGATCATTTCAATCTTCTGTAACGCTGGGTATGCAGCTCGCTGGGGTCGGCACTGCGCTTAAGCCGTACAGCAGCGACGCCAAAAGACGAACATTGTAACGTACAGCACGAGTTCTTTAAATAAGCTTCTTCTGCGCTTCCGGCCCGAAGGAATTCGCACTCCGAATTGACGACACACGATGTGCTACACGCTTTTGGCCGCTACGCATTCAAACTTGGCGTGGCGGATCGTTTCTCTTTTAGGGGCGAAGCTCCTTATAGCGGCACCCGTTCGTCCCTCGCAGTCGTAGTCGTAGTCGTAGTGGTAATGTGTAACCAGCCTTACGCTTCGACCGCCAAGGTGGTGCAGGTGGGAGATTTCTCCTGTGCGTTGTTGAACAATAAAAAAAATCGCATCGTGCGCGTCAACTAAAAGCCAAATTCTTCTGTCTCTCATTCTCCATTAGCAGCCATTGGCGCGTTCCAGTAGGAAACATCAATAGAAGTAGAAGCGTAAAAAGCCGACTTCTGCTGTCTCTCATTCCCAGTAGCAGCCATTGTTTACATCCAAGATAATGCCTGGTGAGATTTCTCCTGCGCCTGAATAAACAATAAAAAACTTTTGTTCAAAACGCCGTTGATTTATGAAATAAACCAACGAAAAACGCCCGATGTTTTCTAAAAGCAAAACAAAAAGACACCAGACGTTTCTAAAGCAAAACAAAAAGAAGACACCAGCTGCTTAACGAAAGACGCCAAATGTTTTCTAAAGCAACGGTTTTATAACCAAAACCATATCGATACAGGTTTATACTTGCCGATGCTCGTTGTCGTCGGTGTGTGCTCGTATGGATAAGGATGCCGAAAGACGGGCACGCAGGGCAGCGGCGGTGCGCGCTCGCAGACGGGACCCTGAAGTGAGAGCACGCGAGACGAAGCGCGCCGGGAAGCTGCGCGACCTCTCCCGCCAAGATTCTGCTGTACGGGAAGAAGGCACATCAGCAAGGCAGCGTCGGCAAGATCCCGCCGTACGTGAATAAGAAGCTGCAGCACGTCAGCGTCGGCAAGATTCTTTCGTACAGGAACGAGAGGCCACATCAACAAGGCAGCGTCAGCAAGATCCCGCCGTACGTGAACAAGAAGCTGCAGTGGCACGTCAGCGTCGGCAAGATTCTGCTGTACAGGAACAAGAAGCCACATCAACAAGGCAGCGTCGGCAAGATCCTGCCGTACGTGAATAAGAAGCTGCAGCGGCACGTCAGCGTCGGCAAGATCCTTCCTTACGGGAAAGAGAGGCCGAGGAAGCAGGTCAACGTCGCGAAGCAGATCTTGAAAACGTTCGACAATGGGAAGCGGCGAGGAAGCGCGCATATCGCCAAGCAAATTAACGCAAAAACATTTCACGGTATTACTTCCAGCAGCTTCGCCTAATCTCATCATCATTCACCTCGTGGATCTGCGGTCAATTTTTTCGCACAGTGGGGCAGTAGTCTTGGGAACGACGTCCCACTTTGACAGTCCCTGACGAGTGGGCAACGCGTCCCATCGCCTTCAATGCAACGCGTTTGGAAGGCGTTTGTGCTTCATGCCTATAGGCAACGACTTAAGACACCACGTTCGACACGCGTCTATGGTGCATTGGAGGCTGTGGCAAGTGAAGATAAATTCAAGACCGTTTCTTAATACGTACGACTCTAGAAAATACTCCTCATCGTCTCAGCGCAGCTCGGGAGGTAGGCGGCTTGCGTGGCCGGACAACTTTCGCGATCGAAGGGACGGTCACACTCACCACAGGCTTTGTGTCTTTGGAGGCGTCTGTGCTGCCAGCGCTGACACCATGGAACAGTGCACCAGCACCATGACAATGTCTTGTTCTTCGCTTGAATCGAACTCCTTGGCGCTCCTAAACACGCTGTGCGAGAATGGATGAAAAAAAAGGAATGCGGCGCGCTCAGTTTATCCCGATCACTCAGCTGGCGGCGATGAGCAGATCGGCGCCGGTTTCCAGAATTCTCGCTGATAACGAGATCCGGACGTGACTCTCCGGTTTTGCGATTTCCGGTAGCTCGCATGCAGCCTCTGCCTCTGTGAACATCAGTCGCTTTTTCATCACAAATGGTCACAAATGGTTGCGCGGCCGCTGCTAGTCACCAGTGTCCACCGTCTTAACTCTTTTGATCCTGCGATCAAAAGAGCTAGGAGAGCCGCACACAGCTGCTCTGTGTGCGGCTCTCCCTCGAGTCCTATTGCCCGTTGCCGCTGCGTCGCCTAGATGCGTGGCGTCAGCGGGAGCCCTCCCATTCAACATTGACGCTGCTGCTGCTGCTGCAATAGGTGGCCTCAGCCTCTTCGCGCATTCTCTGTGTCCACTGTCGTCGCTTGAAAATGTAGGGTGCCTGGTACTTGGCTTTCCACTTGCGGTCTCCAGTGAAGTGATCCTTTCCGCAGAGCGGGCACATAGGCTCGCACCGATGATTATCAGGCGGGTTGCTGCATCCGCACCCACGCCACTTCTTGTCGTTCGAGCTGGGGCACACGTCGGCTCTATGTCCCAGACGACCACACTAAAGCACATGTCAAATGTTTTTTTTCTTTTTGGTAGAGAGTGAACCTTAGCACCATTCCTCCATGGTTCACGTGTCACGGGGCACGTAGTAGCCATCAAACAGAATGATCAGGTTGGTCGCGTTTCCCATGGTCTTTTTTCGCACTGATAAAACTTTCTAAATAATCATGAACCAACTCACCCTAGCAGCAGTTTTAACAAAGTTTATTCCCATGCTCTTGGCGTGCAGGAAGTTCGGGTTACAGTGGTTAAAAACTTCTCTCCACGTCCGCTGGATTTCGTCTAGTGATATGCTTCTTGATTAGGCCCTTGAACGTGTTCTCCAGCGCTGTTCTGTAGGCATTCGCTTCAAACTAGTGGTCACTAATATGCAGCTTGCAAATGCCGGCGTACCGCCTTGCATGACCCCCGCCGCATTGCGTATGCAGCAGTGGACGTGGTCTTTCTGGTAGTGCGATACGTTGAAGCTGTTCCGGGGTCGCACGGTGATCTTGTAGTCATCCATCGGCAGATTGGGCATTGAGCTCGCCTAGGTGATTTTCTGCAGATGCTGCGTTGCTTTCTGTATAAACACCTCCTTCTTGGGACACGCTGGCTTCTTGGAACACGCTGGTTCGTCGCAGGGTGGGCGTCCCCAGCCGCTTTCTTGGTGTTACGCTTGATCTCGCACCATCCTTGTTGTTTCTCGAACTCCGTCGGTGAGATCACCTCTCCGTCGACTTCCACAACGTCCATTGCAGACGCCAGCACAGCGGATGCGTAGCACCCGTTTGCTACACCGACGAGTCAGGCCTACCAATCCCGTCAACTGGCATGCCGGGCCAGCATGACTGTACGAGAATATTCTCAGTGTTGCCGAATTATGGGCTTCCCTGCCTAAATCTCCTATAGAGAGAGTCCGCAAGGCTTTTGCAGTTACTAAGGAAGACTGTAAACAAAATAGCAGGCAAGCATGTGCCGAAAACCACAAAAATCTGCGGAGCCGATGTGACGCGCATCCACACTCCCTGCCACAAACACGAAAAAGTATTTCTGTTTCACTTCGCAACAACAAAACTATTATTCTTGTTAAGTTCCTACGGGAAATAATGGTATGCTTCTAATCCCTCACAACATAGCTAAACTATATGGATGAGTTAACCAGAAAGTTGACATTTACCTCCGATAATGATCTCCGCTAGGAATGCGAAGAAGGACATGCCTGCCGTGAGAAGAAACAGCAGGAACACTGACTGTGCCTCGAAAAGGGACATTGCGCTGTACGTCTCTTCCCGTTTTGCCAAAAAACAGGACTTCCAGTCACCCCACTGAGTTTCCATCCACGCCTTGATGACTCCACTTTCCACCAATCGGCTGGCTCTGTGGTACGTAATAGAAAAATATCATTCGTCAGTGGCCACACGTCCGTACAATCTGTTCACATGAATTTTTATTTATTTATTTATTTATTTATTTATTTATTTATTTATTACAAGTACCCACATCGCCCTCTGGGTATTGTTGTAGGGGGGTGATAGTAGAAAATAAAATACAAAACAGCAAAATTAAAGGCAAATAAATCGTGCCTTACAGTATACAGGAGAAATCAACACTTGTAGTACAGCATTAGAACAAAAGTACGAAACACAGGATTATACAACGAAAGCAGTAATTATACTTATAAAAATCAACAACCAAGAGAAGTACAAATTAAAAACACTGTAGTAAGGTGTTAACTGGCACTGTAGCTGGTTACATTTAAAAAAGAACAAATTGACGATGACAGATTCAAGCGTTAAAAATAACTTTGCTTTGTTCACCATCGGCAACAAAGCCACATAACTTGACACTATAGTTGTGAATGCTAACATGTGCGCGCTATTTACGGGTTGTCGCATCCTCAAATTTAAGATGTGCGTCACCGATGTCGAAAATCACAGGTGAACTACTCAGCATTTTAGCACAATAAAAAAAAGGAAGACGACATGGAGGTCCCTATCATTTGCAATGAGTCAATTCTGCTACACAGAATACGACCTGTGAGTTGTAAGATGCGACTGCAAATTGGTCGGCTTAGGATCATGACCGTGAGTGCTCCCGCCTAATATTTGTGCGTTGTTTCCACAATGGCGCTTTGGTAACACCGGCAGCAAGAGTGCTGGAAACATCGCATTGTATTACAGAACTTGCAGATAAAATGCAGCCTATGCTCCTGTACAGTAAAAGCATTGGCAAAATATAAGCAGATGAAAGAGCATACTTGTAAAAAACACATTTGAAAAAAAATGTTATTTATATGAAAAGGCAACGAAAGAGAAGGGCTTTTATCAATAAACAAAAAATAAATGACAAGAATTTTGTATGGACTATTTTGTAATAAACTCTAAATACTTGGTATATTATAACTAGAGTAGTTTCAATCCACGTCCACACAAAAGTTACTATCTGATGCATCGTTATGCTTTAGCACAGTTATGAAGTTTAGTGTAGCCGCAAGTATTCGCACCTTTCATTAATGAGCTCGAATAGCTTCGGGTTCACAGTCCTGCTGACAGCTAGGGACAGCTTTGTGGAAAATGTGGGCTCCTTGGCGAAGTAGTACCTTCCAGCTGCAAGTCGGCGGCGGCAGGTTCGGGAGGCATGGTATAGGGTTGTGGTGAAGTCACTGACGATGACCGATTTTCCCTCTAAAACTTCGCGAAGGTTCTCGTCGTCGTACAGGTGCTTGGCTTCACGAAGGCCGTCATGGGTAACAATCATGTGCCATACCTTACGGTACTCTTCAACATGCTGCGATTTCTGCGTATACCGTGCCGTCAGACAATATACTGAACATAAATGCTCAAATTGTGTTGCTAAGAATCGCTAAAGAGGCGTATGTGCAATCACCGGTGCAGGCATAAAATAAGTAATGGTTTTGGTCAATGGATATCAAAAAGGAGTGAACCAAAAAGAAAGGTAGGAAATGTATTTGACACAGTTGAGTGTCCAGTCAAAATAGCAACATGATTCCTGTGTTTTGTTCTTTTTTTGTCAATTTACCTTAAGTTCATTTATTACATGCCCTATAGGATGTTGCTGAAAAATCGTGGTATATTGGGTGCCGCTGGAGACAAAGTTCCGACATGGGAATAAACTAGCCTTCATAAGGGAGCGAATGTTTTTCACCAGGAGAGTTTTTATACATGCTGTCCTTGATTAGTCAGGCTAACGATAGGCTTGTGCGCTTGGATAGAAGTGGAGACCCGACATAGGCGTGTGGGGGTCAGATAAATGTTTTTTTTTGTAGAGTAGAGCAAGGAGAAAAGCTGAATCGCATCGTTCTGGGTTCCCTTTAAAATGATGCATAAAAGTACGCAGTGCGTAAACTTTCATGAAACGTACAGTTTAAACCTCTGACAAATCCAAACTTTTGTATTTCTCGTGCACGCGTGAGTGAAAACTTGTGGTTGCAAATGTTTGCCTTGACACACTGTGACAAGTTGGTCCTGCGTAGTGTCCCAAGAGAGCGATACAAACCTAAACACGAACGAAAGACAATACAGAACAGAAAATAGAATACGAGATAAAGCTGTTTGTACTCTCGTCCGTCTTGCATTGTCTCTTAGCACTATGAACACTGCGCATTGACACCACTAGCAAGCCAACGCTTTATGTTGCGCTATGAGTACCTTGATTTTTCTATTCAAAGTTATCTGTACTAGAATGATTGCATACCAGAAATTACTAGCAAGGCAGTGTTCTAACTACACTACGTACGCTATCGCTTACGGGAAAGAAAGCTTGTAGCATGCAAAACTCGCATATTACGTATGTTTGAATAGGCATATATTGCTTGGACACTTTATTTACTCATCCTATACTAACTTTAGAAATAGTTCAGAACAAAGTGGTAAGAGTTATTTTTAATCGGTACGACAGCGTTTCGGTATTGGCAATGACGCCGACTCAAAGTGTAAAGCACACCGCAGAAAGTAATAAAACTGTATTATTACGCTTCACGTTCGAAATAGAAATAATCGAAGGTACAATATGTCCTTTCATAAGGTTATCATACTATAGGACGACAAAGTTTTACAATCTATCCTCAGCAACCCACTGAAAGTGTTTAAAGTAGCCATTCTTTCCGCGAATGACTATCGAACGAAATCCCCTATGTGCACCCCAGCTGTAACTCACAATGTGGAACTGCTCCGATCATAGATCGCTAGTTGACTATACAACGTTCATTGCATTTATACTACGCATCTTCTTCTCACAAATTTTCGTAATTGAGTTGTATTAAGATTTTGCTATTATTTACGGTTCATACATTTTACTTGACTTTTGTTGCCTAAGAAGACCATTTCTGTTTATTTGACCTCAGTAACTACTTTGCAATGACCACACTTGACTCATCTGTATTATCATACAAACAAACAAACAAACAAATAAACACACACATCAATGACAAATATACATAAAAATTATTTGAATAGTACTCCTAATTACTTCACTGTAACTGTTTTGCATGAGTGCAGAAACTGCAATCGATGTCAGAAAAAAGAAGTTAGCATGATTTCACATTTATCTCTAACTAATGTCTTCGTTAAAAGCTACAATTTTCTAGTACAATTAACTTTGTTGGTCTCTCTGAGCTGAGTTGCAAGAAAACATTTTGAATAACGCGATGACAATATAAAAGTACCTTTAATATTCATATTTTCTTTGGAGAAACAATCTCTCAGTCAACACAACTTCTCGGGAACTCCTATTGTTTCACCGCTAATATAAAATTTGTTGTGGTTGTGAAAACACCTACTTTGCGCAATGAACCAGGACAAAAGGTGTGTAGTGTTTTAGAACGCTTGTTGCGTTCTGTACTTTTCTTCGCAATGTGCAACAAGGATGCTGATGTTATCACCTTGAGGAGGTTTTCATAGGCCCCTCCTTTCCAAAGGAAAGGACGTATTTCAGTGTGTCGACCTAGATCTTTGAAGCTGTCGATGCGTTCGGGTTCAGGAAAAAGCATCATGGTGGCCTTCATGTGCCCCGTGAAGGCGTTCATTAGAACAAGCACGGTTAACCACCATACGCCGAGGATGAACCGTCCTGGGGTACGTTTGGGCATACGCGTTGAAGCTGAAAAAAAGCAGGTTTTGTCAGTAGACCTTCTACTTCACAGCTCTTTTTCTTGGTGACCTTATGGATATGTACTCTATGCTGCTGTTGTTTATGCAGCCAGTTATCTTTCTTTTATTTCTATTCTTTTATTTTCTTTTATTCTTTTATTCTATTTTTAACTATTCTTTTATTTTTAACAAAAGTTATGCAAGGATTACTTCTTGTAACGGGTTGAGGAGGCCCAAGGCACACGGTTGCTGTAGTGATGTCATCTGATCAGATGCCGACTTTACACCCAGTCAGCTTCCAAATGCTCACCCCTTTCCTTTTCTCTTCAATGTTGGAATGTGAAGAATAGAGTGAAAAACGGAAAGCAACGTGGCTGAAAAACATCTTCCCTTTGTTCTTTTTTTCGTCGCCATACCTTTATCTACTCCACATCCTTCACAGGGAAGATACTTCGATTTAAAGGTAATGGATTCTACGTATATAGAGAAGCAAAGCCTCAGGCTGTACAATGAAGCATTTAAGGTCGTGAAATTGCCCATGCAAACTATTATGGGTTCGCAACGAGAAAGCTCTTTTTCTGGTATAGTGATATAGAACATAATGACCAGGAACACAATATTAACAAGAAGTATGAATCTAACAACATCCCAAATATGTTTCTAAGTGCGAATATTTTCATTTTGCTCAACACCTATGTATTAACCAAATAAAAGCTTGGGTAATACGGATTCGTAGCAGTGTAGTGCTCGTGAAAATCAATGCAGTTAGAAACATCAACGTGGGGCCTTTAAAGCGAAGTGAAAATGTGGAACAAAGCTTGGCTTGTAGACACCAGGCCTACTATTACTAGCGCAGAGCTGTTCATGCTCTTCACAACATCAAAAGCTGTAGATGTAGATGCCGATCCTCAAACGATAATCTGTCACCGTAACGTGCAAGATCACTCTCTTCACCACTGTATCTATCTGTTGATTCGTTCCATGAATACAAGCTTCTGACCTACGTTCTTTCACACCACTGCTTTATCCAGCTTGGGATGCAATAACTGAGATAGTTCACCGCTTCTCATGAAAGTATTTCTACAATGCTTGAAATTCGGGGGTTTTGAAGGGTAAAGACTTAGATGCCTCATCAAACACGGAAACTCCACGTCCGTATTTCGAGGGGGCGCGGGCATCAACACGAATGATGCCAAAAATCATCAATACGTGGTAACGTGGCGACGTCTTCGTGGCTTCCCAGCTGGCCCCAATTAGAGACGTCGCCATGAACTCACGGTGGTGTTACTGTAACATCTCATAGCTTCACATCACGTAATGTAATCACAAGAGACGTCATTAATTGGTTCGAAATTTAGCTAATCACAGAGATAGCACAAAGGAAGGAGAGCTGCAGAATGTACGCAATGTCTTTGACCCTTCTAGAGACACTAAAAACGCATTTGGCTCAGAAAGCTTCACCATTCTTATGCTTGATGTATGAAGCCGCTATTAAAGGTATGCTTTAGAATATTTTAAGCAGTTGCCTATGCCAAGGAGAGATTTTGCATCAGCCGAGAAGGCCACGTTAAGTGATTACTATTAAACAGCTTTGCTCTTTCTTAATAAGCTTTACATGACTAGTTTAAACCAATCACTTTTTACCTTGTAGTCCTTTTTCTGTAATCTAATGATGTGCCTTTTATAGCGTCATATTCTCAACGGAGATACCTAAGTTAGGTTTCAGTGAACCCTGGCGTATAAAACACTTTTCTGTTGATCAAAAGAAAACAAAGTAAAAAAGCAGAGAGAAAAAGATAAATATTACAATATAGAATGACAAAGAAATAAATTTACAGAGTGAGAAAAAGATAAAAACAGCCGCAAAACCAGGCAGCAAGAGGAAAAGAAAATGAAACAGTGACAAAGGAGTGCCAAGTAAATAAAGGTAGTAGAAAACGTGGGGTGTGGAAAAGTACGTAATAGCGAGAAATAAGGAATGGAGTCCGCTGCGGGGGAGGAGTGGTTATGGGGTTCGGCGGGTTACGCGAAGTGGCGAGTTGCATCCCGGCTACAGTGGTGACTTTTTTACAAAAGCAGAATCATTGTCGAGCAATTAAACGTTATCGCGTTAATTAAAGACAGTCTGGGTCAATGATAAAGTGTAGAGGTTGTGCAAAATGCTTCTTAAATAAATTTTCTTTGTCGTGCAAAGAGAAAACCCAAACTGCTTTCTGGAATCGTCACAAGTTTGGATGAGAATTAATGCACATTGCACTCCTTTGCAACCAGTGTTTGTCAAGGGCTCCGGAAGGAGTCATGGTAAAGCAATCTAACGAAGTGGTACATACATTCCATAAACATGGCCGAGAAGTAAATCCACCAATTTTCCTCAAAGATCTTCCCGAGTCTGATTTTCCCGCCATTCTTGATGTGCTTGCCGATGTCCACAAGAACTCCAGTTAAGACACATGCTATTAAGGAGCATATAAGGCCCGCCCATACCTTTGGTGGAAAGGAAAGTCTGATTAGACAGAGAGAAAGGCAAAGTTCAAAACATGAAGCTTGCTTAGTTGAAAAACACTCGCGCCTACACCGATCATTGAAGGTAACTTTTCCTCACCTCATTGAAGCCTCCTTTCTATAACTAAGACAGAAAGCTAATACCCGGAGGCTGTTGGATGTTGTGCATGGTCGTTGGCATTGTCCTACTTCAGATCATCGAACAAAAGTTTGTATCACTTCTAATAAGCAGCTTTGCCGTAATCACTGTAATATGAACTATTTGCTGTTTACTAGAAAAAATAGAATATGTCTTATATATATATGTATATACATATATATATATATCATGGTTTAATCTCTAATATTAAGGAGAAAGCTTAATGTAACGCAAAAATTGACCGTTGGCGTCAACGGGAGTGATGCGAAATAATATCACGTCTTGATGTCATCATGACTTCACAGATAGTCTAAATATTGGACGTCACCGCCACGTTATCACTACGTCAGTATGACCTTGAACAACGTTAAGTAATATGATGGTGTCATAACATCATGACTTGATTAAAAATCAGCAGATCACGGAGGCAGTGCAAAACCAGGTAAGCTACCACACATTGTTTGTGAAGCCTTTGGTCTTGGAGGCAATGCAAAACCAGTTTTGGCGCCTACTTTCTACAACCGATACGGGGAAAGGGGAGATCATAATCGACTGAGAAGATGCCTGTCGCTTTTGAGCTACCTGATGTGAATCCAAACAGAACCCTGTGAGTTTTAGCTATCCAGTGGCCCAGCCTCGTTTTATTCTACATTTTCTTTATGCACAAAGCTGCAAATTAATCACTAGGCATTTTTGCGAAAACACGTTCTGGGGCACTATGCAAGATCGGCCAAGTTTCGCGAAACTCGGGATATTTCCGAGCTGCGGCTACACCCCCTTATAAACGAGCCAACAGTACGAAAAAGCCAAATCCGCCCCTCAGCGCGCTGCGTTTCATTGGTTACAATGAAACCAGTCATCGCGTCAGGAATGGTCGACTAAGTTGTGCGCAGTTTTTAAACCAGCAGCATTGTTCATGGAGTGCAGAATTGCACCCATGAAATAAAAGCGTCAGAAACTTTCCGTGATGATTTTTTAAGAGATACGGAGTGCTTAAATTAATTTTAAGCTTTTAACGCCTGCACTAAGTCTGTTTTAGAATAATCAGCACGGCGGCCTCCGAGATGACCACTGGCCTAGCGTCTTACAACATCATGACCGTTACCTAAACAAAGGCCATGTGTTAATCATCACGGTCAGCCTGTACATTCTAGTGCGCTGCTCGGCCGGTGCACGTTGTCTTTGTTGTCATCGCCCGCTAGCACCTGAGCACGTCATCATCATCATCATCATCAGCCTGACTACCTCCACTGCAGGACAAAGGCCTCTCCCATGTTCCGCCAGCCAACCCGGTCCTGTGCTTGCTGCTGCCAATTTATACCCGCAAACTTCTTAATCTCGTCTGCCCACCTAACCTTCTGTCTCCCCTTAACCCGCTTCCCTTCTCTGGGAGTCCAGTTATTTCCCCTAATGACCAGCGGTTATCCTGTCTACGCGCTACATGCCCGGCCCATGCCCATTTCCTCTTCTTTATTTCAACTCTGATATTCTTAACCCCCGTTTGTCCACTAGTCCACTCTGCTCCCTTCTTGTCTCTGAAGGTTACACCTACCATTTTTCCTGAGCACGTGCGGCTGATTAATTAGCTAACAGGGGCGAAGCTTCTAAAGCCGTGGGTCTGTCCCTCCTAACTTTTGGGACGTGACTGCCTTGTTAATGACTCACTCAGCTGGTGTGGACGGATGGACAGACAGACGGAGGGACAGACAGATAGAGAGCCAGACGGAGAGACAGGCGGATGGAAAGACAGACAGACGATTCAGGGTTTATACCGGTAAACCTCCGAAGCTTCGCCCCTTATCAACATTCACTCCGTGGATATATGCTGTGATTTTTTTGGCTGGTTGGTATACTTGGCTAGTGGCTAGTGAGTCCAAGTTAACCTCCCTGCCTTTCATTTTTTCTCTTCCTGCTCCTCCTTAGTCCACGACGTGCTATGACCAAGCAAGTTTTGCCAAGTCATAGTAAGGGCGAGGTAATTAAGCCACATCATAAGAAGAACATGCTAGTGAGGCCATGTAAAGCTAGAATCGAAATAAATAAGGCATGCTAGTTGATGAGCTAAGTAAACAATGCTAATTAAAGCGTTGTTAATCGTCAGCAGGCTAATAAATAGTGATAATTAGCCTTTGCTAACATGATGACAATTATTATCCTCCTAATCATGATTCATGGCTTCAGTAATTGGGCCCGAGATAATTACCTTTATTAAAAGCCTTATCAATTAATACAAGACAGAACAGTGTGATGGTAGTTAAGCCTCAGCCACTTAGTACAATCAAAATTAAGACAGAACTGATGCGGTCTTCACTTTGAAGCCGAGCACGCACATCAGTAGACGACCAACTTAAAAAGCTCAATGAAGCTAGGTGGTCACAAGCTCCTCTTTGGCTCCAGCCTTGTGCAAGTAGTGTAAGCTCACCAAATTATTTTAAATGCAAAGAAGCTGGCGCTTAGCGTTCACTGCATGAAATGCTTGGCCGTCACACCGGCATTATCACAGTTACGAGTTGAACTCGGGCCTTCTCAGAACAAACGAGTTTGTATGAAAGTTCACGCGTCCTTCAGTTTGATTGACAGACGCTGTGGCGAATATTAAGTACGCCCACCGCGTTTGCTCTTGCAGAGGAGCAGCACTCATTTATAAGCTTTATCGCGCGGACTTTGCACACAGGCAAGCACAAGTAAAAGTTATATCACCACGTGATTATAATGTCTAAAGTTCAATTTCAGCGCACTCACGACATATCCAATCACAGACGCGTTGCCGACAAGATGCGAGCGCCCCTAGTGTTCACCTACCCTTTTATTATTCTGCAATACTTGATAGAAGCAAAACGAGCAGCTCGAGAGTGCTGCGTGTGCACCCTTGCTGCCTTTGAGAGTGGAAATTTCCATGCTGCAGGTGGTATGAAAAAACCATGTGCGAAAGAGGACATGCGCCCACAAACACGCCTGCGAGAGGCGTGCGTTGAGTTGGCAAAAATACAGCAGGACAATCACGCTGACGTCGCCACACGTCATGTACCTTTGATAACCGCCGCAATTGTCCCACATACGTTTCCAACGCCACGCACGTAGCCATTTTCATCAATGCCGCTGTGACGCGCTCCGCACTGTCTTCATGCCACGGCCACTGCAAGCGAGCTCGAAGCCAACTATAGGCTGCCCGAGAAGCTCGGGACATCCTGCATTGCCGACCCTGTAAATGAAATTCCCTGCCACATGACTAAATCAGAGGACGGAAAAATTGTTATTCAGGTACAGTTTTATTATCTGAGTTTTTCTTCCTTTTGTGACTAGCTACAAAGTTTTGAAAAAAATCTTCAAACTCTATAGGCTTTTAAGATGGCGCAAATAAAAATACAGAAAAAAACGTTTAGGTAAAAGAAAACGCGGCGAAGCATCTCCAAATGTTCAACTCTGCACCCGAAAAATAAATCATATGCCCTGACCTTGAGTAGGCAGCTGTTTTAAAAATTATGATGTGTAGAAACTGATGTGTAGAATTTCAAATTAAAGCACTTATTCGAAGCTGCAGTAAATACCATTCTTTCTCAAAAGCCAGACTAACAGATTAGTTATGCTTGCTAGAGGTATTTTAATTATGCAGTGCTGTCCACATAAGGTGTTGAATACATTATACATTCGCAATGGCACAGTTGTGCTTTGTTTGAGCCCAAACTTTTAATATGTTGCAAGAACTTTAAATTGATATTTTCGTTTTTGCAGATCTTCGCTGGCCTAACCAGAATTCACTGCCAGGAGCCGTTAGCTGCAAAATATAAAGCAACAGAAAGAGTGAGAGGTGTGAAAGATGTTCGTGCCTATTAAACAAATTATACTTGTTCCTGTTTTTTAGGGGCCTCGAGTAAAGCTTCCTAAGAAAATAGTACTTAATATTTGTGCAATCGAGATTAATTTCAATGTCACAGTCGACTCGACATCGGAAAGAAATGGTTATTATTTCCTTTGCCCTAAGCACGAAGATGCCCATTAATAAATTTCTGGCAGGTATGCTTGTAGTTGCCCTTAACGAATGAAACAATAAACAACTGTTGCACGACGATACGTTGTTAAGCCTATTGATAAGATAAATGTTGAGTAGTTTTTTTTTTCAATTTAATTGAAACCTTTTTGGTGTAATCAATATTTGTTGCTGTTTACACTAATTCTTTTTCTCTGTAAAAATGAATTTTGGGCTGTGTGATTCTCATATGAATTGTCTGTTATCACCTGGAGTATGAAGAAACTTGTTGTCTATACTTTTGTTATAAAACTGGACGGGCTGTATTGCAAGGCGAACACAAACCGATAGAAAAACAATGAATGACCATTCAAATACATTATTCTCATAATGATATGCTTAAACATTACCTGAACGTCGCGTGCTGCAGCATTCATATCCATGCCAAAAAATGAATACGTGTAGGATTTGACAGGCTTGACCTGGCTCTCCCAACATAGGAGACAACCACAGCGTGCCAACGTGCGTCTTGCCGGACATAATTAGAGCGTTGCACTGCCCAAACTACTTTTCGAAATATACAGCAGTATATAGTACTGTACCATTCATTCTATAACAAAGGCTTTTTATAAGACTAATATATTCGTATTGCAACGAATGGTTCCCTAAAGAAGTCCACGTAACTATTCCTTATTAGGAGCTTGCTCGGCAAAACTTCAGATGCTCGCGCCTTGTCAGGCTGCGATGGCCATGGTCCGGCATGTATTGTGCAAATGTTGCCAATATGCACTTTTTCAGTCGCTGCTTAAGGCATTCTCTCCGGTGGTTTCAACAATGCTCACTAGAAGACGCACCGCCACCGAAGTCAGTTTTTGATAGCCCACGTGGTTGTCTCCTCGCGACTACGTCCGCCTACTTTCCATTGTTTTGTAGATACGGCAGCCTGTGGCAAGTTCCTACGATGAGTGTCATGCACGGGTACCCATATTCTCCCAGGCCCTGCCACCTGCATGCTCCCTGTTGAAAAACACCAGATAGCTCCACGTCTGCAATTAATGTGCGTTAGACATTCGTATAACGGCCGCAGCCAGTATGACAAGAAGGAACAGGTGGTTAACGAACAGATTGACGTGGCCAACACAACACAGCATCGGCTGCGGAATGGGCCCAACAACACTGCCTTCGACATGCACATCATGCGCGAGCTCGTTAACAAGCCTTCCCACAGAAATGGTCTCGCCAAGAGACGCCCCAAGGACCTTCGAGCAAGCTTCTCTAACATCATTCACTTGTGGTTATGGCGTTTTTTTTTTCAATGAACTTGCAAAAAGTTTTCCTGAATCACGAGAGCATATATAAAATTCTCATACCTTTTTATATGAGGAGAACATTGCTTATCAACTCTTCAGGTCAATTTTTATTCAGGGTAGGTTACTTGAACACCTGAAATACCAGTTTATCTGGCCTAGTTTTGCTGTTTGTTGTATTTATTGAGCATTTTTGTCTATGTTAGTCAGTCCTATGCCACTTGCCTAAGTAAACAAAAGAGGCTTTCAAATAAATGGATACCTAGTATCACTGAGTGCAAAATTTTGTGCTCACCTGCCAGTGAAACGCCATTAGCGTTCCAAAAGCACTGACTTCTACCAAGTCTGGGAATCCAGCCAATATGGCCAAGTACTCCGACATTATTTGCGGCGAGAAATTGACAACTTGGGTGCGGTCGTATGTTACCGAGATGGGAGTGATAACAATGTCAGCCCTCTGTAAATAGACAAGTAATAATTATGGAATAAAATGAAAATTAGGAAAAAAACTGCGGCGAAAAATTAGTCTATGAAATTAACTGTGCCTACTAATAATGCGTACAACGATCTTGTGCACGCGTAATAATAACGAGAAAACACATACAATACGAATACGCGTGAATTTAATAGAATAAAATTCAGGTGTAGACAAATACGAATGCACGGGCCTATATGAACTATTTAACGACATCAATTACAGAAAAACACAGGCATGTCTACGAACTTATTTTTGCATAAACACATAACACACGTGGATTTGGTGAACGTTCTCCAGGAGACCAATATAGGCGCTGAAACCTCGATGCATATCAAGGAGCACTGCTGACTGTAGGTTAAATTGATGGCTTTATTGCTTACATAGACATGGTCAAAATAAAGATCTATTGTTTTCCCGAAATTCAGCCCACATAGGTATGTGAAGATCACATTTCTAGAAAGCATACATATCTATTCAGGGGTCAGAATGTTGGGTAATAAATGTCACTGTAAGCTAAACTAAGAGAGAATAATGAACTGCTTCAGACCTAGAATAAGCGGATATGTTATTTAAACGTTAAAAGCAATTTGGTTCATCGCTATTTCACAAGCAAGATTGGTTGTAATACGTATGTTCTGCGAGATATCTCACCGCAGATTTAAGCGGGAGTTGAAATGAAGACGCAGGTATTACAGTGAGGACGGAAATAAAGCTCCTCTTGACGTGCCATGGCAGCAGCTTGACACGTTTATTCTGAAGATAGGTCGAATGCATGGCCAAAGATCATGTGATCAAAGTGACGGAATGTCCTACCTGATGTGACGCGCATTACTACAAGTCACATCAGGGAGAAACTTTGTGCCCGTTGATTGATTGATATGTGGGGTTGAACGTCCCAAAACCACTATATGATTATGAGAGACGCCGTAGTGGAGGGCTCCAGAAATTTAGACCACCTGGGGTTCTTTAACGTGCACCCAAATCTGAGCACACGGGCCTACAACTATTTCCGCCTCCATCGGAAATGCAGCCGCCGCAGCCGGGATTCGTAACCCGCGCCCTGCGGGTCAGCAGCCGAGTACCATAGCCACTAGACCACCGCGGCGGGGCAAAAAACTTTGTGCCCGTCCTCGCTGATTGGTATGCTTGATCATGTGGACTGCAATTAAACTTTGCAGCTTGTTATCTTGCGGCACTTGCACGCTTTAAGAAATTTCCACAGTGGAACTGTATAGAAACACTGACTGCAAGATTTCAAATTACATACGACCACTTAGTGCAGCCAGTAAAAACTACGTTAGGAGATATTAGTTAGGCAAACTGCTAATAGAGGTAATTTCCACGTATCATTGTGTCATCCAGCCCACACAACTAATCAGACTTGCATTGATGAATCTGCCAGGGCATATTATAAAGAAAACCACCAAACTTAATTTAGATCTTCCGTTGTCAAATGCCAATTCTGCGTATATTATGCATTGCGGGCTTCCTAACGCCCTCTCTGCTTCAGGCCATTACAATATATAGAGTTATTGTCTAATATCATGCATCGTCTAGATCTTCTAGGAGTTCTGGGACAGTTTAATGGGACTCACGTTTCGATATAGGTCACCGACTAGTCCTATCCAAGTTCCATTGCGAAGCGCTATACCTGTTCCTCCTTCATCGGGACAGACCATGTTGTAGCTGAATGAAAAAGAAAGAAATGAGTCACTGCGAAATTTAAAATACGTTTTCAAAATGACATATTCTGTTTTTTAATGTACTAAACAGGCCATATTAGATACGACCGTCTCTACTCCTACTTATATTTTGTGACCAATCTGGATCGGTGTAGCTTCAAAATTTAGCGAGATTAAATGTAAAAGTGATGGCTTGTCTTATTTAAATGTATCGTAGTAGCTATAGAAAATAGGGTGAACATGTTCAGAAATAAAAGGCTGCCTATGTCCAACAAAATTAGGCGCGTGTCAACGCCATTGGTCGAAATGCTTCGAAGTATTCACTTTTTTTCGAAGAGTTTGTTGCCAATCACGATAATTATAGCATTGCGAACACTTTTTTTTTCGCTTGCGTGAGATTCACGTATACGGTATTATTACATATTACACGAGACTGTGTAGCTGCGTTTGTTCCATGAAGTCCAGGAGGCTCCTATTGGCACGACCGTATATCCATCACCGCCAGTCAGGCAGCCTGGTATGCTGAAGTTCCGCACGCCCCCACAGGCGTCGACGAGCTGCTTGTAGCATATGTCATCTCCACAATAAGTGGTTGAAATCTGATCCCCGCACCGGCGCAGGACCAAATGGGCTGTTCAAGATTGTGTCAGTGTACCACCTCTTTGCGCGGATTAAAGGCGTAAATCCACACAAAGTCGGGTACACCGTTGAAACTTCAACTCAATGATGACATTTAGAATCGGAATGTAGCCCTAGCAACGTTGTGAGGAAGAAAGGTTGTAAGTCGTGTCTATCTGCGCAGTACCGTAGAGAAGAAATCATCAAGCCATTTTAGCCATGATGGTACGAAACGGGAACAAAGCACGAATCTGGGTGGCATTCTTTGTATATTTTTATTAAGGCTTAAATGTTCATTATAAAGCGAAAATTGAGCATCGCCGTCTGGTGTCTGTTGCGTGAACACGAAGGTATCCAAAAAATGATCCCCTGAAGACGTCACGTTGGCAATTTGAGACCTCACAAAGTGTGACATCACATGGGGACGTCAAACATCTTTGCGTGGTCAAAGGCAGGCCTAACTCGAAGGCACTGTTCAACCAGCCGAGGTGAGTGAGTAAAATAAGTTTATTTGGGCTACAAAAGGTGAGAGTTTACTCAGCGTCACCAGTGTACTCTTGCGAGTTTAGAAAAAGTTGTTCATAATTTTAGAATACTTGGTACTCTACTGTGGAGAGCATAATGCCGTCCTGTGGGTCTCACACTTGATCAGGCCATCGCGGCATCCAACGGATTGCCCACTCTTGCATCAAATCGACTTCCGTACTTGTGTGACCGGAGTTGACGTTCACGAATATTAGATCAGTGGTTCACTTATCTAAACACATGTTAGTGCCAGTGGCTTTTGGTAATAAAACTTTCACTTCCTTTGCGATTTAAGAACAGATTTTGTCATCAGTTTCTGTCAAACGTAATGCTTCAAATAAGGGATTCGATCTTATAAATACTATTGCGCGTTGTATCCGTGCTAGAAGCAAAAAAAGTACTTATAGTTGCAAAGGAAACCAAGTAGCATGACTCTATCGCACAGATGAATGGCTAATGAGCCACAGTTTTGGGGGTGGCGCTTGCACTTTTATTCATATTTTGATTATTTTAGGTTGTACCCATCTATAAAGGTGATACCAAGGTCATGATATGGTGGCTAGAAGGGGAGGTGTCAGAATCGTCTCGGCAAAAGAAGTTTAAAAGTATTGCTCGAGTGGAAATTCTTGCCGATAATTGAGGCTGTGTAACCGTGAGATGGCGGCTGCGGCAGCCATCTTACTAGGGGCATGGTGAGCAGTTGGCATTCGGCGATTAATAAAAAGCGTTTTCTTCATACGCCCCACAAGAGTGTAACACAGCAACCTTTTCGGGTCAGCCAGTGCTCAAAGTGCGTCCTTGCGTTACTAGCTTTTATTAGTAAACCTCGAATTCATGGAAAAACTTTATTGGATATGAAGTTACCAATACTAGTCCCTGGAAATTTTTTATTCAGAAAGAAATATTTTTTAAATTAAAATTACCGTAGTCTTTGCAATATCGAATCAAAGCAGCGTGATGTGTAAGTGGGCACCACCAGAATATAGCATTTGTCTGGGAATATTTGCAGGGCAAAACCTTGCTTCACTACTGCTGGCAAAGCACTGCGAGAACTTCCACACCAGCAATTTCCCGCAAAGCTCATTCGTCTCGGCCGCGTCTTTAAAAGGTGGCGTGCTGGTATTTCATTCCGGCGCGAGGCGGCGTACACGTCGGTACTGAGATCGATCGAGAACCCCCACCAGCCGCTAGCGCGGCACATTTAGTCGCTTGCTCGTGTTCTCGCAACGTCTCCGGCGTGCCTATTTGAAGTTGTTCGGGACAATACGTACTAATTTGACCATGCCACAATGATGTGTAAAGAGCAAAGACACTGCTTTGCACCTAGATGCAATGTAGGGTATGTTTCAGCACGCAAACAAGGAAAGAAAGCGTCTCTCTTCGCTGCTGTCGTCGATGAACGGTGCAAGGCCTGGAATCCTGCGATTCCCTTTGCTGACAAAGCCAGTGGAAATAAACTGAGTTGTGTGCAAGGCTCATTTTGATGAAGTATTAATTGGTAATAGCTACAATAGCCATGTGAAACACTGCTATGGCGCTGGCTCTGCCTAGGTTACTTCTGCATTTTCCGCTATAATGAGAGACCTCATTGGTGCCGTGGCGTTAGGATACCCAAAGCAAGGTTTAAAACCAAAAAGTAAAGAAATAGCAAGTGTCAAATGCTTTTTGGAGTTCTTAGCAACTTGGGTGGGTTCCTGTGTGAATCAGCAGGGTGGGCTCTTGCGCGAATCTACTGCCGAATACCTCTGCGCTTCTCTTACCAGCACTACTTTCTATTCTGCACTTTGTAACGAAAACCTTAGGCGATAAGCACTACCCGTACTTCGGGTCCTACTCATACCTGCCCACACTTTGTTGAAGAGTCTTGTGACACCTACCACATGGCGTGGGCATGCCTCTCAAATTGCACCTACGCACCTCATCCAACCCGAGAGGACTGGAAAGATATCAGGCTCAGCTGCTCTGACCTTCAAGCGCAACAGGCATTGGTGATAGGGTGCGGGCCGCTGCGGCAGCAGCAGGAATACCTGACTAGGAATCCCTTCTCACCTTTTTAAATCATACCTCTCACTCTAAATATGAAAATAAATGCTTTTCGACCACCACTACAACCAATGTTGTGGTTTATTTTTCATTAATTTGTGACCACACTATCGGAAAAAAAGAGAGTTTGCAGTGTCCTACAGTGTGTTTCAGCGTGCTGGGTGACACTGGAAACGCTTTACAGTGAGTCTCCGAGTACTGCAGCGCACTGGGAGCCGTTGGGCACACCGTAAAGCGTGGCCAGTGTCACCCAGTGGCCCAGTGTCTTCATGTGCACTGGGAAGAACTGGCAATGCTTTACAGTCTCTACCGCATACTCCATTGTAAGCAAAAGTTAGCCGAGATGGGAGTTTCTGCAGCACATGAGCCCACAGAACTCCCCTGCTCCAATTATTTACTTCCAGGTAGGGAGTGAACTTCGCACATGTCGTCGTAAAACGCCTTCTTCTTAATGACAGAGCTTATGAACGACATGACCGTGCTAAACTCCCCTGCGGGTTTCAGGTCACGTGATAACAAACTCCCTATGGCAGTTTTAAAAACCCTTTTTGGACGTGACGTGCGTGTGTGTGGGTTTGTGTGTACGTACGAGCACGGCCGCTGGATGAAAGAGTGCACGGGTGCTCCTTCATCCAGCGGCCGTGGTACGGGTATATGTTTGCATTTCGGTGTGAAACACCAGTGCTTTGGGTGGCTGACCATGTGAGCATCTGTCGTCAGGCAAAGAACTTATAAGTGCAGCGAAGAACGACTGGTTGGTGTTTACTGTGAACATTTCAATATATTTCGCACCGCGGAACCACGCGGGATGTCGATTCAATTCCTCAATGAAACGCCGCGAATGCCACGCTTCAAATGGCCAAGTTACGAAAAATTTCGAAGAATAATTTAGTGGTAGCGAAAGTAAGCTGTTACGATCGTCAGCAAATGCTCCGGGAATCGTCACAGAAAAAAGCGGGAAACTGTTTGCCATAGATATAGATGTTTTAATCCTAACCCACTAGCACCAACTGGCCTGAAAATGTTGTCACGACGCAAGAGCTCAAAAGTAGATCATATGAAAGTTGCGAAAATTCAATGAAATCGTTGTACATAAAGTCTTGTACAGTGAATAAGTTGCAATATATAGTAGAGCTTAATATTATTATTACAATTCTTATGCTATCCGTTTTCTTTTGCCGCTATCACTTGACGAAGTGCTTTTTGATATGTTTTTCTCATGGGCAAGTACAGTCTATGGAAGACGCGTATTCAAGATCGCAACGCAGAACCTATCAATTTTTCGAGCTCACATTTCATCAGAGTGGCTATCCACCTAAAAGACATTTATGATGAAAAGAACTTAAAACCGGTCTGGTACCGCATTTGGTGAAGTGTTTGGCCTTGTCACCTGTTGTGTACAACGCAATTTGATGAACTCTCGCGGCTCTACTGAACTTCAATAATTGTCAAGTGTTTCTTCAGCAACACTAAAGCGCTTATTGTCGCTGTGTGACTGTACCTATGTTTCATATTATGAGTGTCAATTTATATCATTTTAACACACATTGTAATAAATACCATGAAAGAAAGAGAATTCAGGTGTGGCGTTGTAGGGAGCGTGTCGGATTCGGGATTTGTCGTTTGGTGAGGTGGTAGGATGAACTCCCGCTCACTAAGTTTCTATTTTTTTTACTGGACTTCATTTCAGCCTTAATTACCATGTGCGCAAGACCAATATTTCTAAAAAAAATTTAAAGCCGGATTTCGGCGAATAATGGGGGTAGCAGTGTGCAGCGTGCCAACTTATAGCATCCCCGCGTGCAGCACCACACTGGTCGAGTAATCTGGGATGACACTGTGGCGGTGCCACTAGGTTTTATTTATTATGTTGGGCTTAATGTCCCAAAACCACCATATGATTATGAAAGACGCCATAGTGGATGGCTCTGGAAATTTCGACCACCTGGAGTTCTTTAACGTGCACCCAAATCTGAGCATACGGGCCCAAAACATTTCCGTCTCCATCGAAAATGCAGCCGCCGCAGCAGAGATTTGATCCCCATGACCTGCGGGTCAGTAGCCGAGTATCTTAGCCACTAGACCACCAAGGCGGGGCGTGCCACTAAGTTCTGTGGTAGGGCAAGGTGCACCATGCTTTCTGTTAGAGTAAGCGAAGCGCCGCACACAAACGAAGCAAAGTGTATTATTAGTTAATCACAGCATGATAATCCATTTTGTAAGGGTCGGAAGGCCACTTGCAGTGCGATTGGTAAAGTATATGCAAGTTTTGAAACTAATTTATCCTGTCCGAAAAAAAGAAGGAGTTAAGGAAAACACGCGTACATGCACCAAAGGGAAAGAAGGATAGAAAATAGGAGGAAAAGAACGGAAGGAGTTTAACCAGCCTATAGGCAGCTGGTTTGCTACCTTGCGCATAGGAGGGGGATGGAGGAGATGAAAAATAGAGAGCAGAGAGGGAACAGAGGTAAACACAACACGTTCGGCAGCGCACGCTCGCACACTCAGTCATAGTCCTAGTCTTGTCTTTCGCGATTGCTGCTACAGCTGCTTGTTCAAGTCCGTATCGCGCAGGAATTTCATCAGAGCTTTTGTCGCCTACTGTTGCAATATCTTCTCTCGGGCACTTGACAGAATAGCGTCCACAGACGTTTGGCTGTTGTCGATGCGCGCAAGAACGGACGCCAGTGAGTGCCTCGGGATGTCATTTAACGAACAGTCGCACAGGATGTGGTGTAGCGTCTCTTCGCAATGACAGGCATCGCAGAGGACGTTGTCGGCCATTCCTATGACAAAACAATATTATTTTGTAAATGCCACTCCTAGCCATAAGCGATAAAGAAGGCTGGCTTCTCTCCGGTCGAGCCCAGTGGGCAAGCACAGAGCCATCAAAGAGGACAAGTGGTGTTTACAATTCCTCTCGGTGCTTGGTGGGCACCATAGTGAAAACGTGATTTCACGCGCAAGTCGTCGAAGATTACTGGCTGCATCAGTCCGCGAAAGTGGTATGGCTTCTTCTCGTGTTCCTTCAAGAGCTGCCCGCGCGTCAGTATCGGCATGTTCATTCCCTATGACGCCGCAGTGACTTGGCAGCCACTGAAACGTCACATGATGCCCTTTCCGTGTGAAGTGTGGAGAAGGCATCGAATTTTGAAAGCAAGCTGTTCGTACGGCCCACGGCGCAGTGCTGAGAGCACAGATTTCAGGGCAGCCGCTCAGTCGCTGAAAATTGAACATTGTTGCGGTGGTTCCCGGTTGACCACACAAAGTGCTGCGTGCAAAACGGCTAGTTCCACTGCTGTACATGCTGTGGTGTGGTAAGTCCTAAATAAGATGGTAACACCTCTTGCTGGGACAACTACTGCACATGACGAACACTGGCGGTTCATAGAGCCATCGGTATATATATATATATATATATATATATATATATATATATATATATATATATATATATATATATATATATATATATATTGCACTGTCTGAATATTTGTCGTGCAAAAAATAAGAGACAGTTTTTCAGCACTGGCGATGAAAGCTCAGATTTCCCGTAGATCCCTGGTACACTAAGATGCACTGTGGGTCGATTAAGGCACCGAGTGGGTATCGATGGTTTAGATGCAGGAGTGAAGCCCGAGGAAAGTTTCTCGTCGTACTTCACAATCGCTTTAGCGAACGATGCTTGGCGCCTCTCTGAAGGCAACAGTGCAAGGTGATGACAGGGAGCACGTGCGAAGTGTCTGATGTGCGTTCTCAGGACTTCTACAACAATGTGAGTTTGTATCGGATAGTCATCAGCAACTGCAATCATTGCTTCTGTTGACGTACATCTGGGCAGACCAAGGCACATTCTCAGTGCTTGGGCTTGTACTGCCTGTAGAACACGAAGATTGGTCTTGCAGGTATTGCTAAGCACGGGCAAGCTATACCTCAGGAAACCGAGAAACAGGGCTCTGTAGAGGTTAATCATTGCGTGTACAGACTTCCCCCACGTCTTTCCTGCCAGGAACTTGAACAATTGGGAAAAAGCAGTCAGGTGCTTCTTCATATTGGCCACATGTGGACTCAAACAAAGGTCCCTATCAATAATAATGCCCACAAACCGGTGCGTTCAGGCGTGAGAAATGGGTCGCCCGCTGATTGACATGACATAAGGGGTCATCGCTTTGTGAGGGAAAGCCACCAGCGCGCATTTTCTCGTGATAAGCTGAAACCTTTCTTTAACAAGTAGTTGGCAATCATAGTTGCTGCTCTTTGAAGCCGGGAACGTATCCTAGGACGTGTGACTGCTGAAGTCGAGATACAGATGTCAGCGTATAATGAGATTTTAATTGTACTTGACAAGTAATCAGCAAGGCCAAGTAGTGCAAGATTGAATAGCGTCGGGCTAAGAAGTTCTCCTTGAGGAACACCCCTGGAAGTATAACGTCGCGTAATTGAGCCATCTTCTGTTAACACCAAGATTACCTTGCAGCCAGGTAACTCGAAATCCACCGAAAAACTCGACCACCGAGGCCAACCACCGCAAGAGTACCCTAAATGACTTTATGTAGTACATTATCATACGCGTCTTTGACATCTAAAAACAAAGCTGTAGATAGTCGTTTACGGGCTCTTTTAACTGAACGTACGAAACCGGCTCAACGACATTGTCAATGAAAGAGCGGTCGCGTCGGGTACCAGCCATGGAAATCGTATAAATCTTGTTGTATTCAAGATACCACTCCAAGCGGCCAAGTATCATCCGTTCCCTTATCTTCCCTACGCAGCTGGCCAGTGCTATTGGGCGGTATGAGGCGAGTTCGAGTGGGAATCTGCCCTGCTTCAAGATGGGTAACAAGCGACTTTCTTTCCAGCCGTCACGAACATTGCCATCCTGCCACGAGACGTTGTAAAGGCTCAACAGTTCTCTCTTTGCACCTTCCCCAAGGTTTCACGAGGCTCGGTACGAAATACCATCTGGACCCGGATAAGTTGAACGCCTGCAGATAGCTAGTGCCGCCTCAAGCTCCTCCGTTGTAAATGGGAGGTCCATCTGGTAGTCATGGGAACGGATGACGTCACATCTCACTGGAGAATTTAGACGAATGGCTTGGTTGGCGATCTGCACACACAAATCTTGTGCGACATCGATGTCTTGCCTGACTTGAAATAGTGCGAGCGCTTTGAAGGGAAAACGCTGTTCCGTAGGGTGACGCAGACCTTGCACCATTTTCCAATGTGTGAGAGTGGCTTGCGAGGGTCTATTGACTGGCAAAACGTTGTCCATCGTTTCAATGCTAACCTATCCATGCGACGCCGAATCTTCTTTTGCATCCTCCTGGCTGCCCTAAGATCGTGAATTGATTTTGTACGCCTATACCGACGCTCCGCCCGGCGTCGAAGTGCTTAGAGTTGCTCCAAATCTATGTCAAAGTCGCTTCGTGTGGAAGATATTGTCACCATGCAAGTGGAGTTTTGCATTGCACTCTTAATTGTTTCCTCATCCCAGATCATAGGCCATCGCTACAAGCATGTTTAATGTGAGGTTTGAAGTTGGTCCATTGGACTGCTCGAATGGTCGTCCGTGGACCACAACTAGAGAAGACGTAGAAGTTAAGGTAGATTGGAATGTGATCACTTCTTACTGTCTCAACATATGGGAACCTCTTGACGTATCTCGCGAGAGAGTTTTAGACAAAAGCAAGGTCGAGAAAGCTGCTGTATGTCATCCCCTCGAAGAAAAGTGGGGCTACCGTCGTTCAAGAGAATAAGGCCATAGTTGTAGGCAACGTTTGTTAGCCTGCATCCTCTTGCATTTGTCCGCATACTTCCCCATGCGTGATGGTGCACATTGAAATCACCTATGATGACCCATGGTGCAGGATACTCAAAATATCCGCTAATCTTCTGAAACCAATATTATTCGACGCAATTATATAAACGCCTATGAGAGTAAACATGAGTTTGTTATTTTGCGCAGTGATGCAGACATGCTGATTGTGATTGTGAGGTGCAATTGGTTACGCAACATACGTCAGTTCACAACGAACAAAGACGATGATTTCGCTGCACACACCGTTTGTTGAAGACGTGACAGCTTCGTACCGCCAAAAGTCCTATTGGCTTCGACAAATTGGATTCATAAATGACGATGAATGAAAACACGTTGGTAAACACAAACTGACGACAATCTGAAAGGCGCGATTTTAGTGCTCTGGTGTTCCATTGAATGACGGATGCAGCCTTGACTTCTTTAGGAAATGATGAGGTGTGAGTAGCCATCTTCCTAGTTTTGAGATTCAAGCACTGGGCTTAGGGCGTCCAATACTCCATGCGCGTTTCGAGCAGATGCTGTCTTCATGTCGACTAATATCACTCGGATGGCTTCTATAAGGAAACGCAGCACCAATGTCACTCGACGGTCTGCTTTAGGCAAATCTTCTTTGGCTGGAGGTGGCCCTGGTGTGGCCGCAACCAGCTGAGGTTCCTTGGCAGAAGAGCGGGTCAGGAGCGTGGGCCCTTCCTCAAGAGAAGGAGGCTTCTCCGCTTCTTTTGCAGAAGCGGACGGGTCCTTTCACGGCGCTAGTGGGTGGAACCGCTAAAGAGTGGGAACTAGCAATTTAGGAATGTGCCTTCTTTGAAGACTTTTGATGATACCGACGTCGACACCGACGCCGGGCTACTTCGGCTGCCTCCCTGTGCGTTGAGTTGTCTCGGGCCTTTTGTCTGAGAAGCGCGCGCTCCTTTTGGTTTCGAGGACAGTCTTTCGACGAGGCAGCGTGAGTACCGCTGCAGTTGGCACACTTCAAAGTAGTCACCCAACGGGCGTCTTCAGCATAAGGTTCAGCGCAGCGGGGACACAGTCGTGAGTTGGGGCATACTTCTTTGACGTGTCCTAGCCTGAAGCACTCATGACATTGAAGTGGCTTTTAGATGAATGGCTGAACCGAATGTCGGAAATGTCCAACTTTTACGTGGGACGGTATGCAATCCCCCTTGAAAAACACTTTTACGCAGCGCGTATTTCTAATGCACCACACTTGCATAATGACAGTTCCCTCGTTTGCGTGCTTGGTGAGGGAAGGCAAGTCAACATTAGGAATGGCAATGTCTATGTCATAAATTACCCGGCAATGAATTTATCATATGTCGGATAAAGAGGCGCATTTTAATGTCGCCTAGCTCAGTCAATTGCTGCAGCTGTCCTACCTCACTCACATCGTGCACGTCTGTGGCGAGAATATTCCTTCTTTGGTTCACTCTTAGGTCCTTATTTTGATCTGGTACCGCACATTCCAGACCAACGGAAAGGGCGTGCCTCTTCAAAAGTCGTAGGTTGCTTGAAGGATCATTCGGCTCGAAGATGATTACGTGCGGCCAGCGCACAGCCCTTGACTATACAGTCGCTGTACTAACAGAAGATGATGCTGGAGTATTCGCAGTCCTTCTCTTCGCTCTGTTACCCCGGACAGGTTTAAAGATGTCATCGGATGTGTCGTCTTTTGACATAGAGTACAAATCAGTGTCTTCAGTGTCACTTGGGGAGGCAGCTCGCTTACTTGTGGTTGACGGGTGTGAGGACCTCTGACAAGGCAGACTCCTGGCATGCTCTGTGGCCATCACCGCAAAACGGGGAGGTGAGGCACATCAAAAAACCGATGCTTTCACTAAAAAACAGAGCGCAGAAACAAGCGTTCTTCTGAAGAGACACCTGCACAAACGGGTATGGTTAATCACAGCACGATAATCCACTTTACAAGTGTCGGCAGGTCACTTGCAGTGCTATTGATAAACTATATGCAAGTTATGAATCTAATTTATCCTGTCTCCAAAAAAGAAAGAGTCAAAGGAAAGCTAGCGTACATGCACAAATGGGTATGCTTAAAAAAGTCTATGCTCACGTAAAGCCAGCTTCCGCAGAAAGCACCTCAACCAAGTTCGCCATGGGACCATACATTCCTTTTGTTCTGTCGTTGCTGCTGCAGTTCAAGGCTATCCAGGGCAACCACTAGAAAGCGCAAAGTGTTAATTACCACTTCCTATCCAGCAACATTGACCACGCAAACACAAAGACTCACAGCGGTAAAAGCTAGGCAATGAATGCATCTGAGTTTGGTGTGCGCAGTAGCAAGAACATAAGTAATATATGTAACTCTCCCTTAGAGGCTATTCGAAGCTTGCTGGAAATTTCCTTCTCCGAACATACTTACGCAACTTCAAGATGCGATTTAAAGGTGCTGGTTGACATTAGTATAGTGTAGTCACCAAACCTCATCGCACAACAACAAAAATGAGGTAACGATTGTATATGTGTTTCGTGCACGCACCACCTGCAGCAACCTGGTACCGAAGGAAAAAGCACCAGAAGCGTGCCACAAATCCCCGTAACTCTTTTCGTGCTTGAAGGATCCAACAAATTCTTGCTGCTGTCGGTATAGGATGCAATAAGCTTTTTTAAGGAAGTAATTCAACATTTACTCGGAAAAGAGTTGCAGGCCTTCTTTACGAAAGTTCTCCTGTGTGCGGCGAAAACCTCACTTTCAGTTGTGTGCATGAAATGTGTAGCGTTTTGAAAGTGCTTGTTGGTTTGTTTATAACCTAGTCTTCTCAAAGCCTGAAAAGTTTCCCAGAATTACTATTTCAAAGATACGCACTTTCAAAATCATCTACAACTCCTCGTGGGACCAGCAATTGTATAGTAACATATTCCCTTAGTAGTCTATGGGAAGCATTCTGTCTCAAAAAATTTGAAAGTTTTCCGAAAACCTTCGGTAACACTTCCCGGTACAACTTAGCTGCTTGAATTTATCCGAGAAACTCGAAATTCATAGCTCATTATCACTCTATCCTATCCTTCATAGAAGTACAAGTTTGTAAGTGGGCATCCATTCATCGGAGGGTTGGCTTGATATAAACTTTACCTAGCGTGAATAGTACGTTTCAACAAAGTACTTGTTACGCAGGAAGCAAGATATGTCAATGTATGTATGACCCCCGAGAATACGAAATGAAACTTTTGTACTTGTAACATATGGTTACGCCTACTATCAAAAGCATTAAGGGTGTAATGCACTGTAACGTAAGTCTTGTTTGATTGAAGTGTTTGTGGCTGTGTTCATGCTACGCATTTGTGCGTTCAAACAATTCAGGCAACAAAAATACGCGTAGTGTGTTCTGATGTTTCAGTGTTAGATGTTTTTCTCATTTGTGATATTGAAGTATGGAAAATAATGAAAAATCGCTCACAAAATTTGAGAAAAATGGGCATTTAGAAAAAAGGAACGGTAAACGCAAAATTTTTACGAGAAAAGTAAACTCTGAAAAACACCTTCGCGTTAAAAATCTATGAAAATACAAAGCCCTATTTGTGTGTTCCAAATGCCTGTTATTACTTGACAACTTAGGCTCCTCAGCACACATAGCTCCGCTTTTCATTATTTGCACTTGTGAGACATTCCCTCTTTCACATAAACACAATCACCAGGAGATAGGTTTTCCCTCGCTAATTACACCTATTAGATTTAGACTTGCTAGAATTTTACGTAACCTCAGTGAGAACATCAGAAAGAGTATCAAGTGTTTTGTACGTAATTTGCAACTTACATTTAGGGCTGTGACCCGAATATGTGTTCCGGCGAAAGGTTTCACTGTAAAATATACCGTACAAAAAACATGAGCTTGATTAGCCTATGGATCGTTTATGTTATGATAAAACGAGTATAGAAATTTTTTCTCTCTTAAGCAATGCAAATGCAGTTCCACTACTAAACAAAATCAAGTGCCCTTGTAGTGTGTGTCGGGATGACGTTTTGTGTGATCCCAAAACATAACAGAATATTAGTTTTGCGTTTCTAAATCTTTAAAAATGGTTGTGATAAAAAAAACTTCGTATTACAAAGTGAAAACACCATCATTTTTGATGTAACAAATATACTGGAATTTAAGAGAGCGCAAAAATTACACCTTGACAGGAAACATTACGAAATTAAGTTTCTCACACAATACAGAAACAAACGAAATAGACAAATTGCAGATCCCACGTACAGTGGTAATCGATAATTTGCGAAGCACGAATGATATGCCACTTTAAAATATGTTAACATAACTAGGTGGAGATAAAATATGCTGTACTAGACTTCCACGCAATAATTCGCAATAATGTTTGGATGTTTCATGTTTGGATAACATGACGCAATAATGTTTAGATGTGTCATTTACCGTCGCCGACGGTAAATGACATAGGAAATTTGTCATAGGAATGGCCGACAACGCCCTCTGCAATGCCTGTCGTTGCTAAGAGACACTACACCACATCCTGTGCGACTGTCTGTTGTATGACATCCTAAGACAGTCACTGGCGTCTGTTCTTGCGCGCATCCACAACAGCCAAATGTCTGTCGACACTATTCTTTCAAGTTCCCGAGAGAAGACATTGCAACAGAAGGCGACAAAAGCTTTATTGAAGTTCCTACGCGACACAGACTTGAACAAGTGGTTGTAACGGCAATGTCATAAACCGCGAAAGACAAGACTCGACTTTGTGTGTGCGCGCGTGTGCAGCTGAATGTGCTCTTTTTAGCTATCATCCCTCTCTCCTCTCTATCTTTCGTCTCCCCCATCTCCCTCTCATGCGCATGGTACCAAACCGGCTGCTTATAGGCTGGTTGACCTCCCTGCCACTCTTTCGCTCCTAGTTTCGTTTGATCTAGCAAAACGGCCGTGAGCGCGCTATGAGCGTAGCTTGAAGCCAAGTTTTACACTACACGCATATCATAATTATCATGTTCGGATCTGTCATTTACATTTGCTGTCCATTCACGCGACTGAATACCAAATTTGGTATGTGTGAAACAAGTGAAACAGACGCGAGTACGCTATAAACGTAGCATATAGTCGTGTTTTACATCACACCGATGTAGTGATTCCCACGTTTGCAGCAGTCATATACTTTCGTCATCCATTGAAGTCGCGTAAAACGCGTAAAAAATTTAGTATAAGTGGAGCTAGCGAAACGGCTACGAGCGTATCATGAAGGGCCCAATATACTCCTACGTAATTCTGACGCGCGCGCACGCTGGGCGCCGCGACTTTATACGCTAGAAAAACGCGAGCACTCCATAGTCTGACGCAAGGCGCGACCTACGCAACCAGCGTCCGTCGCCGTGACCCGTCGGCAACCAGCGCAAAATGCGACATGTTGCATTTAGCGCCGACGACGTTTAGCAGACAGCAGTGCGTCTGCCTCTAATCGTGACGGAAGAACGCCAGGCGCGCTCAAACACACTTGCGTCAAAGCAACGCAGTGCGGTGCGCGCCTGCGAGTATCTGGCAGGCAGATGGGCGCCTGACGTGGCATCGTCGGCGTGACGCGACGAAAGGAACGCCGGTGTGCACGCGTGCCGCGTCAGGGCGAAGTGTATTGGTGGCTAGATGGTGGCTTGTAGTCATGTTCTTGCATGCTACGCATCTCATGATTATCATGCTTGCACCAATCACATCACTTCGTCATCCATTCACGTGACGTAATACCAAATTTAGGATATGTGAGGCTAGGGAAACGCCCGCGAGCGCATCATTAGTGCAGCACGTAGTCTTAGTGTTACATGACATGAATATCATGATAATCAGGTCTGGACGCATCCTTTACTTTTGCCGTCCGTTCGCGTCACGTAATACCGAGAGAGAGAAAAGAGAGAGAGAGAAAATTTAATGCGGAAAGGCAGGGAGGTTAACCAGAAAACATATCCGGTTTGCTACCCTGCACTGGGGAAGGGGTAAGGGGAGACAGAAAAGAAAGAAAAAGAAATGGGAAAGGGAGGAAGAGAAGCACAAACACACACACACACGCGCACACAGTAGTGTCACAATCGTTCAACGAGGCGGGTCGCTCGCAGAAACTTCATCAGCGCCTTCGTTGCTTTCTGGCGTGAAGCTCGATCTTTCCGACATTCCAAGATTGACTGCTCAGAAAGTGGCTGGTCGTCGAGGCGAGCAAACACTGCTGAGAGGGACTGTCGCTAAGAGCTGTACTGGGGGCACTGACATAAAATATGTTCAATTGTTTCGTCATTGTCGCAATGGTCGCATGCAGCGCTGTCTCTCATTCCGATGCGGCAGGCAAAGGCGTTCGTGAAAGACACCCCAAGCCACATGCGGCAGAGAAGGGTCGTCTCGGATCGGGGTAGGCCAGATGGAATAGTAAGTCGTAGGCATGGGTCCAGGCGGTGAAGGCGGGTGTGGAGAAAACCGGGCGTATTCCGCATAGACCTTGCGACATCCTGCGCAAGCGTATTAATCTTTGCTGCTGCGTCGCTTCTTGATAGTGGAATAGGTTCCATCACTCCATTTTCGTGAGCATTCTTAGCTGCATCGTCGGCATGCTCGTTACCGATGATGCCGCAATGGCCTGGTAACCACTGAAAAGATATGTCATGTCCTTCGTCTATTAGGTGATGGTACAGTTGTCGTATTTCGAGCGCCAATTGGTCTTGAGGCCCACGACGTAGAGCATTGTGTAGACATTGGAGAGCTGGTTTCGAATCAGTAAAAATGCTCCATTTTTGTGGTGTCTCTCGATCAATCCTGCGGAGTGCGCTGCGGAGTGCCGCGAGCTCCACGGCTGTCGATGTCGTCTTGTGTGACGTTCTGAACTGGATGGTTTCGGCTCTTGCTGGGAAGATCACAGCTCCTGCAGATCCTCCAACAGTTGTCGAGCCATCCGTGTAAAGTTTGACATGATCTTTGTATTCTTCGTGTAGCATGAGTAGAATCATCTGCTTTAAAGCTGGCGCCGAGAGCTCCGCCTTCTTGCGAATCCCCGGCACTGTCAAGCGCAGTTTTGGTCGGTCCAAGCACCAAGGAGGTGTTAGTATCCGTTCCGGAGGCGTGTAGACTGTTGGAAGGCACTCACGGAAAATCAATACTCTCTTACAGAAGGAGGCACTCGGTCGATCTTCTGGAAGCGAAGCTAGGTGGTGGGCAGGGGCGCGAGCAAGGTGTCTAATATGAGCTCTAAGCACCTCCAAAGTAATGTGCACTGTGGTCGGATGATCTTTGGCGATTGCGATGGTTTCCGCTGTTGATGTACAGCGTGGTAATCCAAGACAAACTCTGAGTGCCTGGCCCTGGGCGTTTTCTATTGTGCGTATACTGCTTTTGCAAGCGTTCGTCAGAACCGGCAAGCTATACCGCAGGTACCCCAGAAACAGCGTTTTGTACAAATGCAACATCGCGTGCACTGATGTGCCCCACGTTTTGCCTCCGAGGAACTTGAAAAGTTGTGCGATGGCCGTTAGGCGCTTCTTTAGAGTGGCCACATGGGGACTCCAGCAGAGATTTCGATCGATCGTGACCCCCAAAAACCTGTGGGTCCTGGCGTAGCAGACACTGTGTCCATCGATAGCGATGGGATATGACGTCATTGCCTTCCGCGTGAACGCGACCAGCGCCGATTTCTCAGGAGAAATCTCGAGGCCTTATTCTCTAAGGTACGCCGATATTGAATTCGCTGCTTTCTGTAGTCTCGCACGTACCTGAGGACGTGTTACACCTGACGTCCAGGCACAAATATCATCTGCATAGAGAGATATCTGCACAGAATCTGGTATGCGTTCCACGAGACCGATCAGAACCAGGTTGAACAGTGTGGGGCTCAATACACCACCTTGAGGAACACCACGGTGTGTATAATGTTCAGAAGTCGGCCCATCATCAGTTTGCATAAACAATGATCTCATATGTAGGTAGCATTGGATCCAGCGGTACACTCGCCCACCCAAACCAACTGACTCGAGGGCGTCAAGTATGGCTTCGTGAGAAACATTGTCATATGCTCCTTTGACATCTAAAAATAGTGCGACAGATAACCGTCTGCTCATTTTCTGGTGTTGTACGTAGGTCACCAGGTCAATGACATTGTCAATGGAGCTCCGAAGACGACGAAAACCGGCCATGGCGTCTGGATATATTCTATGGCGTTCTAGGAACCACTCGAGTCTGGCAAGGATCATTCGCTCCATCAGCTTCCCTACGCAACTAGCCAGCGCTATTGGGCGGTATGATGTCAGCTCTAGAGGCGATTTTCCAGGTTTGAGAAGTGCAACCAACCGGCTTGTTTTCCATTCTCTGGGGACCGTTCCATCTCTCCAAGACTCATTGAATACTTCTAGCAAAGCACTTCGTGCTCGATCACCGAGATTGCATAATAGGCGGTATGATATGCCATCCGGCCCAGGCGATGACGATCGATTGCATGAAGCAAGAGCCACATTAAGTTCTTCCATTGAAAAAGGCAGGTCCAGGTGCGGGTCAAGTGAATGTGGCGTGTAATCAGTAGTAAGGGCTTCTGTGCAATTTGACGGGCCCGCAATCTTCCTACAAAAATCTTCCGCTACCTCGATATCCCTTCTATTTTGGAAAAGGGCCAAGGCTTTAAACGGAAAACGTTGTTGGGGAAATATGCGTAGGCCTCGCACGGTTCGCCATATTTGAGAAAGCGGTTTGCGAGGGTCTAGACTCGCGCAAAACTTCGCCCACCGTTGAAACTCCAGTTTGTCTATACGACGCTGGATCTTCTTTTGCATGCGCCTGGCCATCCGTAGATCTTGAATGGGTTTTGTGCGTCGATATCTACGCTCCACACGCCGACGAGTCGCACGGAGGCGCTCTAACTCCACGTCCGTTTCTGAGGGCCTTGAAGAATATGCCAGCGTGCGCATCGCACTCTGCGCTGCTTGTTTGATCGCTTGCTCAATGCCAGAGGTTAAGCCTTTTTCACAAGCGTGTTCAATGTTGGTTGTGAATGCTGAAAAATCGATCCTCCGTACGGTTTTCGGCGGGTGGTCGCTAGCAAAGCCTTCGATGGTGAGATAACTGGGGATGTGATCGCTACCATGTGTCTCGATGTCTAAAAACCACTTAACGCTTGTGGCGAAGCGACGTGACACAAACGTCAAGTCCAAACAGCTGCTGTACGTTGATCCTCGCAGAAATGTAGGGCTCCCATCATTAAGTAGAGACAGTTCATGAGTCGATACAAATGAAGCCAGCCTCCGGCCCGTGGCATTGACTTTTGAACTTCCCCAGATTGGGTGGTGGGCGTTGAAGTCCCCTATAATTATCCACGGATCCTGGACGCTCGAAAGAATGTCATCCAGTCTTTGGCAATCAAAACGGGCTGAGGGAGATAAGTAGACACCTATTAATGTGAAGGTGAGGGTTTTCTGCTTCACAGTCAGGCAAACATATTGGTTCTCATCATGAGGCGACACAGGTTGAATGATGTAGGTAAGCTCCCGACGAATATACACAATGACCTTGCTGCTTTCGTTTCGGGTTTTGGACGGGATTGATTCGTAGCCGGATAGCCTGATCGGGTTTGATAATTTCGGTTCACATATTACGATGATTGGGAAACGGTTAGAAAACACGTACTGACGAAAATCGGAAATCCGTGATCTAAGTCCTCTTGCATTCCACTGGATGACTGATGCTTCTCTGACGTCTTTGCGGAACGATTGTTGATCTCCTGCCATGACTCTACGCGAGGGAGGCGAGGACTGGGCTCAGCGCGTCCAACACCTGTAACCCGCTTCGAGCGGTTGGAGTTCCCAGGCTTCTTAGTATGTCTGCCATGACAGCGACGAGGGATCGTAACATCGGGATGATCTGTCGATCGACCCTTGACACATCCTCAACGGAAGTAGACTCGGTGGAAGGTGTAGGGCGGCGAGGCCTCGCAGGAGGCTCCTTTGCAGGCTGCGTACGCGGAAGCGTAGGCCACTCATCCGCAGTTGTGAGCTTCTCCACTTCATTTCGCTTCGTGCTTACTACTTCACTTGTGCTCGGAGGAAATGGGTTATGCGCAACACTCTGTCCTACACGCCTCCGTCGGCGCCTACGTCGCCGCCGTACCCTTTCAGCAGCCTCTCTGTGGGTTGAATTGTCCCTAACCATTTGTTTGATAATGGCGATTTCCTTCTTAATCTGAGGGCATTCCTTGGATGCAGCATCATGCGGACCATCACAGTTTCTGCACTTCAGACTTGTTGCCCGACATGCGTCTGCAGTGTGCGGCTCAGCGCATCGGGGGCATACTGTGGTGTTTGTACATACACTCTTGATGTGCCCAATTTTCATGCAGTTATGGCACTGGAGTGGTTTAGGGACAAATGGTCGAACAGGATGTCGGAAGTGTCCCACTTTGACATGCGACGGAATGGAATCTCCTTTGAACATTATCTTTACACAACGGGTGTTTCCGAGGCGAAGTACATTCGCGATGAGAACTCCTTCGTTCGTTGGTTTTATGAGAGTTGGGAGGTCCGAGTTTGCTATGGCCAAATCAATGTCGTAGATTACTCCCGCCACGCAGGCACCGTCCATTGGAATAACCGGTCGAACTTTGATGCCTCCCAAATCTGATACTCTGCGAAGCTTGTCTATGGCGCTGGCAGTCATTGTGTCCACAGCTAGAATATTCTTCCGCGTGTTCACCCGGATATCCTTAATGTCGTTTGGTGCTACCCCCTCAAAGTACATAGAGAGAGCTTGCCTGTTTACTGCTCGAAGGTTGATGGTGGAGTCCTCGGGCATGAATAGGATGGTGTGCGGCCAGCGTTCTCCTTTTGACTGAGACGTTAATGTCCCTGCTGGTGAAGACGGCTTGATACTTCTTCTTTTGGCCTTCCTGCTTCTCACGGTCTCGAAGTCGTCATCCGACGAGTCGTCGCCAGTGGCCGAGTACAGCTCCGTGTCCTCGCTGGTGCTCGAACAGGTGCTTCGTTTCCGCGACGAGCTTGCCAAAGGTGGTCTATGGCCGGACAGAGCCGCAGAAGGCTCCGCGTCCACAGCCATGAGGCAGTGACTATCACCGTTGGCCTCACTGGTTCTGGGCCAGGCGCGCTGATTTACCGAGGAGCTCGTCATAGCAGACCTCTGGCTGGGCGGACCAGTGGATGACTCCGCGTCCGTCGCCTTGGGGCAGGGAGCAGCGTCTCCCGTAAAAAGCGAAAAACTTGATAACAATGCTCGGAGCCGAAAGCAGAAGCGTTCTATGAAGAGACACTCACGTAATACCAAATTTGGTACATGTGAAGCTAGCAAAATGGCAGCGAGCGCACCATGAGCGTAGCTTGTAGTCTTGGTGCTACATGACGCCTCACCGCAGTGGTCTAGTTGCTAAGGTACTCGGCTGGTTGCCCACAGGTCGTGAAATCGAATGCCGGCTATAGTAGCTGCATATTCGATGTAGGCGGAAATATTTTAGGCGCGTGTGCTCAGATTTAGGTGCATGTTAAAGAAACCCAGGTAAGAAGATTTTCAGCGCCCTTCATTATGCCATTTCTCATAATCAAGTGGTGGTTTTAGGACGTTAAACCCAACCTATGAATAAATAAATAATTGCTGTTACATCACACAGATATAATGATTACCATGCTTGCACCAGTTATGTACCTTCGTTATCTATATTGACGTCCCGTAATAGCAAACTTGGTATATGTGAAGCTAGCGAAACGGCCGCGAGCGCATCATGAGCGGTGCATGTAGTCATGTTTTTACATGACACGCATCTAATGATTATTATGTTTGCATCAGTCACATACTTTCGTCATCCATTCAAGTCCTGCAATATCAAATTACAGGACGTGAATGTAAATGCGAAGCTAGCCAAGCGGAGGCAAGCGCATCATGATAGTGGCATGTGGTGATGTTGTTGCACGGCACGCATGCCATGATTTTTATGTTAGAGTTTGTCACTTCTGCATGCCATGCAGTCATGTCATAGCATACATGTTTTGAAACAGTTCATGGGAACAAAACCACCGCAAGAGCAGCAAGACCATGAAATATAAATCATGGCATTCATGACATACATGGCATGATTCTCATGATATGACTAATCATTTATCTTGATCACACAGTCATGTTATACCATACCAAGTTTAGCATTGATGTCATCATCGAAACGGTTAGGAGCGCTATAAGTCGTCGGCAGCTAGATAGATAAATAGATAGATAGATAGATAGATGCGATAAAAGTCGCCGAGGTTCGCTAAGAAATGCTTCGCATTATAAGAATGCGCAGACACCAACGTTAAATACCTAGCAGCAGCAGTATCTTAAAAAAACAGTTTAAATTTGAAACCTAAACTTACTAGTTTGATTTAGCATCCCACACTTTTTCCTTGGAATCACTCCTGAATTGTTTTTGAGAATGATAGCTTCTAGCGGCTTCTTCTAACTGCGGTCTTCTAGCTACTTGGGTGCTCAGGAAAGCTTGCTACCGATGCAATCCTAAGCTCCACACATTATATAATGTTGTTTTGAGGGAGAAGCATATTAGTAAAATGTATACGGCACGTTTTGATTAAGCGCATGTCTGCTTTTCTTAGATCCCACCACCTCTTAAGAGCGTTGCAATAGGCTACTGATAGCATTATTGTTAATAACTTCATAAGGCACTGAAAGGACACCTTCGCTGACTTATACATGAGGGTGATTGAAGATTATGCGATACGAATGTCCAATTACGATGTGATGCGGGGACTGAGCATTTCAAATGGGAACAATTAAGTGGAAAAGCATATGCGGTCATGCAGGCTCATGAATATTATATACGCATATAAAACACTATAGTCGATTACAACTTTAGCATCCGAACATTTTCTCTTTCTAGGGTTTTGTAAGAGGTCTCCTCCCAGGCAGACGCATACAAGCCTGCACCAATGGGGGTGCACTTCGCCCTTACGTCATGAACGGAGCTTCCCCGCCTTCTGGGATGCATGCTCAATTCTTTATGCCGTGGAGTTGATCAACTGAAGTGCTTCAGCTATTTCTTCGGGGAAACGCCGGAATTTTCAAGATGGATCCGAATATAGCAGATAGGAAAATGCGTGCTCCGATTCCACGTATTATGAAGTTTTAGCAGTGACAGTAAGAACCATTCGGCAGAACCCGCGTACGTACGTGGGAATCGACGTCATGCGAAGCATGCGGAGGGAAGTTACCTAGTTGCAGTTTTTTATTGAGCGGCACGTCATGAAATGACACTAAGTATATGTAAAAATGTTGCACGCACAGACATATGTTGAGTTGCAGATGTTTCGATGACCAGTTGTTCGCACTTGCGCAACGATGTCAACTGCAACATGCGCATTAGCAACACCAGAGGCTGATATGAAGCGCTGATGCTCGCGATGATAGTGGCCCTGGACGATGCTACATAAATCAACTTCAGCACACTGCACCTAACAACAATTGGCGTTAACCCGAAGTGACGGCTGTATCAAAGGAGTGCATAAGTAATTTTTAGAAAATTGGGTAGGCAGCACTGCAACTAATATTGATGATTTATTCACGAAGATTAGCGTCTATATGAAAAGTAGTTCCAAGACCCGGCGTAGCTCTGTGGTAGAATGCTTGACTATCACGCACAATGCTTGGGTTTGATTCCTGCTGCTGACCTAACACACAGGAGCGGTTACTTGATTACACTCCAATGAATTCCTCGACACTGCGGCCTGGTTGGCAACGAAACAGCCGATAGCGAAGCAAGAGCGGCAGTATACAACGCTCCTATGTACGTCAAAGTACCGTATTCGCGAAGTGACGTCAACACATTGTTGAGATCGCTCATGCGCGAATGTGCTGCCACTTACTGGTCGCTACCAGATCACCGGAACAACCTCCTGCGAGAAACAGACCCCGGTATGACTTTTCGTCTTCCAGATAAAATCAGCCGAAGACATGCTAATATACTGCACCTAATTCGCCTGGGCGTCGCCTTCACTCGCCACTACACCCACCTAATCGGCCGTGCGGACAGCGCGAATTGTGAACGCTGCCAGGTGCGCGAAACGATAGCTCACACATTTTATGACTGTGCATTATACGGGGCGCAAAGAAAAATGCTAACTGGAACGTTGGCAAGCATCGGAAGAACGCCTTTAAGTGAAAGCCACATATTCTCAGCAATGAACGACCATATAATAACAAAAACTGCTACAAATGCTGTTCTAGACTACTAAGTGGCTACTGTACGTACGCACTACCTCTTCATGTCTCCATCATCACCCTTCATCCCTCTTTTCTTCCCCTTTTCCTTATCCCCTGTGTAGAGTAGCAGGCTAGAGCGAATTAGCTCATGCCGACCTCTCTGCCTTCGAATAAATTCTCACCCTTACACCTTGGGACCCTGAAATTTATTATTTGCATTCATCGGGGAGCCGACGTTGCCTATGTCAGGTTTTCCTTAACATTGACATTTATTCCACGCCTTCGTTCGGTCGACGCTACCGATGTCGGGTATTGCTAAACGCGCACGCCCTAAAATTTCCCATGTGCCTTCTTGTCGCTCCTGGGTAGCTAATAGATGTGAATCGCTTGTGGCACATACCCGCATACCAGTAGCACATACCTGCCCGTGGGTATGTGCCGCTGTCTTACTGAAAGTGTTTGACGACGTACGCGACTGGATTTTGAGATTATTCATTTCTTGACCCGTGCGTCATGTTCGTCATACCATGTTACCCTCTCATGCCAATTTTGGTTCACGCCAAATTAAGGGGGTGACCACGATAGCACCCAAACGTAAGCGGCTAGATAGACTGTTTGGTTAGAACTGTTAAAAAGTGGAATGGATTGTCTGCCATGCAAGTGTGCTGTAAGATTGAAGAATTGTTTATGTCGTTTCTGTAACCCCACTGCTGTAACGCCTTTGGGCTATGCGAGGTAACCTTTGAATAAATAAATAAAAAATATTTGATAGATAGATAGATAGTTAGATAGATAGATAGTTAGATAGATAGATAGATAGATAGATAGATACATAGATAGATACGCTCAAAGTTGCTGAAGTTCGCTAAGAAATTCTTCGTATTTAGAACCGGCTTATTGCTTTCAACAACGGTGCTGTTAAAATGACCTGCGAGACTTATCGAACAGCCTTGTTTACCGCCATAATGTGTCTAGCGTTGCTTACTGAGATGAATGCAACAAAAATTGTAGAAATTGGTGCACGGAAAGATCTTTTGAGTTCTCAAAGTATGAAACCCATGCATACGACGGCGAAAAACGTTCTATTTCGTGTTTTCCTCGCCTGTCGACGTCAAAGATCAACTCCAATCACAGCGCCCGTCTCAAAAAGACATACCAGAAATGTCGCCTCACGGTGGCCTTCCTACAGTACCTCGCTACTACTCTTTTTAAGGAGCGTCGTTAGCATGGTTACTACGAACCGCGTGAGTCAAGTAGCAGATGCTCCCACAGTCCAACTGTGTAAGATACACACATACGCTTTCATCGGGGTCACTTCTCGGCTTGCTTGCAAGACGCGTTTTGCGGCAACGCCAGTGGTAACCGCCTTTCGCATTTTTGGCTCGCCAAAAAGATTGCCCGCAGCTTCCCTCGGGGGAACACTGAGGAGGATGTGGAGCATATAATTGGTTAACGGGGTGTTAAAGTGCGACTTACTTGGGTCGATGGCTAAATTGGTTAACGTGGTTGTAGGAGGGGGTGTTAAATGAGTGAAGACGTACACACGTATGCGAAAGGGCGGCGCTGGTCGAAGGGACGTCGATCATTGTGTTTGTGGATTCGTTGGAATTCATTTCACCGCGACCTTGGACGTCGACGCGCCGTACAAACCAACCGACGAGCGGCAACTGAGCGAGCGAGTGCCGACCTTGAGTATATATACAGCGCGACGGCGCATGCACTGTCAGCTGTTGAATGTTCTCGAAGCGCTACGGCGCATGCGCGTCCACTGGAGAATCAGGAGAATTGTAGATTGTTCTCGAAGGGGAGAAGCGCGCGCGGCACAGATGGTGGGTGACGGTGCATGCGCGCGTCAGCTGTCGAATGTTCGAGAAGGGGGAGAAGCGCAACGGCGCATGCGCGCGCGTCAGCTGCCGATGTTCTCGAAGCGCGACGGCGCATGCGCGCGCGTCAGCTGCCGATGTTCTCGAAGCGTGACGGCGCATGCGCGCTACATTATACAGCTAGCGAATGTTCGTGAAGAGGAGAAGCGCACGCGGTGTGTAGAGGAGGAAGGGTGCACAGATGGTGGAGGAGTGAAGCGCGCGCGGTGTGTAGAGGAGGAAGGGATGCACAGATGGTGGAAGAAGGAGAAGGAAGCTTGCGGATGGCGCCGCACTACAAGCCTCGAGTATTAGATGCTCCGCATCTAAAACGCGGCATACGTTTCCACCCAGGGAAGTTGAAAGAAAATTGCTGGAGTACAAGTTCTTCCCCATGGCTTGCCAGCAGAATTGAAGCCACCTTTTTCCACTGCCAAGATGACAGAAATATACCATTTTCTGGTAGTGCCCTTTTACAGATCAGGTGGTTTTGATATGTTAGCGTAAATTCTACAACAGCTCTATGTTAAAAGATAGTTGTTCCGCACAAAACAACACACTGCAACAAGTGTGGGCGATTGAATCTCCAAGAAACTATCTTTCCTACCTCCTCATTACTTCGGTCGTTTTCTGTCGTTCGCTGTCCCTGCGCCTCGCTCTCTCCTTCCTACGTATCTTTAACCTTTTAATCGCACCCTTTTAATCCCTCCGGTACCCCCACTCCTCATGAGCTACTGTAGAGGTGTCTTCCCCCTGAAAGACAGTTACGGAGCTCACTTTTATCTTGTTTTCATTTAAAACCACTCACACTCCAAGGATCCTTACCTCCCATTCCACGTTCCACGTTCTATCCTGAAGCGTCTAATATATGCTCTGCCCTGAGGCCACCAAAAATGAAGTTTGGCAAGCCGTGAGGAAAATGAACACTACTGCAGCTTCAGGTCAGACGGAATACTGACTACGTTTTATATAACTTTCTTCTACGTCCTAGGCGACGCAATTACTCACTTGGTCAAAGGGTTCATTGTTGACGGGCAAAAGCCGAGATCATTCGGAAAGAGCCGCGTAATCTTGCTGCCAAAGGAGGGCATGAATCTTGATGGTCCACAGTCGCGGAGGCCGATTACCCTCCTTAACACGGACTAAAAGTTTGTAGCTACGATTCTTGGCTTGAGGCTAATTTTTTTAGCCCGATATAAAGTCACCAACGCAAACGTGTGCAGTGCCGGGTAGGTCGATTTTTCAAACACTTACTCTGATAAGATTTGTTCTACTATGCCAACGCCAAAAAGTTACTGGCGTTTTTGTGTCGTTGGATCACGCTAAGAACTTCGATGGGCTCGAACATGACTACCTATACTCCGTACTTAGTATGTTTGGTTTGCTGAGCAGTACGTCCGCTGTATAGACCTATAAACCAACATGACCAGCCAACTTCTCATTGATGGCGTGGAGATAACAAGCTTCCCAGTAATAAGATGTGTTCGCCAGGGATGCCCAATCGCACAGGTGCTATTTATTCTTTACATATATCCTGTCCTTAGAAAAGTAATCAAGTTTTCTAATATTCAGAGATTTTCAATGACAGGTCTGGAGTAAGTTAGCATCACCGCTTACGCGGATGACATCTCTGTGTTCGTGCGAAGTCAAGACAGTTACCGCACTTTCTTGGAGTGGTTCAAAGAGTATGCCAGTTGGGCGCTTCCCTGAACGCGGAGAAAAGCAAAGCCCTTCGTTTAGGTGGTTTCCATGGCTCTTTGTGGGCGTTAGTCAATACTTGGATGCTGTAAAAGTTCTCAGGGTATACTTTCAACACGGGGAGGCAGCCAAAAGAAATTGGGAGGACGCCGCACTCAGAGCAAGTCTACGCGTATGCCGCTGACTTAAACTTGTCACTTGATGCCAAAGTGATGGTGCTAAAAACGAAAGCATGCGCATATGGTTTTTATATCGGGCACATTGCACTCATGCCCAAAATGTTTGCGAGCTGCCTTGCGTCGTTGGTTGGAGCCCTCCTATGGGAAGGGAAGACACCAAAAGTTCAACAAAAGTTTCTGAAGTTTTCAAAAAGCTGTGGAGAACTTAGTCTGTCAGATGTTGCGACATTCACAAAGGCACCTGCAGCTAAAACAGTTCACAAATTTTTTCAGGACAATGACTATCCTGGCCATAGCTTATTGCTATATTGGACTGGAACTCTTGGAGCCGCATTCACATCGAAAGGTACCGGCGGCCTCAAGCAGAACACCCACATGCCTTTTAAAAGGCAGCAGAGGGCCTCAAGCGTTTGGTCGATGGTGACGCCGCCGAAGAGTACTTTGCAAAGCTTTCGCCCACACGAATTAGCGAAATGTTAATCGGTCGTTCAATTACTGACGATGAAAAACAGAGATGGAGGCCCAGGAAGTAAAAGAAACTGCGGAACAACCATGTAGTGGAAGTAGTTGGAGAATTTGATTGGCTGCGCTGGTGGGACGCGTTGCCCACTCGACAGAGATTGTCAATGTGGGGCATGATTCCCAATGACCACTGCCTCAACTGCGGCAAAAGAGAAACGATCCGCCCTATGATGTTTCAATGCGTAGCGGCCAAAGGCGCTTGGCACGTTGTGCGTCGTCAGTTCAGAGTGTCAGCTCCTTTAGGCGGACAGTGCAAAAGTGGCTTATTTCAACAATATGTACTTTACGTCCGGATGTTGGTCTTGTACCGTCGGCGCTGTATAGTTGAAGTACACCGACGACCCCAACGAGCTGCATACCCAGCGTTACAGAATATTAGAATGATCATGGTTTGGTAATTTTGTTATTGACTTTTAAGGACAGAAGAATGATAAGTAAGTGGTAAAACGAGATCGGCGTGCTTTCGCTGACAATTGGTGAGCGCTTATCATAAGACAGCATAAACGAATTACAATCTTCTGCTCAATATGAACAGAATTAGTGCAAGAGAGACCGCGGAGAGAGGTGAAAGATCGGCGTGCTTTCACAAACCTTTCGTTAGCGATTATTATACTACATCCTAGACACAACAATTCTGTACTCAAAATTAACAGAAAAATAGAAGAGATAGTGCGAGGAGAGAAACTGGGTATCAGCAGGAGAATGAAAGAAATTGAAGACGGGAACCAGGCTTACAGCGAGTTCACTGCGGATATCAACATTTTCAATACGCTAGGATAAAAAAAGTAAGGGAGCTGCGCAGTGAAAATATCTATAAGTGGCGCCAAGCCTGAAGAAAATGCGAAGCATGGTAGCCAACTTAGTCTAGATTTGTTGTTTACCTACTTTCTTCAGTTTTTCTTCATCTCTGCCTGTGTCTATTTCTCTATTTCTGAGTTATTTAAGGTTTTGTGTTCTCTCGCACTGCTGTAATTTTATTCGCTTCTCGTTCACTTCCCGATCCTTTATTCTTACTGCAAACAATAGGTGAATATATATATATATATATATATATATATATATATATATATATACATATATCTGTGTGTGTGTGGGATACAAGCCATCATTAACATCAAGGAATAAACCATAAAGGCGACGAAGATGACGATTGAAAAAAGCTTCTGTTGTTGTTGCCACTCCGCCATCTTGGTCCAAGGACACTGTGTACTCCGTGTACAATCTGTAAATATATTTCTACCCTCTGCTTACTCTCACCCCGTGCCACATTGGTGAAAGTGAGGGGTAAGAGGAAGCATTATAGTAGTAATAGACTTTTATTCAGCCAAATTTACAGGCCGAGCAGTTCGACCGCCTGTGCGATCAGGCGACGCTGTTCTTCCCATTCGGCGCCGTTCCAGTCGAGCCAGGAGGTGATGGAAAGGGATGGGGAGGGTAATAGCTGGATTTCTGAGCAGTTGGGCAGTAAAACAGGCAGTGTGACAGGTCAGCGTATGGGGAGGGACAATTAGGATAGCAGGTGTTAGACCTATATTTATAAAGGAAAAGGCGAGAGGTGGTTATCAGGCAGTTCATTTGGATGTGCCGTAGAGTTCGAGCCTCGAGCGCAGTTAGTGATGGATGAGGGGCAGGGTAAAGACGCTTGTCGAGCCGGAGCTGGAGATATACCTCTTTGATAGTGTGACGCAAGGAGGTCTGCCCATCGTTATTCGTGGAGCTCTCACTGTCTTCCGAAGGTGTGGGCCAGGGAATGAACGATGCCCGGTACAATATATTGCGGGCAAGTTGATAAGCTAGCTCATTGCCGTTAATACGCGAATGCCCAGGAACCCAGCGGAGGAAGACAGTGGAGGGTTGAAGAGCAGAGGCCACTCGCTCCACCTACTGTTGAAGAGCAGGGGGCAACGTGTTGATCTGTATGTGACGGATGGTGGCGTGAGAGTCGGAGTAAATCGTGTATTCGGGGAGAGAAGGAAGGAAGGAAAAGTACTGCGTGGCGTGGACCACGGAAAGGACCTCGAGCGAAAGTACATTTGGCGGGTGCAAGTATGGCCCGCTGGTGTGCGTGTCAGGCGCCAAAAGGTGTGGATGGTAGATAACGTAGCCGCACGAGCCCCGAGGAGCCATGCATGAGGCATCCGTGCAGGCAACTCCCTGTGTAGAGAGAGGAGGAGAATGATGCTGTGCTGCCGCATGACGCCGGCTGGCGTGAAGAATGGGAGACATATTGGATGGAAGGGGAAGGAGGCGAAGGTTAGAAGCAGCGGTGCTAGCGGCAGAAGGCAAGGTGGGAACAGAAACGGGAATGTGAGGGATACCCGCTTGGGCTAATAGCCATTGGCCTTGAGGAGTGAGAAAAAGACGGGCAATCTGAGAGTCGTGGGGCAGAGAAATAAGAGAACGTAATGGATGGAAGAGGCCTGTGGCAAAGAGCTTAGTGGTAGAGGTAGTAACAGGGAGGTTTAGAGCTGCCTTGTAGAGGCCTAATAGAGCTCTTTCGAGTGTGTTGATTTGCGTTTGGGAAAATGAACATAAGGTACAAAGTAGAAGAGCTTGTTGAGGGCAAGCGCATGTGCAACCCAGCATGCATGAGCCTCGTGCAGCCCCGACTTCCGAGGGACAACGCGTCGGAGGCGGGGGGTCACCGAGTGGCAAGTCCTCACAGCGTGATGTAGGGCCTGCGCGTTCTTTTTCGCGTGCAAAGGGAAGCGAAGAACTTTGCATTGCTGAACAGTAGAGATGAGAGAGCTAGAAAGATGTAGGGAGATGAGGGTATTTTGGGAGCGCTGGTACGCAGTCCGGTTTAGCAAAAGTAGTTCACATTTCTCTGGTGCAGGGGACAGGCCAGCAGTAGCGAGAAAGGAAGCGATAAGGTCCAGGCTACGTTGCGAACTATCCTGCACGTGGCCGGGACATCCAGACGTACACCAGAAAGTGATGTCGTCTGCATAAAAAATATGGTGGAGGTCAGGTATTTGGGACAGTTGGTAGGCAAGGGGGGCCATAGGCATATTAAATAGAGTAGGAGATAGTAGGGCACCTTGAGGAGTGCCGCGGGCGAGGGAGTGTGGGTTAGACAAATGAGTATCGACTCTAAAGAGAGCAACTCGGTTGGAAAGAAATGATCGGATGTAAGAATACATGCGGGAGCCACATGACAGGGAGGAGAGCTGAGCGAGTATGTGGTCATGACTCACGCCATCGAATGCTTTCCGTACATCGACGGTTACAAGCGCATGGATCTGACTACGAGAAGGTGAAAGAAAGGTATGCTGAAGAACAAGGAACATGTCCTGCGAACAAACGTGGCATCGGAAGCCAATAAGAGAAGGAGGGAAAACTCTTTCGCCTCAATGAAATCAGACAGTCGAGTCAAGGTCATTCGCTCAAGAGTCTTGCCAACGCATGACGTCAAATAGATAGGGCGAAGGTTAGAGAGAGATGGAGGTTTGCCCGGCTTCGGAATCATGCAAATTAGAGATGATGTCCAAGAGCTTGGAAGACAACCACTGGTCCATGCTTCGTTGAATGTGTGTAAGAGAAATTCCTTCGCGTTGTCGGGGAGCTTACGTAATGTAGTATATGTTATCTCATCCTCACCGGGTGCCGAGTGGGTAGATTGAGTGGCTAAGGCAGCTTCCAGCTTCCTGAGCGTGAATGGGCTGTCCCGGCCTGGGTTAGCTTCGCCACAGTAATCTGGGTAGGAAGGTGTGAGGGGGTGGGAGATACAGAGATTTTAAATTTTCAAACACATCAGATGGAGTCCCTTGAGCGAGAGCTTTAGCTAGGGTGGGTGCAACGGCAGGCTTGGTACCTAAGAGAGACCTAAACAGAGACCATGTAGAGCGCGAGTGTAGTGCGGAGTCAAGGCCGTCACACAGCGTGTTCTAACGAGAGTGCTCGAGAGGAGTGCCGTAAGCGATAATTTCAGCCCGCAGAGCATCAATTCGGAAGGAGTTAGACGTTGTGTGGCTGGAAGCAGACAGCGCGTTTCAAACGTTGATGACGTTGCCATAAGCGGAGGAAGTGAAGATCAGGGTCAGTAAAGGGGAGTTGAAAACGAGCGTGGCGACTACAGGATTTCATTGCTGCGGAGATCCGCGACGTCCAGTCGTCGTAAGTTTTAAATGAGTCAAACAAAAGGTTATTACGGAATGCTTCCCAGTCAGTGTGAGCGACTCGTTGTTTCCGCCTATTGTGGGAAAGAGGGGTGGTGATGTGTATCAGAAAGGGATCACTGAAAAGATTTTCAGCGGACACCTGCCAGTGAAAAGGAAGGGAACTCCGAGAGAACGTGAGATCGAGTGTAGTGGAACGCTGTGAAACAGTGCCCGCTCGAGTAAGGGTGTCAGGATTATTAAGAAGGGTGAGATGGCGTTCCTGGGCGAGGCAGTGTAGAAGGTGACCTGGTTTGAGTGTTTGGGGGTAACCCCAGAGCCTATGAGGAGCATTAATGTCACCCCCAAGGAGGATATGGGTGGTCGATGGAAGGGAGTGCAGGAAATTGCCAAGACCACTAAACAAAGAGGACGTGACAGGGGGGTTGTAAAAGGACATCATAGCGAGAGAAATACGGGTAGATGGTTGGTAATAGACCACACAAACTAAATGTTTCAGGAGGTGGGAGGGTACGTCTAGTGGTTCAACGAAAATGTCATTGCGTAAATAAATGGACGCAAGTGGCTTTCCCGTCGTAGCGTGATATGCACGGTAGCCTGGGACGGCAAGGGCCGCCCGAGTCTCCTTTGTAAGGAGAAAATGGGGTAATGTTTGGCGGGTGAGAAGATATTGGTGGAGAGGGGTTCTATTATGACAAAAGTTGCGGCAGTTCCACTGCAAATTATCGAGGTCCTTTTCACGCGCCATCTAGGTGTTAAAGAAGAGGAAGCGCCTACGCGTGCGCGTTCCTTCTTTTTTGCCGGTGGAAGCGACTCTTGCGTGGAGTTAAGCACATAGGTGAAAGATACCAGTTGCTTAGATTGGGTTTCGAGGGTCGTAAGAATCCGGACAATTGAATTTTCCAGTTGGACCAAACGAGTGTGACGCGCAGTGGTGGTGGTTTCGACCATGTCTGCCAATTTGGTTACATGGGAGCTGGAGGTCGGGGCGGTGAGTGTGGTGAGTTGCTTTATTAGCTCCGTGAGTTGAGAGGTAAGAGAGGATTGGTAGTTGCGAGTGTCTGCGTCAGTGCGAGTATTTTCTGTTGTAGCTCATCTGAAACGCATGGTTGCTCGCGCTGGTTGCGCTCCAACATAGCCAGTCGCAGATCGAAGGAGCGGCTCTCGTTACTTCAAGATGGTGAAGGTGTGTTTGATGAAGAAGTGAACATGGGAGGTGTTCCCTATACCTTAGCGGCGTAAGAGCCCGGGGGGGGATGTTGCGGGAGGTGATAGGAACTCATGCGCTGAAGAGGAGGGCGGCAATGGCTGAGTGGCTCAGCGCATGGCTGTGCGACGGAAAAAAGCTGCTTTGGCGCACTCGCGTTGCTTAGCTAGAAGGTAGGGGCAGGTGAAGTCGAGAGATGAGTGGGTGTTGATTTGGCAATGGATGCACCAGGGTTGGGCGCAAACGTGAGCATCGGGATCTGCTGGTAGAGGAGGCGCACAGCAGCGGCACTTGGCCGGAACGCTGTGTTGGGGGCATTGATGAGCACGGTGCCCTATAGCAAGGTACCGAGTGCAAGTAGGGGGCTTAGGTTTATGTGGACGGCATTGGAAAGAGACGCGTTTGAAGCACACAAAGCGAGGAATGATGGCTCCAGCAATTGTTATGAGGACAGATTCAGTGGAGCCCATCATACGTGCAGCAAGTATATCTGAAGTAAATGATTCGAGCTCATGCAAGAGCTGAGATGTTGTGAAGTGACCACCAACGTTGTGTATGACGGCGAGACATGATATTGGAGGACTGGGGGCATAGGGATTAATGGTGATCGGCTTACCATTGGGTTCCAGACCTGTGAGGGAGAGTAGGAGGTGGGCATCGAGAGGTGAGTGCGTTTTCAGAAACACAAGACTCTGAGCAGGTTTGGCTTGAAGAGTGACCTCCGCACTGGTCTCGGGAGAGAGATTTGCGGCGGCTATGATGGTAGCAAGCAGGTCATAGAGACGCAGTTTCGGCGTGAGTGTTCCGGGTCGAAGTTGGATTCCGACAGTGATGAGCTCGGAGCAGGGGCGGGCGGTCGAGGCAGGTTTTCGATTGGCACTGACTGTGTTCCAGCTGCCTTCAGCGAATGGCGTATTTTCTTCATTGACCTGCGATGCCGTGACATCCATTTCCGTCGATAAGTCGTCAGCTGAAGTGATGGAAGGCAAAACTTCGGCGATGGAAGGAACGACGCTCGTCGAAACGCGCTTGTCGACAGACTCAGAATTTCCAATGGGTAGGCCAGACGCAGATAAGGTGGGGAGAGCAGCAGGCGTGGTTGATTGCAACGACAACGCTGCATTACGGCTCTCGGGCTCCTGCGTTTGCGTGGCTATCAAGCTAAGAGTAGCAGAGACGCCACCAGCGTTGCACATTGCTGGACCGTGCGCGCTGTTGAGGAACGCTGCCTGTTGCTGTATTGTTGTCAGCGCGGGGCTGGTGACATTGCCAGATGTTGACAGCGGAGGCACGGTTGTATCAGCGGTACGACCGGAGGAGGCTGGGCTTACCGACAGGGCGTCATTTGTCGTTGTTGTCGAGTAGTGGGCAGAACACTGCATCGTGGAAGTGCAGGCGCGGCGCGTTAGGGTAAGCCCGGCGCTGCGCCGCTTCGTACTTTTTAAGGGGCCTGGAGGGCCAGCCTAGGGTCGGACCGGGGCCCGGATGGTGTCGGCGTGTCCCGGAAGTCTTTTAGAAGGAATAGTGAGGTTGTCCAGACACGGGCGGGGAGCGGTAACGGGCTAAGAACACGTGCAAAGCGAAGCACTGTATTCGAGCAGCCAAACAAAACGGCGCCACCTTGCGGTCCTGAAGCATTGATTGATGATTGATATATGGGGTTTAACGTCCCAAAACCACAATTTGATTATGAGAGACGCCGTAGTGGAGGGCTTCGAAAATTTTGACCACCTGGGGTTCTTTAACGTGCACCCAAATCTGAGTACACGGGCCTACAACATTTCCGCCTCCATTGGAATTGCAGCCGCCGCAGCCGGGAATCGAACCCGCGACCTGCGGGTCAGCAGCCGAGTACCTTAGCCACTAGACCACCGCGGCAGGGCAATGAAGCATTATATATATATATATATATATATATATTGGCATTTTTCGGTACATGCCAAAATAATTTGTTTCCTAGACGTACCTCTTACTTTTTCTCTTGTGTTTTTGCAGCCACATATTGCAAAACTGTTACCAACTGTTATTGATGACATTTAGCCTTTGTCTTGTTTTGTTTTTTCATCACATCCACCATGTCTGCCTTTTTTCGCACTGTTCTAATATATCTTGCTGCTACTTCAAGTCACCTAACTTACCTCCCTGTCGAAATCTAGGTCATGCCATCGTAACTCGCACCACATTAGTTTGATGGACATTTTAAAGCTATTCGTTATATTAGAAGTAACTTTCTCATGGGGCACCGTGGATGTGAGTATAAAATCGCCAAAACAGACGAAATCAATTTGTAGTACTACAGAATTCTGTATCTTTGAGTAGTCAGTATCAGAACTAATGATGGTGGAACGTTGGAGAGAGAGTAAGAGTGGCTTAATCCTTAGAACAACATCCTTCAACTCTGTGCTGCAGTTACCAGCCCTCTTCACATTGCGGTATTCAAGTAATGTCCTATATGACCTTGTCTAGCACTGTCAACTTTTTAGCGTGCATTAACTTCTTTCATTCCATTCGACACGGCTATCACTCAGGACTTTCAAGTGACACATATCCAGCCGTATAGTGATATAGTTGAAAGGGACAGTAAAGTCAAATGACAATTTACTGCAGAGTGAAAGCTCATTGTACGACAACGTCTAAAACAGAAATATTATCCCCAGCGGTGCCCTACGTACCCAGATGTTAAGATAAATGTACAAGAACACCTATGCCGCAGTAGTACATTTTCGTCATGATCCCATTGACGTCACACGAACCACCTACAATTCTCACAAGTAATCAATCTAGCTGCACCAAATAAAGAACCATCTGTTCATCAAGAGACGCAATAAAATGCTTCTTCTTCGTTTCTGTGCGATTGATAGAAAAAAGAAGCGCCTGACGTTACAATGGGGAATAGTGCGAGTGGTTGAAAAGTTCAACTTTCGCGTAGTTATACTGGGCAGGGCGTGCCACCTAGCGGGACCCAGTTGAACCGGAACATGTCTGCCATCTCGGAGCCAATGGCAGAAAACTGATCAATGGCCGTTTTGCTGCTGTGGCTTTTGCTGCTTTTGTCCTGCGACTAGTGTCGGCGGCCGCGCAGTAAAGCCGGGCAACTTTGAACGGCAACAGTGATGTGAGATGGTCTGCTTCTCGAGTGGGTAATTTGAAGTGTTCTAACCCTACGCGGATCGCTAAAACGTGATTTTATTTTAAAATAAGCCTTCCGTGGCACAAGAGTAAAACTATGAGGTTTCTAGAACACTATTTCGAAAATCCTCGTCAATTTAGTAGTTGCCTGCGGTGTCCCTCAAAGTCTACACAGTAACATACTCACAAATGCTGTCTTAGACTCAGAAAACTTATTCTACAAAGTGTCCTATCAACAGTGGCTCCTAAACCTTTTAGACTAAACAGTAAGGAAGTTTTATTCAAATTGGTATCCTTTTTTCACTAATTGGCGGTAGTTCGTATATGCCAATTTGCACTCATCTAATTGTTGCTCTGCAATTCATGTTGTCCTGCAAGGAACAGTTCTCAAAATCCGCATTTTCACCTTTATGATATTCGCCTCTTTTTCATTGAAACTCTCGCATACCGTCCCATCTCATACAGTGCAGATATTTATCAAAGTCACCTGAGCCTTCTAAAATCTCGGAGCCAAGACTGAGTAATATCGTCCAACACATGAACACCCGTATTTAGAAGGAGGCTTCTGTATTTGGAATGCTGAACAATCCTACCGATTTCACATTGTAAAATAAATTCAAAGTCGCCGTGCTGTTTTCAGCTTTTTGCGTATTCCTACCGTTGCGATGTTCTTGAGCTTAAAACTCATGCTCACCTTAAAAACCTTAAATGATGACTTCCCAGTGGACAAAACTTTATTGACAAATTTTATGAAGCTACTTGCAAATTTTCCTCCATCATGCCACCTCTTCACCGGTGAAACCGCACGAACCATCTTTGAGGAATGCACGCTCCGCTAGTACAATACACTTGCCATGTTCACTCGTGTTTTTTTCTTAATGCGCAAAACAGAAATGATCTGCCTGCAACTGCCTTGCATCACTCTAACCTACTAATATTCAGCTGTTGAATGTCTCAAACGCAATTAAAATATTTTCGTCGCTAATGTCTCTGTTGTGCCAAAAATAAAGAAATAGGTAAGTACTTGTACGTTTGTCAATAGTATTGAAAACAGTGAGAATCGCAGTAAAGGCACACTAGGGATTCACTATAGCTGAGTCTTTCGTACACATTCTCTCAGCTACGACTCTTGTTTTGAAAAAAAACAAGAGATTGAGGTAGAACTGGCACCAAGAAAAGGTCATAGACATAAACTGAACGTCTGTACATCTATTAGAATAACTTCCAACTGGGTGAACGCCATTACAGATAGTGTTTGTTAGCAAAACAGCCCTCTACATAGCTTTCTGCTGCTTTCTTTGACTCTGGTTCATAGGTCAGAGTGTGGGTTAGCATATGAAAGTCCGCTACGTAGGCGAAAATACAGTACAGCCTATACTGAGATTGCACAATTCAGAGTTCATGAAATTGCACCCGAGGCTTTCGAAAGACAGTGGCACTAGTCTCCAAAAGGTAAATAATTGAAATAAATGGGCTTTTAAGACCTTGTGCAATGCTTTCTTTTCGGAGGCGATTTTCCTGAAGGGAACTTGTTGGTTCAATATCGAAACTTACTGGCAAATTTAGGCAAAAATTCCAGTATTTTTCTCCATCAAATGTAATAATTTCATATGAAGTAGCGAGCATATGATTCGTAATACGCGTAGTTTACACTAATAATGATAACTGACGTGTTTATAGTTGTGAAACCGCCATTTGATTGTAAGCGCCACCGTAATGGACGGCTGCGAAAATTTCGATCACCTAGAGGTTTCTTTAACGCCAATCTGCGTGCACGGACCTCGAGAACTTTCGCCACCATCAAAAATGCTGCCTCCTCCATGGCCGGGATGTTTTCCCCCGAGCTCCATTTCCACAGTCGAACACACTGACCACCAGATCACCATGGCAGGTATGGTTTTTAGACTAGGAGCGTGTAAGTAATACCGCGCCGGAAGTGGGCCCTCGGAGGCCGAGGGGAAGCAGTGGCAAAGGGACCCTCTTCTCACCTTTAACGAGGTCTGTAAGCACTATCAGCTGGGGCGTCCGAAGTTTCCGCTTCCACACCCACACCCGAGCAGACTACAGGCAATCACCCTGCGAATGTTACAAAAAAAAACTCATTGACTTTACACACATACACTGTCCACGCTGTGTCCGAGGTGCACCGTTAAACACATGACCATGATGCGGCAGTGTCACGACTTCGCGAAGGCTGAGGGTCTCCCTCCATATAGGAAGACCAGTTCCAGCTCATCACGAGCTCCACAAAGGACCAGCAGCTAAGGGCTGTTCAGAGAGCCCACAGTCACCGAGAGCCTGAACCTCCCGGCGCCATCGTGGGTGGGCCCCCCCAGATGCTACCCCCTGATGGGGTACTCTCGTCCTCTCAGGACCAACTAAAATTTATTGACCGACCGACGTACCGACCGACCGACTGACCGACCGACCGACTGACCGACCGACCGAGCGAACGACCGACCGACCGACCGACCGACCGACCGACCGACCGACCGACCGACCGACCGACCGACCGACCGACCGACCGAATGACCGACTGACTGGCTGACCGACTGACTGGTGGCTACGATGGCACCCACCTAGGACAACTCTTACACAAATTAATAGCAATAAAGCAGTATTTTTAGAACGAATCTCGTATTTTCTTCTACGTTATAGCCCAATTTATGGAGAAGTGGTAGGCTGCACTAAAGTGCCTAAACCTCTACACTACTGGTTGGTGGAGCCCTCTTATGGAAGGTCACCACTGCCCATGGTTGGTAGCTTGAACCCGTTTCTGGAAAACGTTTTTTTTGCTTTCACAATCTAGCATATATTGGCGTAATATGTTTTACGTCTAGCGCTAACTTGCATATCACTGCCACTGAACGTAGTATTATGTTCTTTGAGATTAAGTTTTCTGACACCTATGAAATGGTATGCACTCTCGCAGCACACGTACACAGCCGACGCGGTATAACGAAACCAAACTACCCGTGTACCTGTTTCACTGAGTTTTACAACAGCAAGATCACTAGTCAAACCAAAATCGTCCCTAGCGACACGCAAAGCAACCTTATACAATATTTCAATGACAAACTCAAGCGGAAAAAATGAACAGCAACGGACTGTTTCATTTAGTTTATCTGATTCACTATTAGGTAGCGTGGTCAGAAAACATGTGGTCAGAAGACACGGGAGGCCGGACACGATGAAGACGCTTGCGCTAGGCTTCCTTGGATCCCGTATCTTGAGTATTAACTACGCGCCGTCTGTATTCTCGAACGTGGTTGGTGTTCTTGACTCGCACCTCGTCGGTTTCGCGGGTCTTCCACTGCAGACCCTTGCGCTTGGCTTTTCTGGCTCGTGCCTCATAGGTGTGCATGTCACCATTCGCAAACGCGTATGGCTTCGCTAACCCTCGCAATACCGGCGACAGCCGGGAAAGGTACGCGCACATTAGCGAGAAGCATGCCGCGACGGCGTCCCGCCTGTCAGAGCGATCGCGCAGCAAGCAGCGGTGCGCTTTCCACATTGTTGGCGCCATGAAACTCTCAAGGCGCACAGCAGCGTGTGCTCACGCCAGCTCACGGCTTTTTTCTCGCCGACAGATGGAGGGAGGTAGCACGAGTGAGATGATGTTCACGTGAGAAGTGGGCTCTAGCATTGCGAACAGTAGAGAGGGTGAAGCGAGAGAGAGATGACACGCGGTGAGCGCATGGCAGGCGAGGGAGAGAGATGTCATTACGCACTGCTAGGACGACGCTACTTGGAACCGCTACAACACCTGCAGCAGAGGGAGCGGTGTGGAAAAAGGGACAGCGTTACAGAGGCTAGTCAAAGAGCTATGTGGCATCTAAAAAAGTTTCCCTGCTACTTCGCGCGCTCCAGCCCAGCCTCCCTACAGCATGATGATAGTTATAGCACGAAAACAAAACGAACACACAGAGACAAGAAGGACACGAAAGCAAAAGTGACAAAAATGGTTGCAGCATGTTTTTTTCTGCCAAAACACATAAGGTTGACATGCCTTTCCGTGTCATTGTGACAGAAAGTGGTACGTGGCAAAAGCAACTCGGCTTGTTTATTCAGACCCATCTAAAGTGTCTAAAGATTGATGACCCATTTGTGATCAAAAACTCGCAGGCTCTGATAAAATTTTTCAAACAGTCAAATCAATCTAATCTCTTCGGTTTTTTAATTGACATAAAGGACCTATACTACTCTCTGCCTCACGATGAGGTGTTAGAATGTGTAAGAGATAACATAGAAATTTTCGGGGTATTGAACTTCCAATTAAAAACTGGCATTAGTTCGCGAGATTTTCTTGACCTGGTTTTGCTGTACCTTACGTCTACACTCGTTCAATGAAATGATTGCATTTATCTGCAGAAAAAGGGTGTTTCGATTGGCTCATGCATAGCACTTCTACTCAGTGATCTTCTATTGGCGAAAATGGGCAAAAAACTGAAGGAAAAGTTAGAAGGCTCGAATGTCGTCAAAATATTCAGATACGTGGATAATTTTTTGATTGTTTTAAATTGTAAATATTCTATGTTCCACTCGTTTGCGACTCAAACTACAGGTGTGTTCGAAGATTGTTCAAAGCCTCTTGTGTTGACACATGAAATGCCCGAGAATGACAAGTTACGCTTTTTGGATTTAAAACTGATTTTTAGCTCACAGCACATCTGTTGGTGTTATGAGCCACGTGCGCAGAAACCTCTACTTACATTTTCTTCCGCTCACAGCAAGTTAGTTAAGCGAGGCATAGCACGAACCTGCCTTGAGAATGCCTTAAATAGGTCGTGCGCCCACAATATCTCTGCGAGCTTGAAAGCTCAAGTTTCCCGGCTTAAGGCTTCAGGTTTCCCCGAGGCGTTTATCGCGTCCGTCGCTGAGATGATACTGCGGACTAATAAGGCAGAGCAGAGGAAGCGACAGAATCCGAGCAACACGAAAACAGAACGTAAAATGATAGCCGGGATTCCATACAAACACCAGATATCACAGAGGCTCAAGAAAATCGGAAAACGTGTTGGAGTTCGTGTTCTGTTCTCGACACCGTTAAACTTATTCTGCCTCACCAAATATACAAACCCCCTGAAAACGCAGTCATTAACGGAATGCAGATTCCAACATAGAAACAGGTGTACGGCCTGCTCCCGGGAAGTTGTCTATAGGACCCCCCTTTCATGCGGTGTTTGTTATGTTGGAACGACCGGAAGGTGTCTGAACAATCGGCTGAGGGAACGCGCTAACAATGTTAGAAACGGGAAAGATGGTTTTCTTGCTCAGCACTGCACTGAGTGCAATTGTGCTCCCCTCTTGTATTAGCAAGCCCTCCGTGGCTCTCTCTGAGAAGGAACTCAGGTTCCTTGAAGGTTTCGGTGCGGGCAGGTAGTTATATTATCTTTAACTTTCTGCTTCGTTTTCTTACAGATTTTTCTTTGCCGTTTTTCAGTGCTTTTGTTTCTTCTTGTTTTTTGTTTTTGTTTTTCTCTTACTCATGTTCTGCTCTTTTTACCATATGGTTTATATCACATGGTTACTGTCTCCTCTATATATTTTCGTGCTCTGCGCAATAAACTCAGTTGGAAGTTAGCGCTCGTGTCTTTCGTGTCCTTCTTGTCTCTGTGTCGTCGTTTTGTTCTCGCGCTATAACTATCGTCATGCCATACGAACTAGCCCAAGCTGCCACACTCCCTACAGTAGTGATGTGGCGCTGCTGATGACGCAGCCACTAAACCTAACTTGCGCGAAGCACAAAGCCACCGTCCACTCAGAGGGTGGTAAACATAAATACTGGTTATCTACGAGACGCACGAGCGCAACGAGGCGCAAATGCCTTTACAAAGAGTGCAGGCACCCCCACAACCCACCAATCTTCACTCTTACACATGCCCTGAAAACAAAAAACTAAAAAACAGCTACTTTAGCTCTGATAAGGAAAACAACAGTTGTGGCCTTAATATTCTTAAAAATCTCCCAAATCACGACAATGCCGCTGGCCGACACCACTGCACTGGCTCCACAAAATTTTAGTTATGCGCTAATTAACATTAAAGCTGGAGACGGTGTAGAAATCGATAGTAATACATGAGATAGGGCTAGTTCTGTACGTCTCTACGTAAGGTGGCCCTATATACTTAATCGCTGCACTCAGCAGGCTACCAAGTGAATGGCGCGCACTACAACGCCCCGACATCGAGCCGCGATACAAGACAGCAACGATACCCGTGGTCTTGGGCGAACCACCTCCCAAAATCAAAGTAATAGAAGAACATATTTACAGGACTCTCGACCCACCTACGAGGCTTTCGTACTCACTCGATTACGGCTTGCCTACAATCCGCGTACTCTAAGCTTTGCTCTTCCCAGGAAGGAGACCACATGACTATCGCACCAACAGTTTGAACAATGTTCTTAAAAGAAAAACGTTTTAAGAAAAAAGAACTCAACGTGCCCACAAGTTCAAACACGCCACACCACCTAATCTCCTCGCCCTCAAGATAGCGCGCCGCCATCGCTAGAGATGAGAGTGCCCCTTAGTATTACTCTACTCCGGCTAAAAAAAGGATGTTCTGAATCACGGGGAGGGTCGTCCGACGCTGCAAAAGCTCCCCGTTGTGCTGCCAGTGTGAAGTCTTGAAATGAAAGGTGACCTTGGAACAAACAGTGATAACAGCCATGGTCAATCAACAAAAAATACGTGTACATTAATTCACTATCTTTTACAACGACAATATAGTTCAATCCAATACATACTAATGACACGCTAAATAATCTTATACACTATTACAATCCAAAAATTAGAGCTAACAGCACAAACAAACAGCTAACTGCGAACGGTGCCACCGGTAGTCAACTGACCACGAGAGATCAAAGGGAAACAACCTGTGGTGTAGGTTTGTAGACACATTGCCAGAGCCACCCGCCAGCACACAGAACCCCTAAAGTAACATGTAGAGCAGAGAAACTGTACCTTTGAGAGTACAACGAAAGTAAGGGTAGCGGCGACCGTGTGAACTAAAGTATTTGAGCTATAAATGGCGCTAATAAAACTATCATCTTCATTGCGCTAGAGCAATATGGCTGCTGGATTGGTGCCGTGTGTCTGGGGGAGGGTGGTTGCGGTGTGCGCCTGCAAGTTATGTGTTTTTTTTTCCACTGCTGTTGCGGCGTAATTGGTGCGCACGGCAGCCTAATATTACGATAACTATTTCTGCTATGTTTCCAGGTGACCGTGAGGCCCCAACTGGCAGAAAACACGTCAAAGAAGTAAGCATACATTGTTCATTCACAATTGTGAATGTGTCAGTATACATGTAGTCAAAGAACAGTGTCAGTCACAGAGTTCAACACTACTTACAGAAAAGAGTAATTGTATATGCTCAGTAAAATTATCGGCTGAAATTGTGCAACATTGTCTTGAGTCTCGTTCAGTCAAACAGCTACATTTAGGCTAGGCGCTTCTTGAACAGTATTCGGTACCGTGCTGCCCAGTGTCTCTCTCACTACACATGCCTTCAGAAGATTGAATATCAGTAATATTAGCCTGATGTGCAATGTGCTATTTTGATTACACATTGGAGAGAGGCACATCACGTTGGAAAAATAAAACAACGCTGTTATAATATATATATTACAGTATAAAACATTGTTCTCAATATTGTGCTTAATACCCCTTGGTCGTGCCTGTGCGTCCGATCTTTTTAAAGTGAATTTCAACCAACTAGATCTACTTTAACTTGTGCTAAGCACCTGTTCCTGGCAAAGCATCATCTACGGGATCATGTTAAAAAGGAAATTTAATGTGTACGTTTCAAATGAGGCGAAAATGTTGCCGTGACAGACTCTTTCATTGAGTAATAGTAGGCAAATAATAAAAGGCTTAGTCTGGGTCAAACATTTCAGGAAGTGAACATTCTTTAGAACAATGTCGCGGATCACAAGTATAAAGTAACCCGTACTCGCTCAATGTTGCTCATCTGACATATTAAATTGAGCATTCCTGTGAGTGTTCTTAAGATCACTTGTTTGCAGAAAGAATGAGGCACCAGGTGACGGAATACACTGGACATGATAGATGCCCTTACAATAGGGACTTATGAAACACGAGTATAAACTAGAGAGCTGGAAAATACAGAAAGTCACAGAAGCATTATTGGACAAATAGGCATTGATTATTCATTTCAGTCAAATCTGTATAGTTAACTTTTCTACGATGATAATTCATTAGGTATGAACCACCCAATAATGCTTTAATATTTGCAAGTCACACCGAAGAGTTGTATGCACAGCACAACTATTTATTCTCCGCAAAAATGCTGAAGTGATTGTCCTGCTTCCATTGTCTTCTGCTTGTCGGGGAACGCAGACGGCAGCGTTTGCGTATATTCTTGCTCCCGCGTGTTGTGAGGTACATGCCGTATTTGCATATTTGATTGCAAAAAAATGACCTGCTTCTCGAATTTATGGGGAGTTGTGCCTTGTTTATGGGCCAACTGTGAGGAGCGAAACAAATGTCTGAAAACGCTGTTGAGACTCCCGTAATGGCTGCACGAACTTGTACGAACAAGAATGAAGCGGCACGCCAAGCACACAGGCCAATGAAACAACTCAAGTGGACTGGACACACCAATTATATTGATGAATAATTAGCAGTCTATAAGGACAATGTTCCTCTTGTTAGTCTCACTAAAATTGCCCCATTGCAGCAAATATACCCGGATATCACAACGTTTCTTTAGGCTGGTTTTCAAGAAGACTTACCAACCAACTTGTATGTAAGGTGGAAGAGTGTTTTTACTGCTACCGATAATACATAGATTATTTTTTTTCCAAACTGTTACGAGTGACGATGACTTGAAGCGTGCAAAATTTCAGAAACAAAAAAAATATGTAGGGGCGTTACCACTCTTCGAAAAAATCTGAAAAGAATCAGGGAATCTGCTTACTCCCGTTACAAACTGATGGGCCACATTTCGAAACTCAAAATCAGCATTTCTTTGGTTGATTTCATAAAATGTCGATCAAAGTTGCAGCAGAAATATACCGTGAAACATTCGCCAGCGTAAAAAGTGCCTCAAACATTGACGATGTCACAAATTCTTATCTGAAAATATCCTTCTCCATGACAATGCGCATTTTTGCAGCACAGCAGGAACGAATGGGAAGATATCAGTTTTTGCTTGGAATCACTGATTACCTGCTCTACTATAAGACCCAGCACTATGTGACTAGTTCCTCTTCTTTCATTCAAAACAGTGGCTCGGGGTACAGCGCCTCGAAGACAGTGAGAAATTCAAGATCATTGTTGACGACATGTTCAATTACCAGGAGGCGATCTTTTATGCAGAGAGACTAAATAAATTAGTGTGCCGACACGAAAATTGCTCAGATATTAACAGTTATTCTGCAGAAAAGTGAAGCACGTTCTTTCTAAATTGAGTGCGCCATGAAAGCTCTTGCTAATCAATATTTCTTTGTTTGGTACCAAACAGCTCTTCATTTTGGAATAACCATGGTAAAGTTGTTATGGTTTCCATTAACACGTGAATAAATTAGCATATTTTTTGTGACAGTGATACATGGTCTTCAAATACACAGCTCAAACAATGGATGATGGCAAAAGCTGAGTTCACAATTTCTTTCTTCACCACGTTTTCACTGTCTGCGTTCCTATTAACATGGGTGTCATACAAAGCTACTCTACTTGGCTACATAGCTCAAAGCAATAGCAAGAAGAAAGCTGTTATTACATATTAAAATCATCAAAATGAACAAACGCTGGTGAACTCCGAATATACACATTAAGTGCACTAGTTATTGTTGTGTTGGAAATAAACATATCTTTAAAATAAAAATTTTTAAAAATTATCCGCACTGTGTGAGGTCTATTCTATTGAACAAATAATATTGAAGTAGAAGCTCGTTATTTGAACTGGGTTATTCAAAAGCTACAGTTATTTCGAAATGACGTCCTGGTCCCGGCCCTCAGTATATACACCGCGGAAACCTCTCGGTAGATTGAATAAATTGGTATCCAAAGGAGTTAATATAAACTGGGAGGACTTTGTTTTCATAGCTACTGGCCCATGTCTGTCAGTACCAAATATTTTGCGAAATCAAAGAAAACTAAATTTTGCGAAATCAAAAAAAAAAAAACGGAACATTTTGCGAAAACAACAAAATATTTTGCGAAATCAAAGAAAACAACGGAACAGCGTCATTTCTCCACAGATGAGATTTCGGACGCGGTAATGATTCCTCGGTCAAGCTACGAACGATGGTCATATAGTTGCAGTTAAAAAAACACACAAATCCAAATTATTCTTTTTACATCGACAGTTGTTATGAGATCACAACTCGGGTCACGCGCCGCCGTAGTTGTCGGCCGCCGCCACCGCCGATGCTCATAACCACATCGCAAGAAATTAAAAAAAAACCTAGTACCAACGACACAGTGGGGCCCTAACCCGGGTTCCCTGGATGCGAGCCCAGTATTTTACCAGTGAGCAGCGCCGGCTCTTGGGACCTACTGACAAACTTTCCTGAGGCAGGCTTGATGTCGGGAAAGCGATCGCGTTATTACGACTTATAACACGTTTTAAAACAGCAAAACAACAACCAGTCGTAGCACAATGCGACTAGCGTAACAGGTGGGTGATCCAATGCTCCAACTCATTACAAAAAGTTGTTTTTGTTCACCTAATAATTGTGGCTCATACCCAGTTCAGGCATATTTCCTCATCGTCATCCACCACTGCACGGACAATTGGCACAAAATTCCCTGCAAGTGTTTAGCGGATACTATGTTTCTCTGAAGAAAGATGTGAAATAACATAGCGATTGCCAGCCTGTTACTCAAAAATTTGTATTATTATTGGCATGATGGGTATCAAGCAAGTGTGCAAATAAGCATGTTTCAAAGCATAAACATCATCGTAAATTTCAACAATAAGACTCACTGCCCGCATGAATGTCATTGTGTGTTTTTTGCGTATCAATAACAACTGACTTCCGTTCACTGTTTGAACTCCATGAATTTCACCTGCTACAAATGAGTAGTAGCGCTCAGTTCATAATAATGTGTCTGAATGTGGCTTTTTTCGATTCTGCATACACATTTTGGTGAATTGTCTTATCAATCTAGTGCTCACCCATAAGTTCGAACAAATTCTTAGTTCGCCACGGGTACGATTTACCGATGTTTTACTTTTGTGCTCTGTGTCTGGAGTTTTGTTTCACAATAAAACAAATTGCTTACGCTAACGCAGCAATAATGTGCCCACCTTTCTCGACAGTGTGTGTTAACATTTCCCATTAATATAATGAAAAAATTCATTCAACAGAGACAAGAACAAGTATTTTATATCATTTACAATTTACTCAGCCTATTTTATAGACCACCGCTCAAAATGTCTTTATGCACACGCTTTCATTCTGTTACTCTCATCATCAAACGTTAATTATTCCGTAGTCAAAAGCTTTATCATGTCGGGAAGGAGACCTCTAGAAGACATGTCTTGCCTACCGGAGGCACGAGTACTTGCACGCAGTTTCCCTATAGTAGAATCTAGACAGTGTCACTCTCAACAAGCAAGTGGCATCGGTAACTTTTTGTTTCAGCACTATTTTAGCTGTCCTGCCATTGCCTTGCAACAGGCTTCGCATTCACAACAACCTGCGCTCGGTGTGAAAAAAATTGGCAGCATATCCACGGAGTGAATGATAGAGAGTGGGGCGAAGCATTCGTCCGTCCATTCATTCTTGCTTCCTTCCGTCTGTGCGACCGTCCATGCGTCCATCCGCCCGTCCGCGCGTGCGTCCGTTCCTGCGTTGGTCCATGCATCCGCCCCTGCGTTCGTTCATGCATCCATTCATGCATATGTCTGTGTGTCCGTTCGTCCATATATTCAACACTCCAAGAACCACCATCTCGCATCTTTTCATCATATTTTTCCCATATAGAAACACCGCCATCCAGCGGACATTCCAAGGACTAAACGAGAGGTGGCACACGCACACTTTCTAACAGCTTGCGCTTCGGGTCTACTTCCCACTTTTAACCACCTCGAGTTCATGGTATATACTAGTTCACTGTATTTATGGCACTGTGGCCCAACTCTCGCTAAACCTTTCTAAAACCAAGGAGGTTACGCCCAGCTAGTATAACGTAGCAACCTTTTCCTGGCAAATAGAGCTCAATGTACATGCCAATGGTGGCATGGGAAATGAGAGACAGGAGAATTCGGCTTTTACTTTCTTACGGCTTGCACTTCGTACCTACTTCCCACCTTTAACTACCTCGAGTTAATTCATGGTATATACTAGTTCATTGTATTCATGGCACGGCGGCTCAACGCTCTCTAAACCTTTCTAAAACTAAGGTGGTTACACCCAGCGGGTATAACCTAGCAAGCCTTTCCCTTCAGATAGTGCTCAATGTACATGCAATGGCTGCTAATGGGGATCACAGCGTGCACGCTAACTAAAAGCCGAAAGCTCCTGTCTCTCATACCCCATTAGCAGCTATTGGCATGTACATTGAGCACTATTTTTTGTTGTTCAACAACGCACAGAAGGAATCTCTCACCGGCACCACCTTGGAGGTCAAAATGTTTGCAGGTCAAAGCGTAATGGGCTTGGCAACACCACAGCTATGGCCACGACTTCTTACCTGCAACGCCTTTTTGTCCTGCAGGCTTTCGTGTCGCTCTGCGGCCCCCGGTCCGACGGCGCGCGCTTCGGTGCCTTTGGTGACTTCCCGGAGGCGTCATGGTCCCCGGCATGGCTGAACGTTGACCGCTACCCGGACCCACCCCTTCGGCCCGTGCAACTACGACTGCCACAATCGCCTTCTGCGCCCCCGCGTGGAAAGTGCGTACCAATGCATCGACCGCCGCTACCGGACCAAGTGATTACAGGGATTGCTAATCTTCGGATAACATCCTCCTTGCCCCCGGACTACATAAGCTCGAACTCGCCCAACGCAGCCTTCAATGGGCTTGGCAACACCACAGCTATGGCCACGACTTCTTACCTGCAACGCCTTTTTGTCCTGCAGGTAAATAATCGATACTCTCTGTATGCACGTCGTACTCGTTACGCGGCCCTCCTGGTGTTGCCAAGCCCACAGTGTTGTTTCAGTGTCGTGCTTGATTGCGCGCATGTCATTAAGCAATTGCTAGCTTTGTCAGGCGACATTGAATTAAACCCTGGTCCTACCACTCGCTCTAACGTACTCTACTCAAGCGAATCGCTACAGTCGAGCGACGTAATGACAGCACTTAAAAACATCCAATCTGGTCAAGCTTCCATGCTACAAGAACTTAAGGCAATCCAGCAGAAACTGTCTCAAAACGATGATTTGATCAGGGAGATGAACAATAGACTAACTAAAATAGAAAAAGACTGTGAATCAGTATTGGGCATAAAAAAGCAAGTGGACAGTATCAGTAAGCTTTCAAACCAGAATGCACAAGATGTCACTGCAATCATGACCAAATTGGATGACTTTGAAAACCGAGCACGTCGATCGAACCTTGTTCTTTTTGGTTTGAAAGATCGCGAGCGTGAAACTTGGGCTGAATTGGAAGCCTCTGTGCTTCAATTTTGTAGCAAAGAATTAGAAATCAGTCTTGACGCAATGTATATAGAAAGGGCTCATCGTTTAGGTAAATATAATGCTAACAAAAACCGCCCAGTCATCATTAAATTTGCACACTTTAGGATTAGGGAGAACGTACTATCGAATGGGCGCAAGCTAAAAGGTTCGAACTATCGCATATCGGAGGACTATTCACCTAACACACTTAAAGCCAGAAAACTGCTTGGTGAGTTTGGAAGGGCACAGCAGCAACCTTACAAACTTCGTCATGATAAGCTTATCATTGGCAACAAGACTTTCATTTACGATCACAAGACTAACAAAGTCGTTCTGCGCCCGTTAAACACATAGGCCCCAGCCGTACTATTCCAACCAGGAAATCATTCTCCTTTCTTTATACTAACATTAGAAGCATTATTCCGAAAGTTGATGGCTTACGAAATCTAATTAGCTCTTCAGAATCAGACTTGTTCGTAATAACCGAGACTTGGCTTAACCCTTCAATAGCAGACTCAGAGCTGCTACAACATTTCCCGGACTTCAACATTTTTCGACGTGACCGCACTAACAAACGTGGAGGTGGAGTGCTGATAGGCAGTCATAAAAGTCTTCAATGTACAGAAATTCATGTGTCCTCATGCTTAGAAATCACGTTCATTATCTGCAATGCTTCTTATCCCCCCATGATAATTGGAGTTTGTTACCGCCCCTCCCGGTCTTGACCCCCTTTTTGTACCGAATTTCCACGCGGCTATTCACTCTGTAACTAAAACTTTCCGTCATTACCCGATACTTCTCTTCGGTGATTTTAATTTTCCAGCAATTTCGTGGAATAATCTGGCAAGCACAGCGGCCAAACACGGTCCTGAAAGCGATTTCGTCAACTCATGCCTAACATTTGGACTAACACAACTCGTCACTGAACCCACACGTCAAAATTCTACCTCCTCCAACACTCTAGATCTTATCCTCACTTCCGAGCCTGACAATGTTTCCAAGATGACGTTCTTGCCTGGCTTAAGTGACCATTCAGTGATTCATGGTACCTACCTCTGCCAACTAACACGCTTGTCTAAAATAACAAAAACGATAACATTGTGTAACAAAGGAAACTATTCCGCCCTAAACAATGAATTTGCAGAATTTGCTACTTGCCTGCTAGCCGATTTTTCGCAGCGCTCTGTCGAGACTAATTGGTTGCTCTTCAAAAATAAAATCCGTGACCTGTTCATAAAATACGTGCCCACCATTACCGTCACCGAAAAAAAGACGTCCCCATGGTTCACAGCTACACTGAAACGACTCAATAATAAAAAGAAAAGACTTTTTAGATCAGCAAAACGATCTAATAACATTTCTGCATGGAACAACTACTACGCTGCGGAAAAAGCATTCAGCACGCATGCTATGAAAGAAAAACGTTCTTTTTACTCACAGACTTTGCCGGCCATGCTGACCAATAACCCGAAGAAATTTTGGAGCGTTATCAACCCTCAAAATTCCCAACCACTGGCACTGTTTGATAATCATAACCTTCCGATCCCCAACGATGAAGCCGCCGAACAACTTAATCATTTTTTTCTCTTCCATGTTCACGATCGAACCTAACGGCAACTTACCTTCATTCCATCCTCGTGATTACGACATGATGCCGGACATCACGTTCTCTCAACAGGGCATTGCTAAACTAATCGACTCATTAAAGCTTACATCTTCTTGTGGCGCCGATGGCATTAACGCTAAAATGTTAAAAAACACACAACCCATTGTCAGTCTGATATTATGCCATATTTTTCAGCAATCACTGTCTTCAGGAGTGGTGCCGGAAGACTGGAAGGTGGGTAAGATTGTACCAGTCCCTAAAAAGGGCCCTCCATCCCAGCCTAGCAGCTATCGTCCCATCTCGCTCACTAGCATTTGCTCTAAACTAATGGAACATGTGATCTACTCTAACACCGTCAAGTTCTTAAACCGTCACAACTTCTTTCATCATAGTCAACATGGGTTTCGCTCAGAATTATCCTGCGACACTCAACTTGCTTCATTCTACAATGACATCAGTTCTAACGCTGACCTAAATATACCCACCGATGCCCTCTTTTTAGACTTTGAAAAAGCATTTGACAAAGTTCCACATCAACGGCTACTCCTCAAGCTTTCTTGCTTAAACATTAATACATCGACGTTCAACTGGATTCGTAGTTTTCTGACTAATCGGCAACAATTTGTGTACGCTAACAACCATTCATCTAACCATCTTCCCGTAATCTCTGGCGTCCCACAGGGCACAGTACTCGGACCCCTACTTTTCTTAATTTATATAAATGACCTCCCAGCTAACATTTCATCAAACATTCGCCTGTTTGCAGATGATTGCGTCGTGTACCGTCCAATAAAAAACCCTACCGATATTGCTATACTTCAAAACGACCTTAACCTTATTGCATCCTGGTGTAACGACTGGCTAATGTCTTTAAACGTAAATAAGACATCGCTAATATCATTTCACCGTAAGCAACATTACCAGCAAGCGACCTACACCATTTCGGGCTCTACAATCTTAACAGCAGAATCCTATAAATACCTCGGCGTAACATTCTCAAGCAACCTCACCTGGTCCACTCACGTTAACAACGTAGCATCCTCTGCTAATCGTGCGCTGGGTTTTCTTCGTAGGAATCTTAAACTTGCTCCCTCATCAGTGAAGTTGTTAGCTTACACCACATTTGTTCGTCCTAAATTGGAGTACGCATGCTCGGTTTGGGACCCTCATCAATCTAATCTATCTAACCTTCTCGAATCTGTACAAAATCGCGCAGCCCGGTTCATCTACTCCACGTACTCTTATCATTCCAGCGTTTCCGAACTTAAAACTCGTGGCCACCTCAACAACCTAGAATCACGTCGTCTTATATCTCGGCTCTGTCTTTTTCATAAATTTTATCACGCTCCTTTCCACGTTCCAGCCATCTTGCCTGCTCATCGATTATCCAGCCGTACAAACCATCCCCGAGCCGTTTATCCACCGCCAGCACAAACTACTGCCCACCTTCGCTCCTTTTTTGTTGCAACTGCCCTGGACTGGAACAACTTGCCTGCCTTCGCCATGCACCACTCCGACCCACATGTATTCAAGACCGTGATTGAATCGTTAATATGTTTGCTAATTATGCCCATCCCTCATGTAATACCCCGACTGGGGCCTTTGAGGTATAATAAATAAATAAATAAATAAGTAAGACTGGTTACATACTCCGACGGGACGCGGGACGAACGGGTGCCACTATAAGGACCTTCGCCCCTAAAAGAGGTACTCTTAGTGTTCACTTCTACAAGCCCATTTGCTACTGTATGTGAAGTTTGACACGTAGAGTGAAGTACAGTAGGTGCACCCCATCACATGTACTATCCAAGAAATTTGGCGCCTGCACATTTCCTCTAAACGTAGTAAGTCATAAAGCAGCAAACAATGATATGTGCATCTATTTTAGGGGCGAAGCTCCTTATAGCGGCACCCGTTCGTCTTGCGTCCCGTCGTAGTATGTAACCAGTTTTACGCTTTGACCTGCAAACATTTTGACCTCCATGGTGGTGCCGGTGAGAGATTCCTTCTGTTTGTTGTTGAACAACAAAAAATAGTGCTCAATGTACATGCCAATCGCTGATAATGGAGTATGAGAGACAGGAGCATTCGGATTTTAGTTAACGTGCACGCTGCGACCCCATTAGCAGCCATTGCATGTACATTGCGCACTATCTAAAGGGAAAGGGTTGCTACGTTATACCCGCTGGGTGTAGCCACCTTAGTTTTAAAAAGGTTTAGCGAGCGTTGAGCCGCAGTGCCATGAATACAATGAACTAGTATATACCATGAATGAACTCGAGGTAGTTAAAGGTGGGAAGTAGGTACGAAGTGCAAGCCGTACGAAAGTAAAAGCCGAATTCTCCTGTCTCTCATTTCCCGTGCAGCCATTGGCATGTACATTGAGCTCTATCTGACAGAAAAAGGTTGCTACATTATACTCGCTGGGCGTAACCTCCTTGGTTTTAGAAAGGTTTAGCGAGTGTTGGGCCGCAGTGCCATGAATGCAGTGAACTAGTATATATCATGAACTCGAGGTGGTTAAAGGTGGGAAATAGACCCGAAGCGCAAGCTGTTAGAAAGTGTGCGTGTGCCACCTCTCGTTTAGTCCTTGGAATGTCCGCTGGATGGCGGTGTTTCTATATGGGAATTATATGATGAAAAGATGCGGGATGGTGGCACTTGGAGTGTTGAATAGATGGACGAACGGACACACAGACAGATGCATGAATGGACGCATGAACGGACGCAGGGGCGGATGCATGGACGAACGCAGGAACGGACGCACGCATGGACGGGCGAATGGTGCATGGACGGTCGCACAGACGGAAGGAAGCAAGAACGAATGAACGGACGAATGCTTCGCCCCACTCTCCATCATTCACTCCGTGGATATGCTGGCAATTTTTTGTACAGCTTCAACTTACGGTACACTATCACTACTTTTCAGTACAAGGCTTCCATTTGCCGACCTTGTGAACTGGGGCTGCATGGAGTTGTCACTATGCCATCTGTTGAGCTTCTTACGACTTGATGTGGGTAGCTTGGAAGCCAATGATATTATCTCTTTTTTTCAGTTTTGTTAATAAAAAAACTTGTCACAAGAGGGGAGGGGTAAGACAGAAATGAATATACAAAAATAGGTTAAATATATAAAGCATATTCAACCACACGCTTCGAAGGTTTGGGAACACGAGTTTACTTTCAATAATAAGACATTCCTCGTTCACATGAGGTAGGATCAAAGATAAAGCATTCGTGTGTACGTTGATATTAGCAGTTCTATGAGGGCTTCGGTGGGCTGTCAAAGGAAAAAAACAGTTTGTTTATATTGGTAGAAGCGTGCATTGTTTTGTGATGTATGTCCACGAATATTTTATATAGTGACATTGCATAGGAAAAGTAACGCAGATATAACAATGCTTTTTTTGCGAAATGATCTTTGTGACGTGCTTCAGAGTAAAAACTTTGCTAATTGTCATACTGTGTAGACTATATAGTTTACGAAAATGTAATGTGCTTGCATGTAATTACTAATCATGTACACATGGGTATACATACTGAAGTTCACTTGGCTCTGGATTGTATTGGATTTATGAGTAATTATCGCAGTAGGCTCAGTTTGTGCAGAAATAGGCAAAACTGATGCTGTGATGACGTGATTTGTGTTGCAAAACTTAGCCGTAGAGATATTCTTACAAGTGTGAAAAGGAAATCAATAATCTCAGAAAATATATTGGACAGCGTCAAGACGTGGGTGTGGTTAGCTGGACAAACTGGAAACATCTACGAATTCAGAAAATGGTAGCGCATACAAAAAATTGCCCGCAGCTTCCCTCGGAGGAACACTGAGGAGGATGCGGAGCATATAATTGGTTAACGGGGTGTTAAAGTGCGACTTACTTGGGTCGATGGCTAAATTGGTTAACGTAGTTGTGAAATGGGGTGTTAAATTGCGACTTACTTGGGTCGATGGCTAAATTGGTTAACGTGGTTGTAGGAGGGGGTGTTAAATGAGTGAACACGTACACACGTATGCGAAAGGGCGGCGCTGGTCGAAGGGACGTCGATCATTGTGTTTGTGGATTCGTTTGAATTCATTTCACCGCGACCTTGGACGTCTACGCGCCGTACAAACCAACCGACGAGCGGCAACTGAGCGAGCGAGCGCCGACCTTTAGTATATATACAGCACGACGGCGCATGCACTGTCAGCTGTTGAATGTTCTCGAAGCGCGACGCCACATGCGCGTCCACTGGAGAATCAGGAGAATTGTAGATGTCGAACGCGGTGTGTAGAGGAGGAAGGGTGCACAGATGGTGGAGGAGTGAAGCGCGCGCGGTGTGTAGAGGAGGAAGGGATGCACAGATGGTGGAAGAGTGGGCGACGGCGCGACGGCGCATGCGCGCGCGTCAGCTGTCGAATGTTCGAGAAGCGGTGTGGACGGCGCGGACGGCGCACTACAAGGCGCGAGTATAAGATGCTCCGCATCTAAAAATTGTACATTTAAAGGCGAAGCACTGCATTTGAACTCACCCATGCGCCCGTCCACATTGTGCATCATTATTCCGCTATCGTTGATATAATCCGAGCAATCTGCCTTTTTTGAATTTGGATGCTGAATGCTGCACAACCTATATCTATTATAAAGTTGGTGAAGCGCCGTAACTCACATGATTCACGGGCTTTAAACACGTTCACTTTGTGGTAGAGGCATGTAAAAAGTGGCACATAATGTGTAAGGGGATTTAAACCGGAGCTGCCTATCACCAATCGAAGAAAACAAGCGCAGTACAGTTTGAAAAAACTAACCGACAAAACGCAACTCTTGTCAATGGGCTATTGCTTTCAAAGCATAAAATGATAGCAATAAAGGAAACAAGTTCTTGTACTAATACCAGAAGTATCAGAAAAAAGCATTCTCCGCTAATTTCATGAAAAACAATGAGGTAACTGCACTTCTGACAATCGTTTGACACATTCTCAAACAATAGTGAATGCATTTCTACATTTTTGCCACCAATACTCTATCCATCTTGCGCAGGGGCGCCTGCGCAAGTAGGCGTTTGGTGTGTAGCGACACCACGAACCCGAGCTAACGGGGGAATTTCGACTCCCTCCCACGCCTAGCCGTGCGTGGCTTTGCCGTGTCCGAGGAAAAGGGGATCCTGGGGGTGTAGCCGACGCTGGGTGATTGGACCGTTAAGGCCCCCCGGCAGAGGCAACACACCCCTTTGGCCCCGGCTTCACGTAGACGGCACCCCTTAACTGACCCACCCAGAGGAATCGGCAGTCGCCTTTTCCTATCTCTCTCTCCCTACATCTTCGTCTTTTTCTCTTACTATTTATCCGTCCTGTCTTCTACTCTCTTCCGTTTACTTCCAAACTTTCTGGCGGCTAGGGTTAACCCTGTGCAAGTAGCCTACCTTGGTCTAGGCGCATTGGGTTATAGTGGCGTTGTACGGCTGGCGTCTGCAGGTTTCAGCATTTGTAACCTTGTAGCGTCCCCTCGTTGGGCTCCGTGGTGGGTGGCCGCCAACGCTGCTGAACAACAATAAGGAAGACATGCATGGAGCATTCCCACCACTGTCTGATCGTACCGGCTTAAAGCCGGTACGCACCGATGATCTCACCAGAGAAGGATTGGCCACCCTGGTGCAGTATCTGGCCACCCCCTCCCTAGGCATTCGTCAATTAACTCACGGCCCTCAGTCCCCACCAGCTGCGGAGCAACTGACCACGGCGGCGGTCAGATCTGCAAAGCAGCAGAGGGTGCTAGGAATCTCTGGATACGGACAGGCCACCATTGGAACTTGAACTTAGCAACGTTTAACGTTAGAACGTTATCTAGTGAGGGAAGTCTAGCTGTATTATTCGAGGAGCTAGAAGGCATTAAATGGGATATAATAGGGCTGAGTGAGGTTAGGAGGACAGATGAGGCCTATACTGTGCTACAGAATGGGCACGTCATTTGTATCGGGGCTTGGCAGACAGAAGAGAACTGGGAGTAGGGTTCCTAATTCACAGAAACATAGCTGGCAACATAGATGATTACTATAGCATTAAGGAAAGGGTGGTAGGCATTGTAATTAAACAGAATAAAAGATACAAAATGAAGGTAGTACAGGCTTACGCGCCTACATCCAGCCATGATGACGCTTCAGTTGAAAGCTTCTATGAAGACGTGGAATCGGCAATGAGTAAGGTGAAAACACAGTATACTATAGTAATGGGCGACTTTAATGCAAAGGTAGGGAAGAAGCAGGCTGGAGACCAGGCAGTAGGAGATTATGGCATCGGCACTAGAAACGCCAGAGGAGAGCTACTAGTAGAATTCGCAGAACGCAATAATCTGCGTATATTGAATACCTTCTACCGAAAACGAGAAAACCGCAAGTGGACATGGAGGAGCCCTAATGGCGTAAATAAGAACGAAATAGACTTTATAATGACTGCACACCCAGGAGTCGTGCAGAATGTGGAAGTGGTTGGCAAGGTAAGATGCAGTGACCATAGAATGGTACGGGCTCGAATCCGCCTAGACTTGAAGAAGGAACGACAGAAACTGATACGCAAGAAGCAAATCAATGAGCTAGCACTGAGAGGAAAAGTACAGGAATTCAGAGTGTCACTGCAGAACAGGTACTCTGCTCTTAGCGAGGAAACCAACCTTAGCGTAGATACAATGAATGATAATCTGACGAGTATCATCACGGAATGTGCAGTGGAAGTTGGAGGCAGGGTAGCTAGACAGGACACCGGCAAGCTTTCCCAGGAAACGAAGAACCTAATTAAGAAGCGTCAAATCATGAAAGTGTCAAGTACAACAGACAAAATAGAACTGGCAGAGCTTTCGAAGCTGATTAATAGACGTAAAGTATGCGATGTAAGAAGGTATAACATGGAGAGAATTGAGCACGCTCTGAAAAACGGAGGAAGCGTCAAAGCAGAGAAGAGGAAACTTGGGATAGGCAAAAGGCGGATGTATGCACTAAGGGACAAAGAAGGCAAATTAACTACTAATATGGATAGGATAGTTAAAATAGCGGAGGAGTTTTACAGAGATCTGTACAGTAGCCGAGACAACCACGACCTTAATACTATAACAACTAGCAGTAACCCAGACGACACCCCACCGGTAATGATAGAAGAAGTCAGAAAAGCTTTGGAGAGCATGCACAGAGGCAAAGCTGCTGGTGAGGATCAAGTAACATCAGATCTGCTGAAAGATGGAAGACAGATTGTGTTAGAAAAACTAGCCACTCTATTTACGAGGTGTCTCCTGACGGGAAAAGTACCAGAGTCTTGGAAGAACGCTAACATCATCTTAATACATAAGAAAGGAGATGACAAGGACTTGAAGAATTACAGGCCGATCAGCTTGCTCTCTGTAGTATACAAGCTATTTACAAAGGTAATTGCTAGCAGAGTAAAGAAAACATTAGAATTCAATCAACCAAAGGAACAAGCAGGATTTAGAACAGGCTACTCAACAATTGACCACATTCATACTATCAATCGGGTAATAGAGAAATGCTCAGAGTATAACCAACCACTATACATAGCCTTCATAGATTACGAGAAGGCGTTTGATTCAGTAGAAATATCAGCCTTCATGCAGACACTGCGGAATCAGGGCGTAGATGAAATATATATAAACATTCTGGAAGAAATCTACAGGGGATCAACTGCTACCATAGTGCTTCATAAAAAAAGCAACAGAATACCAATAAAGAAGGGTGTAAGGCAGGGGGACACAATCTCCCCAATGCTATTACTGCGTGCTTACAGGACGTTTTCAGAAGCCTAGAATGGGAACAGTTAGGGATAAGAGTTAATGGAGAGTACCTCAGTAACCTGCGCTTCGCCGATGACATTGCATTGCTGAGTAACTCAGGGGACGAATTGCAACTCATGATTACGGAGTTAGACAAGGAGAGCAGAAAGGTGGGTCTTAAAATTAATCTGCAGAAAACGAAAGTAATGTACAACAACCTCGGAAAGGAGCAGCGCTTTGCGATAGGTAATAGTGCTCTTGAAGTTGTAAAAGACTATGTCTACTTAGGGCAGGTAATAACCGCAGAGCCTAACCACGAGCTTGAAGTAACTAGAAGAATAAGAATGGGGTGGAGCACATTCGGCAGGCACTCTCAAATTATGACAAGTAGATTGCCACTGTCCCTCAAGAGGAAGGTATATAACAGCTGTATCTTGCCGGTACTTAGCTACGGAGCAGAAACCTGGAGACTCACAAAGAGGGTTCAACACAAATTGAGGACGACGCAGCGAGCAATGGAAAGAAAAATGATAGGTGTAACCTTAAGAGACAAGAAGAGAGCAGAGTGGATTAGGGGACAAACGGGAGTTAAGGATATCATAGCTGCAATAAAGAAGAGGAAATGGACATGAGCCGGGCATGTAGCACGTAGACAGGATAACCGCTGGTCATTAAGGGTCACCAACTGGATTCCCAGAGAAGGGAAGCGGGGTAGGGGGAGACAGAAGGTTAGGTGGGCAGATGAGATTAAGAAGTTTGCGGGTATAAATTGGCAACAGCAAGCACAGGACCGGGTTAACTGGCGGAACATGGGAGAGGCCTTTGTCCTGCAGTGGACGTAGACAGGCTGATGATGATGATGATGACTCTATCCATCTCTTACTTGCTTTTATCATGGACGTGTTCAGCTTTTCATGTTTGTCCCTAAAACACAAAGCCTCTTGTAGGCTTGAATCCACACGTAAACCTAGGTAGATATTGCCGCATGCAATTAGAACATGTTCCATTGCTTAGCTTCCCTACAGTATGCACAGTGTTCTTCTTCATTACTGAATCGAGATTTATGACTAGGGGTTCTAAGGCGACCCGGCCTCGCTTCGAACAATGAAGCACTTCCCTTTGAATTATCATAAAACCTCTACAGCCGTAATTCGTTCTTGCCCATTCGGTAGTTAGTTGGTTGGTTGGCTTCTCAACAGCTTGGTGGCAGTTACTGAGAGCCGGCTTCTTTCCATTGCTGCCATCCAATAAATCCTCTTCGCGCCTCTCAATTTTCGGTTAATGCTCCCTATAATTGTTGACATATTGCCCCCACTGACAACCCCATATTTACTGCTGAGCCTTCTGGTTCTTTTTCTCCACTATATGTCCACGCTCTTTTTCTACAAATATCTGGCAACTTTCCCGGCCCATCTGCTTTTTGGGTAGTGGCAAGTAAAGTGTGGCACCCAAACTCTAAAGTGTTTACAACGGAGCTGCCTATAACGTCGATCGAATAAAACTAACGTGGTATAGTTTGAACGAATGAGCCGATTGAAATGCGATTCATGGTAATTAGCTGTTACTTTCCGAACATCGAAATATTAGCAACAAAATAGGCAAATTTCAGCCACGTTAAGCGCCCTTAACAGAGAAAGCGCAAAGTAACATTTGTGACCTAAAGTGGAGAGAGTATCTCCACAACAGGCGCAATGCGCATTTTGGATTGACCAAGGCCACTTATTTGGCCCTCGGCGGCTTTTGCGTGAACTTTTAGAGTTTCATGGGTCTTTTCAACGCCAACCACCAGTCCTCTATATAAAAATCTTCACTAGCCTAGCCTCTCCCCACCTGCCATGTGGTGAGGCTGCTTGCATCGCCTTTAACCCTAGCCAATGCAAAACACCGATCAATTTCCGCTGGGTGGCCAATAAACTAAATGAGACTTATCAGCCAGACGCGCACGTGCCACGAGTTGCAAACGACCTCACAAGAAGTGATAGCACATCTACTATCTTTAAACTCACTTAATAGAAATATACTAAACAATGACTAAAAGTACCATTTTGCAGCAAGGCCTTTATATGCGACGTATCAGCGTAAAACTCGAACGTTGGTTATTTAGATCGGCAGCTTTCTGAGACGGAGGGCGGAGTTGTATTTGCCACCCAGCGCCCGCCATATCGGCATGATATGAGAGGCTGAAAGGGGGGGGGGGGGTCAACGCAGATAAAACACTTGCTGATTCATTTATTTCTTGATTGATTCATTGCAATGCATGTAAATGGAGGCCAAGGAAACGTCATTCGAATGGCTTGCGGGAGTCGTCCGCTTCTTTACGGACAAAGGCAGCAGATCAGGTACAAGCAAGTTTTAACATAGCCAACACAAACTTTATTTTCAGCAGAACTTGAATATGAATGAACTACCAAAGTATAATCAATCGTTTGCTACCTGACACAGAACGTCCTTTAGTTGTATACGCTAAGTTCCCATCACTGTGATCCGGCAAAGCACTTCATCATTACTGTGGTATATCATTTGTGACATTTTACGTATGTAATTGTATAAAGAATATCTGACACAAAGGGTTGAAGCTAAGAAAAATATGGATCATCTTCCCGAAGGAAGTCCTGATGGTATGTGAAGCACCTGTGGTGTTGAAGGTTGAAGTGGGCGTCGATGCGGGTGTTGGAAGAATGGTTTGAAGCGAAAATAATGTGCCGTTCACTCAAGTAAACGTTTGTTTGAAACTAAAGGCATGCAAGGCGGCTTGGGTTTCTTGTAAGTGTCATCGCTGAAAAACGAGCCGAAAAAGTGTTTCTACTCGACCTGCACTCGAGCGTTGCGGGCGGTAAAGAGGGTGAAGTGAGAGTGAAGTGTGTTGCGAGCGGGCGGAGGAGCCGGCAGCAGCGGGTGCTGTGGCGAGCGTGCTGCGGGAGATGTGGAGAGTCTCGTCAGTTTGCACCTGGAAGAGAAGCGTGCAAGAAGTGCTTGACGTCGACGCTCGACGCGCAGCTGCGGTGTGACCTACATGGCACCGCTTCAATCCCTGCGAAGTGGAATACGCGTTGCGGCACGTTCGCACGAACGGACGTACGCATGTGAGTCAAAGAGCTGCATTGCATTAAAAAAAACTACACTGCTCAGATATATTTACATCGCACGTGTAAGTTTATTTATTGTTGTAGTCATTTATTAAACGCAGTAGTTGACAATTGTGCGAGTTTCATTGCATCTCGCAAATTCATTGCAAACCATTTTTTATTTCCAACACGCATGTCACCACGTTGCAGTTCTCAAGGTCATATGTTACAAGCAAAATCTCATTTAATGTTAAAAGAGGTGATGTGCGCCTTTAGATACGATAGCCCCGCCACGGTGGTCTAGTGGCTAAGGTACTCGGCTGCAGACCCGCAGGTCGCGGGTTCGAATCCCGGCTGCGGCGGCTGCATTTCCGATGGAGGCGGAAATGTTGTAGGCCCGTGTGCTCAGATTTGGGCGCACGTTAAAGAACCCCAGGTGGTCGAAATTTCCGGAGCCCTCCACTACGGCGTCTCTCATAGTCATATGGTGGTTTTGGGACGTTAAACCCCACATATCAATCATTTAGATACAATAGGATAGGGTAGGGTTCTTTCCTCTCCGTAGAAGCGGTGCAATATTGTCTCCCGGGTCGTCAATTTAGGAATTAAAAAAAATCGCCTACATGCTTACGGTTTCTGCAAAAATCTTCGTCTCTATATTTCACGAAAAAAAAACAAGCCCGTAGCCATCCCTAGCGTTGAAGTGGGCAACCTGTAGTTCTGTAATGGTTTTTCGTTCTGGAGCCGAACGCCAAGGTACTGAATACATATATAAACTGGCTTTCAATATGAAATCTGGCGTTCCCGATTTCGCGCAAGATTTACCCTATATTCTATTTATCTGGTGCGTTGAAAGTGGTTGTTTTTGAGCAAAAACAATTCCGCCTAGTCACCGATTGCAAAAGAAGCTTTATTTCTCAAGTTTGTGAAAGAAAAAACGACGCACAAAAAGAGCTTTCAGCAAGTCATTTAAACTGATTCAGCAGCACACTCGTTGATTTCCGCTGCTCAATGGGAACCAGCAATGCAGCAGCTCCTACCTCGAGGGCACGGTAAAGTTGTGTTCACACGTCCGGTGCATCGTTTGAACACACTCTTGCATTTGCCATTCATTGCTAAGCAGGAATCAGTCTCTGTAAGAGAATAGAAAATGTATAATTAGGTAAAACAGTGCTGTGACAACTGTGATGCCGGAAGTTTCAGCGTAATTTTTCGCGTATTTCAATGAATGTTTTCCCTGGTATCCGCATCAAAGTTTCGTGTAGTGCTCAGCGTAGTCCCAAATATCATTTACTCAGCTTAATCAAATGAGAACGTAGTATTTGTAGAATAAGTTACGCTTTCAGCCACAGTCACCTAAATGCAATTTTTTCCACCTTGCATGCACTTACTGTCATGATTTAGAAATATTTATGTTACCCTGTAGGGTATTTTCACATATTTTCGTAGGTATTGGAATGTATATAATTGAAAGTGTAGAATATTCGTGCCTAAAATCTGCGAAAAACCCTCGAAAAAAATGGTAGTCACTCTGTAGCCTTTGTCAAACGAGTAGAAGAGTGTGCAAGGTCCGATGAGAGAAGAAGAAAAGCGATGCAGGGAAGTGCTTCTGTCTCTATTTCTTCTATCGCTATTTTTGTGCAGTACGCCACCATGTCAATATTACCAACTAAAAAAATGGCAGATACCACGGTGGGAATCGATGATATGCGAAGAACGAGTGAGAAAGTATGATATGCCACTTTAAACTCACCACAACGTTACAAGGTGGAGGTAAATGATGCCGTACAAGACTTCAGTGTCATGCTTATCATGTTTAAATGTGTTATTTACCTTTGTCAACTATTCATGTCTCGTGATACCAAATTTAGTATATGTGGAAGAAGCGAAACGGTCGCCCGCACGCTATGAGCGGGGCATGTTGTGATGTTGTTACATGACACGCGTGTTAGGATTATCATGTTTGCACCAGTCATATACTTTCGTCATTGCTGCCAGTAATATACGACGTCACGCAACACCTAATTCGGTGTATGTGGAGCTAGGAAAATGGCCGCGATCAAATCATGAAGGGCCCAATACACTCCTATGTAGCGTTGACGCGCTCACACTGGGCACAGTGGCGCACGTTAGCAAAACGCGAGCACTCTATAGTCTGACGCCAGGCCAGGCACGACCGGCGCGGCCCGACGGCAACCAGCGCTAAATGCGAAAGGGTGCATTTCGCGCCGATGCGTTACGCAGACAACACTGTGTTTCCCTCTTTTTGGGATGGTGGGACACCGGACGCGCTGCAACGCACATGCGTGAACGAAACGCATTGCGGCGCATGCCTGCGAGTATACGGCAGGACCGGTGCCTGGCGTGGTAACGCCGGCGTGACCCGACGAAATAAATACCGGTGAGGACGCGCACTGCGTCACGTGGAATTATATTGGTGCCTTGAATGTTCGATGTAGACATGTTATCACATGACACGGATCTCATGATTATCATGTTTGCTCCAGTCACATACCTGCATCGTTCATTCACGTCACGTAATACCGAATTTGGCATACGTATATCTAGCAAAACGGCAATGAGCGCATCATGAGTGTGGCATATAGTCGTGTTCTTACATGACACGCATCTGAAGTTTATCATGTTTGCACCAGCATCGTACCTTCGTCATCCATTCACGTCCCGTAACACGAATTTGGTATAAGTGAAGCTAGCGAAACGGCCGCCAGCGCATCATGAGCGTGGCATGTAGTCATGTTGCTACATGACGCGCATGCCACGATTTTTATTTTAAGGTCTGTCGCTTGTGTACGCCATGCAATCAAGTCGTACCATACCCGCTTTGCAACATGCCATATGAACGAAACCACCGCAAGACCTGCAGGACCATGAAATGTAAAACGTGACTTTCATGACGTCCCTATCATGATTTACATGTTATGACTAGTAAAATATGTTCTTCATATAGTCATGTTATGTCATACCAAGTTTGGTATTGATACCAATAACGAAACAACCACGAGAACTAAAAGTCATAGGCGGCTCGATAGATAGATAGATAGATAGATAGATAAATAGATAGATAGATAGATAGATACGCTCAAAGTCGCTGAAGTTTGCTAAGAAATGGTTTGCATTTAATAGACATCAAAATAAAAGAGTCTCAAACTGCTTCTCCATAAGCTTATTACATTTTCTTTACTTGATCGGCACCCTCGTTCCACCTATTACTACAAAAGTAAGAATGAAATGCCTTAGAGTGAAAGAGCTCGTTTCATCGAAATTTTGGCATCGGTGTGATAGATGGCGTCGATGCTTGTTAGAAAATTTATCTTCTGCATGACCAAAAATTGAGAAAGATTCAAATGAAACAAATAACAAAAAATGCTGGATCTGAACGGGGATTGAACCCAGGTCGTTTGCATGGTAAGTGGCTGTTCAACTACACATGTCTGCTTTTGAATACAGTGGAAGTATCTTCTTTTGGTTTGAAACGCAATCAAAAGAACATCCTTGCTTTACAAACACGCGCGTTCTGTATACATGCTCCGCAATTCAACATGAGGTACTGCAGTGCAATTGCGTGCTGCAAGTTTACGTTGTCATCGGGGGTCAGAACACGCCAATATATGAATGACTCTATGGTTTGAAGCTGGTCACCCACTTCAAAAGGCACGCACGTTACTGCGCCTATTCCCTGAAGGCGCTGCAATGGGTATAGTTGAAGGATTTCATTAACTAGGTGTACAGAGTACGCAATAGGGACGGTATCGCGTTCAGTTCTTTACGGCGAAGCTTAAGGATTCCCCAGTTTTTAGTCTTTAATAGCGGAATTCTCGGAACCTTGCGTGCTTGGTGACTTCGATGCACGCAGCACCATCTGGCGACTTTCGCAGCAATGTTCAAGCCGTTTTTTTAGAAGTTTCTGTATTACTCTGGTGTACATATATTCAATCAAATAGAGGCTGTACTTTAGAGACCTGCCAACAAATGTTATTATTCTAATTTTTTATTGTTGTTTTCTCAATGCTTCCTCGCGAGTTAATATTAGACGTTAATAAATATGCTGACTAGAGTGACTGCTCTCCAGTCTTTCCACACATATCAAAAGGAAAAAAATTTACACCATGAGCGCTTAAGTAGAAAGTTGGCACAGCCAGCGGTTGCCTGAAGTAATGTTCACAAAGAATGTGTTGAGGACTTGTTTGTAGCACACCTTCAATTAGTTTTCTCGCAGCGCACGTGGAAGACAGGACCTAATTTATGGGCACAGATGAACACGCAGAGCGGTAGCTTCCAACAACGCTTCGATTTCCGTAAAATTGAAACATTGGTTGAGCTTAGCTTTCTATGTTTCTGTATGCCTATATTTCTTGTCTATCCTTCGCGTGCACGACAAGAAAATTTACTGAAGGTTGAGAGAGGTTCCAGTCTCTCACAATATTTAGTACTATCCGCTGGACTCAAACGTATTCTACAATTATTGTGTTGCTGTGCCGTGCTTTGTTGCTTTCTTAATTGACTTCATTCTTACACCTGCTCTGTTGCACCTGGAGAAGCTTGTACAAGAAATACATGTTTCACTGTAGAGCAATGATTGTTCGATAGTATGAAAAAATCAGTAAAAAGCATAATATTTCAATCGCGGTTCTCAATTCACCGAGAGCATAAATTATTACCAACAGCTACGTAAAGGTGAAAACTCTAGCATAAAATAAAGGAAGTTAGTAGGAGAATGCACGCTCTATAAGGCGTTAATATATAAAAGGGTTATGCCGGGAGTAGATTTCTTACTTAAAAAGGATCAGCAAATATACTCAATAGCTTTGGCAGATAAGGAGCGAGAAAAAATAAGGTTCATAGCTGAATTTCGTGGAGCACATTTCAAGCACGTACTTTGTTTGTCACACTACTCTTAAACCTTCCAAATCTACAAAAAGCGAACGCAATCTTAGTAGAACGGAAATTTGTGAAAACCGAGGCGTGCAACAATCATTCTGCTTAGAATAGCGGAACGAAAGCTTCAGCAATCACAGCACGTTTGCTTCACGTCCTGAACGTCTATTATGACCACTGCTACAATACACAATCCCTTTAACGACAACAAAAAAGACACTTTTTCTGTACAATGCTACTTGAACTTGCTGGCGAGAGCCCTGTTGCTTAGATAAGTGGCTAGTGTGATGCTTTCCTGCAATATGTCAAGAATGCATCATTGTTTGCAAGCTACATTCTTATAGCGCAAGGATTTACGTGTGAGAACATTCCAAGAGAATTGGCTACGAACATATACTCAATCGTGTGGAAACAAGCATATTTCATTAACTCTGTCCGCACCATTCTCAAAATGATAGACCCATATATCTGCAGCTTCTATTTACAAAATGTTATTTCTCTCTTTAATAATCAACGTTGAAGAATTTCCGATACTCCATTGCGATTCAAAGTATTTGCATAAATTTTAGACTGGAGTTTACGCAATAAATAATTAGCGTATGAAACAACAAAAGAAGGCGACATTGAAGGCTTTATTGCTAGAAAGAACTTCGGTAAAAAGCAGCAATTAAACAGAAAGAAAGATAAGAGGGCGCAGTTTGTAGTATTTTTACGTCATTGGAAAGAAGATACAATGGACAAAAAGACATTTGCCCGTCTTTTGTGACCAAACTGGTATTGTTCAAATTACACGGCGCATGATATACCGATTGAGAATGGTGGTCATCATCCCGTATATCATATACTGTGTATCTTTGTATTCAAGCTTTGCAGTGTTTTCGCCAATTGTGGCGATGACAGCGAGTGTGAGGCACTCTTTTTTTGCCTGATGGTGTCACGTACAACGTGAACTTCTCATGCATTGGCACCTGACCAGTAGTACCTCGCATACTACTACACAAAACCACAGAGAATGAAATCGTTCCTATGAATGAACCAAGGAAAGGTAATAGAAGTGCGTGGGGCTTGGTTTTTCTGTGCGAATCGTAATGAGTAGCTATCGAAGGGCATTTGTGCCAAGTTGCAAACCTATCTCCAGTCTAGGCACAGTGGGCCACATACACCAGTTGAATGAGGTAAAAAAACGATACGATGAAAATTGGCCTTATTTTCAAGCAATCGAAGCATTATAGAGTGTGCTCTGACATTAAAATTTTTATTCGAGAGGGGACAGCTACACTACCCAGCTAGTAGTTTGGCTTGGTAATTCAGTCAGTCAGCCATCAAACTTTATTATGATGAACTGCACCTGAATTTGTAATAACTTGTCTTTGTTGAGTTTTCCCCAACCACAAGAAACTGAATGGCACGCTCATGGGTAAGTGGTCTCTTCGAGCTTTGATTGAGAAAATAATGCGGGGTTAAGTTGCATCGGAAACTATGTAATGATGTTTACAGGAATCGGTTTGTCAGCGCATAAATACTATTTTCATCTAAATTATGACCTGAAGTGAAGTTTCGAGTGGCTTATCTCGCTTGTAAATAGATGCACACTCTGTCATCGTCTAAAAGGGTGCAAGTTGTCTGCAGCCTGTACTGACTTCTAGGGCATCAAATATTTCAAGCGAATTTCACTGGTTATTTCTTTTTCAAAATACATTGTGGTTCAGCGTGGTGATCTGATATTCCTTATTCAGCCACATAGAGAAAACATGTCATTTCCAGCACCTCTATTGCATTTTACAAGATATCAGTGGCCTTAACCATTCACCAGGTTCCTTACACTCTACGGGAACGTGAAATGGTTACGGTAATTTCCGTAATATGCCCAATGGAGTGTCTCCAATCTCGCACAATCGCTCCATAAATACTTTGGCAAAGATTTCTAAGACATGATTTTCTCTTTTACTAAGAGGTAAAAATGATTGCTATTTGTGCTATTTTCTTTACCTAAATAATTCTTTCAAGTAGACTGAGAATGTTCAACTGTTCGGGCCTTTCTGTACCCGTAATCATCGGAATCCCTAATACCCTTTTTTGTTCTTTCATGAGTGTGTTGCATTTTCCCCTTTTCTCTTTTGTGTCATACACGTTTGATAGCTACGTATCCTATAAGACTCCATGTCAATCATGAGGAAGACGTGAATGATCTTTAGCAAATATTTCTCGTTTATCGCAGCTCTTCTACACAAAGCTTAATTCAGAAATGCCTCCTTGCAGCCGACTGCTTGTTGTCATGATTGCTCTATTTTTACTTCTTATAAAGTGAAGATCGAAATTTTAATGTCACCTGCACATATCCTACAATTGCTGCCTTCACTAATGGGAACATGTTCCGATTAGTAACACGCAAAGTCGAAGAGAAGTGATGAGACTACTACTCATTGCGGAGTGACCACGGCGTTTGGGTCATAGGCCCAATTCGTGAGGTACCTCAACTTGGATGACGCTTTTTCATAGCTGACGAATAATCTCACATATCTGTGATAGTGTTCTGCTTGATAAGGCTCCAAGCGTGAGTACGTTATGTTTATCTAAAAAAATGTCGACAGCGGCTTTTTGAAAGTTCATTTGCTGTATGCCTTTGATATATCTCGTGTTATTGTCAGTCAATAGTATATTTAGGAGATTTATTGTTCTCTATACTGCGTTGACGGACAAAAACCAGCGTTACTATTCTTAGAAATTCGGTTGATAATGGCGTTCTTTGACACCTTTTTGAAGCAAGGGGTGTTTGGTATAGGTCTAAAATTCGCCCAATTATATGTTGTGCCAGATTTCAGGATTAGCACGACCGATGCAGTTCTTCTAAACTCTTTTTTCTTCTTTTTTGGACATTTTATAGGCTCACCACCTAAGTTCCTGAAAGCTCTGTTGCGTTACTATTAAATGGGCTTCGGCACAGATCTGCGTGTACGGCTGCTATTGCCAAACTTTCTTTGTGGGACATGAACGGTTCCTATGGGTTCGCATTGGGCAGGTCCTGGTAGGTACTTCGAAATCGCTCAACCACTTATTGGGATATATTTTTGAGTAAAGTTTTAGAGATCTCACACTATATGTAGAAAATATTATTTGACTTAGCGTCTTTTCAACATCACGCATTTGGTCAGATTGTGAGTAAACGGTAACAACCTGCCCAATATACACAATCTTAATAAATTTTCGATGCATTATTCTGGCTCATCTCACCATTGTGTTAAAGCCTAACCTGTATTTTGTTGAAAATTATCTGCATCAGTCCCGTTACAAAGTGATATACGTTAGGACACTCTCAACACTTCGAATGGAAATTAGTTCATGCTTACTCTTTGTGCTCTTTCTGCAGCAAACAAATAACTACCAACAGCCACCAAGTTTTAGTCTGTTCTCCTTAGGACACAGGAACTGCAGCGTGCATTTATTTCCTTTAGACTTGCACTCAGAGTTTCTGGCGTGAGCTGTAAAAAAGATAATGTGGCTGGTGGCACGAAATATGAATGCTCGGACCAAAACGCCAGTGTCAATAATGAAGAATCGATTATATGAAAAGTGAAGCATTAGGGTGCTGGTGTATTTTCATTGGTTTGTTCGTGCAGTCAAAAAACACTAGTTTATTGGGATCTAGAGCAGGGAATGGCGTTTTATCGCAGTTTTCGTCAGCAATAATTCAGGCTTTACTGATCACTCTTGTCTGTTATTTTGTGCTGGCAACAGCTTCGACAAGAATGAGATCTGACAGAGCTGGCAAAGGCCCGTCAGTAAAAACGCAGAACAGGCGAATCATTCTTTACGCACACCAAGTGCTACGTAGCCTCAAGAAGTTATACCAAAGAAGCTTTATCAATGGTGCTCTAATAGATGTTCAGTTTGGCATGTGCTGCGAAAGTGCCAAAGAAAACAAGAAAGCTTTTTTGTTTTCCTGAGAGGTTCGCGAAATGAGCCTGTGCCTAAACTTTAAGTTACAATTACACAATATGGTGGCACTGAAAGTAAATTAGGCTTTTGTATACTATAAAGTTCTTAATGTTAGTTTTTGACATATAAGGTCCGAAAACCACCGTATCAATATGAGAGCCGCCGCAGTGGAGAGCTCTGGAAATTTCGACCACCTGAGGTTCTTTAACATGCACATGAATCTAAACACAGGTGCCTCAAGCGTTTTTGCCTCGATCGAAAACGTGGACCTGCGGCGGCGATTCTGTTAGACCAGAACGTCGATCAGTGTGATTGTACACCCGTGACCAAGCGAAATGTCACATAAGAATCATGGCTGAAGCTTTGGTTGTGGCCAAGAAACATTGTCAGCAGTTGCTCGGTTACCTTGACCCCCAAAGAACTGGTAATTCCTGATGGCACAAACCGTACCACAAGGTTTTTCAGTGCATTCTTTTTCTTCTACATTTGTGTACCACGTCTGTTGATACGCTCGCTGAGATCTTCTTGCTTAACTTAGTAAGCCGCTTTTTAAGTGCGATGGATAGCGTGTGCAAATTTAATGAAGCTGGTGAATTTCTATGTACTCATGCGTTTTCGGCAAATCTTCATTTGTACATTAGAGCCTTTCGGATTTTTCTTCTATGTTCACTGTCTTTTTGTTGAACATAGATTCCAACTTGCTTAATCTAGACCCTTGCTTCTTGCATCGAGACATGAGGACAAAGATAAAACCATGTGAAATAGCGACAAAATTTGAATTTAAATGTAATGCTTTTGTAATGTCAAAAATTCCCAACTATAAGCGATCCATATACTCACCGATAATGCCTGAGGCAAAACAGAATACATATAGCACCGAGAAAGACAGCATCGTGATTAGAATATCCTACTTCTACTCATTTTTGCAATGTGTAAAGAATGGTAAATTGTAAAATAAAAGTTCTGTTTTCGACTTTCCTTCCGCTTCCCACTGACGATACAATGGCGCCTCTAAATCTCCTAAAATTAGGAATTTCGACAATACAATCTTTCACAATAGACAATATATTTTTAGTTTCACTGCAGAACTTGTAGAATAGCACCTTGCCTGTTTGTCTGAGCTGTTTATAATCGATTACTGAGTATATGCGGATACAATTAGTGCGTCCTCTGAAACGAGATTCACGGCTGATGTAATACTGACCTTATCGCAAAATATATTCAGTGCTTCCTGGTGTAGATCTTTTTCAAGTGAACGAGTCGGATTTAAAATATAGATTCCATCCTTCATTTAAAAAGGCTGAAATCAATGCTAGTGTTTATAACTAAGCTGGCTCTCTACACCAAAATGGTATGAACAGAAAAAAACGCTGACTAGAACAACGCGAAGGCCTTTTACCTAAAGCTGAAGACAAGTTTTTTGGTGAAACAAGAGTTAATATTTGAAATTTGGCTGACTTTGTAGGTTTCGCGGAAAATTAGAGAGATTGCAGCGCGTTCAGTGGGGCTCAAGAATTACAGTATATGACTGCTGTACATAACACACCAGCATGCAGCCTCTAGACGCTCAAGCGTGCGTGGCATCATGGCTGCTTATGCTAATTCCCAGATTTATCTAATATTGTGACAGGCAACGATGGGGCCAGCACATAACAGCGCATAACAGGGTGTGATGTGGTACGGCGATGTGTACCCGTGCCAACATCACCAATACTTTTTTGAGATTGTGGCTATGACATCATCTATTACCAATTCGCTTTGCCCAAATTTGTTTTGTGCTCACATCAACTTTTGACTGCGAGAGGGCCAGTAATTTTTCGTTCAATTTTCTTGACTGTCCTACCAGGTATATTTCTCGGTCCTCAGAACGCAGCAAATAACAACCTAAACTCCGAAAGCTCCATTGTTGAAGTATAGAAATAGCTGCCCTTTCTAAAGAAACAAAACGTCGTATAAACGTGTCTGTTTCAAATTCTACCAACAAATGCGTACCGTTTCAAACTCACCCAAAAGGATCACTTATGCCTGCGTCTAGCCGTGGTAGAGGCACTTTTCTAAACTCAAACTCAATTGGCAAGTAAGCGCCATTAAAATTCCACTTATTTGACACTGGTGTACAGGGGACAGTTCGTTGAAGCTTATTCGATACATACTAATTCAAAGCTATCTTAGCTTTCAAAGTGGCATCAGTGAATCTGGAGGATAATATGGAGGAGCACCGGAATTGATTATATATATAGTGCGGGCTGACTATCTCTTAAAGTAAATGTACGGAAACACGTATAACAAACAATCTTCTATCTGTGCAATAGCTTGAACGGACCGGTACCACTAGTCGGCATTCATATGCAGGAACGGTGAGATACTGTCCATTGCGCCAAAAGATGAGTTAGTAAATGCGAAAAAGGCACAAATTTGGTGTGGTGCAAATGAAACAGAATGGACATATGATGCTTTGTGAAACCTTCACTCTTTCTCTAAACACGCGCTCTGCGTCTAAAACCAGCAAGACAGAGAAATAGTCGTGCGTGCGCAAGATGCATTTGAGGACGAACACTTGTAGGCCGGACTAACCGTGCGCCCTTATACGAATAACGTAAGCGTGAGACGCAATCGCTGCGTACGCCGTCTAGCCGCAAGCCGCTTGCTATCGAGAGCATTGCTGCAATTGAGTACCTGTCGACAGCAGTACTATTGTGGGTTTTGTCAAAGAATCGCCCCAAGACATCAAACTTTTCGCCACTAGACGGTGCTAAGTGCAATCAAATGCGGATGGCAACGGCCCGTATACTTTTTTGAGTGGTTTACGTGCTGTATCTCCTACGCCCTCCATAAAGAGGGTCGGGGGGGAGAACTAACCCAGGTGTTACCTACAATTTTCATTAAACAGAACGTAGCATACAAGGCATCAATCCTCGATTACTATATCGAATGAAAAATTAACATAGACAGAAAGCAACAATTCATATCGAGTGCTCTGCGTCGCGAAAAATTGACGAATCGACGAGATATAACTCCCACAATGCTCACATGCACCTGAAACCATGGAAATGAGTGAAAATAATTGAATTAAAAATATAGACCAGAAAGCGTTACACAAATGACTCAGTGAATCAAGAGAGGAAAGACGATTGGACGGACTTGTAAACGGCTTCAAGCATGTGCAATATAGAATGAAAGGAAGAAAACTTTGAAATGGAATGTAACAGTGTGTTATCTTTGTGTATAGTACGCTAGGGTGATGGTTGAAACAAATTGTTCATAGAATGAGCCAGCTAGGCACTGCCAAAGAATGCAAAGCATAAAAACCTGGAGGCCGGTTCAGCTTCGCCTTCTAGAGTAGTTCGAGAGAGGGCAATCTCGTCTCATTCACATCGCCTTCTGTACTGAAGGCCCGCTCCGGTTCTCCGTGTATTCCTTAAACGTACCGTGCGGATACAAATGACTATGTGTGTAACACTGGCCACTTCAAAGTATCATTGAATACCTCTCGGAAGCACCGTTGTGAAGTGCCGAATAGCCATAATTACCCCTTACGTGAAACAGTGAAAAGTGAAGTGTGCGTCTGTAGGGCTGCATAGTAACTTACGCAGATGTTCACTATAGCGTCGAAGGTTGACAGTAGGTTACTTCAGTTACGTTCCACTGTCATAAAAGATGGTGGCCCCTCTGACATATATAAACACTACTGTCACCAGAATAAAGGGGTCTTGTGTGGCATGAGTTGAGTGTGTTCGTTGTTCTGAGTCGCGCCGTGTTGCCGACACTACAATCTGGCTACAAGGTTATCGATCCCGCCACGCTGGCTTCCCCCGCATTTTCACCGCCACCTCCCTTTCTCGTCATCCCAAGCACTCCAGGCATACCATGGACCCACTGGAAACGCCTCTTTGAGAATTTCCTTCTCACGTTTGGTGCTGCCGACCTGTGCTGCGGCCCACCATTGGGCCCTGCTGTTACACTGCCTGGGCCCTGAAAAACAACGTCTTTTCGATGCGCTTCCACCGACGCCCACGACTCCCGCAGCTACCGACTACTGAGGCGTTGACCGCCGCCCCAACTTCAAACGGCGAAGGCAAAGACCATGGAGTGGCCGCCAAGCAAAAAGCTGGCAGCGACTTTCCGAGACGTATACGACGCGGCCTGCGATATTCTGGAACGACATTTTGCCGGTGCGCGCAATATTCGTCTAGAACGCATTCCTTCCGAGAGCGTCGTCAGATACATGGCGAGTCCATTCCCGAGTTCGCCCTTGCGCTTCTCGAACTGGCAGCTTCTTGCGCTTTCGCTGAGCAAGCCAACAAGAATATGTGCGATCAGTTCGTTACCGGAGCTGCATCATCGCAGTTGCGATCATGGTTGCTCTTGGGCGACACGTTGACGTTTGCCCATGCCGTTGAAATTGCGCTACTCAGCGAGCGAGCCCTCTTGCAGTATACAGGAAGCTCTTCCTAATTCCGTTGAGTGCATAACACGCCAACACCCAGCCGATGTTCAGTACAGCAAAACATGCAGACTTATGGTAATTGCGGCACACGTCACTGTGAACAGACGGCATGTCCAACTCATGGTACAACCTGCTTCGCATGGGGCCGCTGTCGCCACTTCATGCGAGTGTGTCATAGCTCACGCAGAGCACGAGGACAACGCCCGACTTGCGTCTAAGTAGTAGTTCCTGAATATGATGCACCAGATGTCATTAGTCTAATCACTGTTCACGAAGACAGGCGCAAGGGCGTTTACATTTACGTACTAGAATTGCCAGTCGCCTAGAGCTCGAAACCATGTGTCGCTAAGTTTTTAGTTGACAAGAATCAGCTGTGTCAACTGCAAGAGAACAAGAATTTGGAAACATGCTAAAGGTGGTTCAATTAAGCAGCTCTGCCCTTACGTTGTTAGGTTTCCAAAGCCGAAAGATCCCCGTAGGAGGCCAGTTTATAGCGAGCATCTCGTTTAAAGGATAACAGCTCTGATAGCAATTCATATCACTCATGTAGGAGCTCCTCTTCTGGGTCTGGCCGCGGTACAAGCTTTCGGACTACACATTGTAGGCACACAGTTGCGCTGCCTGTGCATGGTTGCCGAAGCGTCAGAGACCATGAGTCAGAAAACGGCAACAACTGCGCATACGAGCGGCGCAGTTCCAGAAAGGCCACCGAAGTTCATTATGCCACCTCTGTTATGGGCTAAGTTTTCAAACTTGTTTGCACCAGGCCTTGGCCTGGCGAAAGGCGCCCAGCATCAGGTGGAATTGAAGTCGTCAGTCTCTTCAGTAGTGCACAAGCTGAGACGCCTACCTATTTCTCTGCGCAAGCCAGCGAGCAACCAGCTTCAGCGGCTCCTCTCCGACGATGTAATTGAAAGGGCAAAATCCTCTGAATGAATCTCTTCTATAGCTGTAGTCCGCAACAAAGATGACAGCATCCGTCCAAGCGTTGACTTCAGAGAGCCCAACAAGGCAATTGTAGTTGACAGCTTTCTACTGCGTCATACAGAGAAGCTGCTGCAATCTCCTATTGATGCAAGTTATTTCTCAAAGCTCGATTTTGTCCTCTGCATATTACCAAGTTACTCTTCATCCTGATAGCAGAGACCTCACCGCTTTCATTACCCATGATGACCTTTTTCGGTTTAAAAGAGTGTGCTGTAGATTGTCGTTTCCTCCAGCCACATTTCAACGACTCATGACAAGAATCTTGCAGGATTGCAAGGGGGTCCTCTGCTGCATAGGCGATATTATCATTTTTGGCAAAACCAAGTCGGAGTATGTGAGAAATCTGGAGCAAGCTTTGCTGTGTATCTCCGAAGCTGGACTCTAGCTCAAGAATATTAGCATCTTTAGTGCATCACAGTTATTATTTCTTCGACATCATATGAGCGCAGAAGGAATAGCATTCCTTCAATCAATAGCATTCCTTCAAGCAGCGTGTACGCAATTGTACACGCTGCCAGCCTCACAGATGTAGGCATGCTGCGTTCGTTTCGTGGTCTTGTGGAGTATTATTCCTAAATTTATTCCCATCCTTGCTTAAAAGGTTGAACCTAAGCGTAGGCTACTTCGCAAGGACGCTCGTTTTGAATGGGATCTGGTTGCTGAACAAAGCTTTACAAGGGTAACGGAACTCCATGCATGGGGAAGAGTATTGTGAATGTTCGATCCAGTGCTCCCAGTTATTGTAGCGACAGATGCATCTGCATATGGCCTTGGTGCAGTCCTGCAACAACTTGATGGTCCATTCATTCGAACCGTTGCATTTGCATCATGAACCTTGACAGAGACAGAACGGAAGTACTCGACAGGAGAACGCGAGGCCCTGGCCTGCTTATGGGCATGCGAGACATTGGCACATTTACCTCTGGGTTTGATCATTAACTTTGGTAACGGGCCACCAGGCTCTCGTATCCTTCCTCTCAACACGAAGCACAGGGCAATGACCACTTCACATTGCAAGGTGGACTGCTCGGTTGCTGCGTTGCAACTTCGTTGTACAGTTCGAGCGTGGAGAACACAACAAAGTAGTAAATGCTTTGTCCCGGCTTCCTGTACCAAGCACAGAAGACGGGTTTAAGATGGCAGAAGAAATAGTGCCCATCGTAACGTTTCAGTTCACAACAATGACTTCAGTACTGCCACGGCCGAGGATTGCAAGCTCAAGCAGGTTGCACGATTCATTTACGCTATAGCGAAAGTGGAGGACGGGACGGCGGCCAACGTGGTCGTGTCGTTCTCTCGCCAATTTCTTATCCAAGGCGATTTGCCGAAGCGGAGCGGCAGCAGCTGCAGCGTCCAAACCGCCTATTCAGAAGCTCGTTCTGTCCTCGCGCAGCTCGAGCTATGCATGAGCTGCGCGAGAGGCACGGCGTGGTGGCTATGACAATGGTGCTGATGATGAATGTGGAGGATGATGTAGCGGGGCGCTACAAAAGTATGCCACAGATAGTTCCCCCTCTGCAGAGAAGTGGCCGTGGGCACTTGAAGAAAAAAAATGATCTGACGGAGCTTGTCAGAATGGATGCCGGCTTGATCCTTTCAATGCTGACTGTGTCTTCATGTCCATTACGCAGGATTGTAAAACGATGTTCAGAACGCTTGATGACTGGGAAAGGACCGTCATAGCGAGGCTGGAGAACGCGGCGAGACGCATCGACACGAACAAAAACGTGTGAAGATGTCTGCAGATTTGCCGGCAGAAAAACGTCGTTCTTAGTGTGAGCTGAATTTGGGGTTGGCGCAAGTTTTGCATGAAGATCCGCAGACGCTGGATGAAAGAAGGTGGATCCGAAACACTCTGCGTAGTAACGGGGCTGACGAGATCACCAGGCAACCGGAGTGTGCAGCCATAAACCATCTCGGCTACAGAGCAGGTAATTCCTGGCTGAAGTGTTGAACGCAGGCGAAGCACAATGGGGAGGTGTGATACCCAATCTTCGGCGTGAGGCTGCGAGGCGAGTGCTGCTTTTAGATGACGGTGGAGTCTCTCCACTAAGTCATTTGATTCTGGATGATACGCAGTTGTGCGTATACGCGCACAACCCAGTAGAGATGTGACAGAGGTGAAAAGCGCTGACTCAAACTGTCTGCCTCGATCAGTAGTCACCGTTAATGGTACACCAAAACGGCTAATTCAGGTAGCAATAAAGGTACGAGCAACTGTTTCTGCCGTAATGTCAGGCATTGGGGGTGCTTCAGGCCACCTAGTGTACCTGTCAATACACGTAAGCAAATACGTTTTTTCCTACATGGAGGTAATGGCCCGACAATGTCCAAATGAATGGTGTCAAAACGTGCATCAGAGAGAGAGAATTTTCCCCATGAAGGCTTGGTGTGCTGTTGCACCTTGATACGCTGACATGCTCTGCAAGTGCGAACCCAGTCACGAATGTTAGCGCGTATGCGCGGCCAGACAAAGCGTTCCGTGCCCAGATGTTGCGTAGCTCTTACGCCTAGATGGCAGATGGAGTGTAGGGTGTCAAAAACAGCACGACGAAGCTGCGAAGGAACATAGATACGAGTGCAGTTGTGTGAAACAACGCACCAGAGTGTAACGTTGTCGTCGGGAAAGTTTACTTGTTCCAGTCGGAGGGAAGTAGATTATTGGAGTCGTGGAAGCTCATCGTCTAATGCTTGTGCCTCCGCGAGCGAGGACAATGAAAGGTCGGTGGTGCCTGTCGTGGCATTGATGGTAATACGACTGAGAGCGTCCGCTGCACTGTTAAAGCTGCCTTTTACATAACGTATGTCTGTGGTGAATTAGGCAATGAAAGCAAGGTGTCGAAGTTGTATAGGAGTGTGCGTGGCACTGCAGGAACGTAAAGCTGAAAGAAGGGGCTTGTGGTCGGTAAGAATGGCAAATTGTCGCCCTTCAGTAAAGTGCATGAAATGCTTCGCCGCAAGGTAGGCCGCGAAGAGCTCCCGTCCGAAAGTACTATATCGGTGCGGAAATTGGAGCCCATGCACCATTGATCCATCGAGGAAGAGCGGCCCCAACTGCTTCTGAAGAAGCGTCCACCATGAGGCTAGTGGGAGCAGTTGGTGAAGGGTGGTGCAGGAGCGTGGTCTGGGCGAGCTTGGTCTTAACGGTGGCGAAAGCTTGATCTGTGACCGTGTCCCAGGGAAGTGCAGCTGACTCGGCTTTCGAAGTCGAGAGTAGTGCTTCCAGAGGCTGCAGCAGTGTAGAGCATGTAGGGATGAAGTGGTGATAACAATTGACGACGTCCGAGAAAACGTCGTAAACTGCGTATGGACGTGGGAGGCGGGTGCTCGAGGATAGCTTGAACCTTGTCAGGTAGGGGAGTGATGCCATCTTTAGTGATTTGATGTCCGAGGAATGCTATCTCCGAGACTCCAAACTGACACTTTTCTACATTGATTACAAGGTCGTAATCACGCAGTCGAGTGAAAAGCTGACGTAGATGTGCCTTGTGCGTTTCTAGCGTCCTTGCTGGACACGAGATCGTCGATATAGGCGAAACAAAATGACAAGCCTCTTGTGACTTCGTCTATTAAACGCTGAAATGTCTGAGCTCCTTTTCTCAAACCGAAAGGCTTTCGTAAATACTCATAGAGCCCAAATGGGGTAATTATTGCAGTTTTGGGAATGTCAGAAGGCTCAACGGGGATCTGGTGATAAGGTTTCACAAGATCAATCTTTGAGTATACAGTTGTGCCGGTTTAAAAGGCAGTACAGTCCTGAATATTGGCTAACGGGTATCGATCGGGAACGGTGACTGCATTGAGAGCTCGGTAATCACTACAGGGCCGCCAGTCATTGTTCTTCTTGGGAACCATGTGTAGTGCCGACGACCACGAGCTTGATGATGGACGAATGATTTGCAAGTGTAACATATGCTCAAACTCGTTGCGAGCAATGGGAAATTTATCAGGGCCAAGTCGGCGAGAGCGGCAGTGAACCGGTGGGCCTGTGGTAACGATGCAGAGAGTCACAGTGTGCTTGGGGGTCTTATTCATGGGAGAATGCGTTGTAATCTCCGGAAACTCGTTGAGCAGAGCTGTATATGGTTACGTGGGTGGTTTCACGAAAGTGTGGTTTAGGGCTGTAGCGCGTGACAGAAAGCCATCAACCGAAAAGCCGGTATAGCTATCCACTAGGCGACAGTGGTTCATATCCACGAGCAGATGAAAATGCCTTAAGAAATCGGCGCCTAAGATTGCGTTGCGTACGTCTGCTATCCAAAATAACCACTGCAGTTTTCTCTTAAGACAGAGATCAAGAGTCAGAGACTTCTGTTCGTAAGTTGCGATGATCGAAGAATTGATCACTTGTAAAGGAGTTGACTTCTCGTGGAGAAGCCGGTCAGTTTTCGACGCTGGAATTATGCTGTTTCCTGCTCCAGTGTCCAAGAGCAAGCGCAGATCTGAGGTTCTGTCGGTGATGTGGAAGAGGTGGCTTGATGCTTGGCCTTGATCGCCAGCCGCTGTTATTGACGATCAGCCGGAGCGTTTCCCATGCGCCATGAGCAAGGTGGCACACATCTGCGAACCGCGGCACGAAAACGCCGGTGATGATAGCAAGTGTTCTGCGGTGAAAAGCGGTGCTCGGGCTGGTGGAGGGGCCATTGCGGAGCAGCCGACGTGAGAGATGGTCGATGTGGACGAGGCTGGCAATTTAAGTTTCGAATGCTCAGCGATTGCAGACGCAAGTTGGCGACTTCAGCTGCGAGATCTTTTATCTTTTCTCGAAGGGAATCTGCTTCGAAAATCGGAGAGGTGTGGGCAGTGTTTATGACTGCCGGAGCAACGTTCATCATGTCATCGGTCATTTCTGCCAGCTCCGACAGCGGCTTATCCTGAGCTGGGGCAAGAGCCATTCGCATGGTAGGTGTAAGACGCTGTAGAAACAACTAACATAGTATGGATGTTTCCGAGCCGTCCAGGTGGTCCCCAAGCAGGTGCTGCAGGTGACGTAGAAACTGTGTGGGATGGTGGTCCCCAAGCTCTTCGTTGCACAGAAGTTGTTGAATACGCCGATGCTTAGACGGAATGAGTCGGTGAAGAAGAGCCTGTTTAACTGTGGTATATGGAGTGTCACCAGGTGGGCCCACGAGGATGTCGCGTATTTCGGCCGTTGCCTGTGGCGCCAACGCTTCAACGAGGAGCTCATGCTTGCGAACTTCTGACGTGATGCAATGAATGCGGAACTTGTTCTCGATTTGAACGAACCATAAGGAGGAATCGGCAAGCCACAGCTGTGGTAGCGTCGTGGTAGCAGTACCTCCAACAACATTCGAAGAGGGTACATGGCCGGGTGAAGTGGCAGCTGTACCAGGGCTGAAGCTGTCGAGATGCTCATGCTGCTCCATGGAAGGACGCGTTCGTAGTCCGGGTCACCAATGTAGCGATAGAGGAGGATGGGACGGTGGCCAACGTGGTCGTGTCGTTCTCTCGCCACTTAATTATCACAGGCGATTTGCCGAAGCTGAGCGGCAGCAGCTGCAGCGTCCAAACCGCCAAGTCAGAAGCTCGTTCTGTCCTCGCGCAGCTCGAGCTATGACAATGGTGATGATGATGAATGTCGATGATGATGTAGCGGGGCGCTACAAAAGTATGCCACAACGCTACAAGGCCAACCAAAAAATATTGCCGCCTGAACTTAGACCTAGTTACTAGGAGATGCGAGAGGAACTATCCACGGTGGATGGCCTGTTGATGCGCTCGGAACGCGTTGTAGTTCCAGTCAAGCTCACAGCTGCATTCGTTCAACTGGCCAATGAATCGAACCCTGGAATAGTGAAAACAATGCAACGTCTCCACGAAAAGTACTGCTGGCCAGGTCTACACAAACAGATTGAGAGTGTTATCCACAGCTAAGCAACCTACCAAGCTGCTGACTAGAGCGTTAAGAGCTACCCCACTTCACTGGAGGCAGTTGCTCTTCCGGACCGGCCTCGGAGCAATATAGCTTCTGATGATGTTGGGCCGTTTGAGCGTGCATCAGCTGACTGTCGGGTTGTTATCTCTGTAGTCGATTACTTCTCAAAGTGGCCGGAAATAGTCCTTCTCCCGTGAAGCCTTCTCCCGCACAGTGCTTGACTTCCTTTTGTCAATATTTGCACGGGAAGGCTATCCGGTTGAACTCGTCTCTGATCACGTACCACAGTTTAGATCTCAATAATGTGAGCCTTTCTTGAAGACAGGGGTATACAACACAGCTCTTTGGCTGTGTATCACCCCCAAGCCATTGGACCGGTCGAACTGTTTAACCGTGTCCTCAAATCAGACATTCTGTTGGCAATACTGGAGCAGCGCCCATTAATAAAAAAATTGGCAGATACCACGTACAGTGGAAATCGACGATATGCGAAGCACGAATGAGAGAGGTTGATATGTTACTTCAAAATCGGTGCCACGTTATGAGGTGCAAATAAGTGATGATGTACATGACTTTTGTGTCATGATTATCATGTTTCGATGTGTCGTTTACCTTCGTCATCTATTCACGTCGCGTATTACCAAATTTAGTACATGTGGAGTTAGCGAAACGCCCGTGAGCACGCTATGAGTGTAGTATGTTGCCTTCTTCTTACATGACACGCGTGTCAGCATTATCATGTTTCCACCAGTCATATATTTCGTCATCCATTGACAACACGTAACATAAAATTTGGTATATGTGGAGCTAGCAAAACGGTCGAAAGTGCATCAACAAGGGTCCTTTATACTCTAATTTAGCATTGACGAGCGCGCACACGGGGCACAGCGACGCTACGTTAGCAAAACGCGAGCACTCTATGGTCTTACGCCAGGCGCGACCGGCGCGACCAGCGTCCGTCGGCGCAGCCCGACGGAAACCGGCGCGAAACGCGACATGTGGCATTTCGGGCCAATGCGTTACCGAGACCACACTGCGTATCTCTCTTTTCGTGAAGGAGAGACGCTAGCCCTGCTGAAACGCGCATACGTCAAAGCAACACAGCGCGGCGCGCACCTGCGAGTGTATGCATGGCGAACACAAGGTACAGACCTTAACATGAAAATCATGTTAAGAAAGGCTTTGAGGTGGTGGAAATAAACAGAGAGGTGCATACGTGGGGGGGTTTTCAACGAGACAATTCACTACGATGGGCGGCTAGGTCATGAGGTGGGTTGGCGACTTGCAGGACGCACAGTAGCTTTTTTGGGGGGCAAGCGAGCTCTACGGGGTGCAGGATAGCTATTAACAAGGAAAACAACCAGGAAGACTCTTCGACAGGTGGTATGGACAAATACGATTCCAAAGTGGCACCAATATCTAAGAAAGGTAGAGTCCGGGGCATAAATAGACGTAGCCACGAGCGCCGAGCCAATTCAGACATAGGGTATATTAACATGCAGGGTGGTAGGAACAGGCTGAAGTGGGAAGAAATAGAAGAACAGCAAAAGGAAGAGAGGCCGATGGTATACGGTTTTCGTAGAAACACATCTCAGGGACATGGAACAACCTCCGAACAATCCGGACTATGCGTGGGAATATTGTAACAGAACAGAAGGCAGCAGAAAGGGGGGTGGTATTGGGGCATTCATTCATAAAAGTACAGATTGGCAAATGGTCAAGCAGGAGTGCAAGGAACATTTATGGCTAAAAGGGAAAGTGGCAGGTCAAATGACACTCCTTGGTTTCGTGTACTTGTGGACGAGAGCAAAGGCCAGAGAGGAAAACAAGGCAATGGTAGAGTGTATATCAAAGGACATTCAGAAGTTAGGAAGAGAGTGCGAGATTATTATACTAGGAGACATGAATGCGCACATAGAAGATATAGATGGGTATACCGACCCGACAGGCAAAATGATCATGGATATGTGTGAAAGGCTTGATTTGATCATTTGCAACAGTACCGAGAAGTGCGAAGGGCAAATAACATGGGAGGTAGGAAGGCTTCAGTCGACGATAGATTATGCACTGATGTCAGATAGGATGTATGATAAGCTCAGGAGAATGCACGTAGATGAAGGTGGCTCCAGAAGTCTGGGTAGCGATCACAAACGTATCAAGCTAAATTTCGGAAGAGAAGTGAAAATGGGAAGGAGACAAGATGAGCAACTACAGAAAAATTTTATTCAGAAAGGCAAATTGAAATAGCCACTAAACAAATTGAGAAAGTAATCACGGAGGATAATAAGACAGTGTGGACATACACGAATCTAATTAGACTCTTTGAGCTAGAGCTTGCTTAGACGCGTGAGAAGTCACCCCGGAAAAGAAGACACAAACCCAAAGGTTGGTGGGATGAGGAAGTTAAGAGAGCCATAGCAAAACGTCAGGAAGCCTCTAGGGAACACATACATGCTAAGCAGCGGGATGAACCGACAGATGATGTTGAAAGAAAATGGGCAACCTTTCTAAGCTGTAAAAGGGATGCATTCCCTTCTGATCAATGAAAAGATTAGAAGGAAGGGAGCTCAGTGGCTGGCAGAAGTAAATAAAAAAAGATAGAAAGGCAGCTGCGAAATTTAGAAACCATCTAAACTCCCTAAGAAATGAGACGAGCCTAGAGCAGAGTTTTATAACTACAGCCCAAGGTTCTAGGCTAGAAGGGGACGAAGTCATTGAATATATAAGAACAAGGGTGACAGAAAAATTTCAACAAAGTACTTTATGCACCACAATAGACAAGGACGAATCAAGTGGTGCAATGGCTCCATTTTCATAACAAGAGTGGGAAAGGGCTGAGAAAAGGGTTCCAAGTAGTACATCAACAGACCCAGATGGCATTCCAATTAGGCTGATAAAGACATTAGGTCCGAAGTCTAAGCAGGCTTTTAGAGAGGCAGTGAGCACAATAATAATCGATGGTGAAGTTCCCAATGGATGGAAACTTAGCAGGATGAGCATGATCTATAAAGGAAAGGGGGACAAAGCAGACATAAACAACTACCATCCTATAACAGTGACATCAGTGGTCTACAGGCTGGCAATGCAGATTATAAAGGAAAGACTGCAGGCGTGGATAGATGATGAGGGCGTGCTGGGGGAACTGCAGAATGGGTTTCGGAAACACAGGAGGTTGGAAGACAATCTGTTCTCACTGACGCAGTGCATCAAAATAGCAGAAAAGGAACACAGGCCTCTGTTGCTAGCATTTTTGGATATCAAGGGAGCGTATGATAGCGTGGTTCAAGAGGAATTGTGGGGAATACTGGACACACTAGGCGTGGAACATGTAGTCACTAATCTTTTAAAGGGTATCTATAAAGGTAACAAGGTAGTTATAACGTGGGAAAAACAGGTATCCAAGCCTGCAGAGGTAAAACGGGGGCTTAGGCAGGGGTGCCCCCTGTCACCCTTATTATTCATGATGCACCTACAAGGATTAGAGGCAAAATTAGAGGGAAGTGGACTGGGCTTCAACCTCTCTTTAGTCACACAAGGAAAACTTATTGATCAGGCACTACCAGCATTAATGTACGCAGATGATATAGTGCTAATGGCCAACAACAAGGAAGATTTGCAGAGATTGATGGACATCTGCGGTAATGAGGGAGAAAGGTTAGATTTTAGATTCAGTAAGAAAAAATTAGCAGTCATGATTTTCAATGACAACGAAGGTAGTGAGCTTAGAATACAGGAGGTCACGCTAGAGATAACAGATAAATACAAACTATCTGGGCGTATGGATAAGCAATGGGACCGAGTACCTGAGGGAACACGAAATATACGTGACGACTAAAGGTAACAGGAATGCAGCAGTCATGAAAAATAGGGCACTGTGGAATTACAATAGGTATGATGTTGTGAGAGGAATATGAAAAGGGGTCATGGTTCCTGGGCTGACGTTCGGCAATGCGGTCTTGTGCATGAGATCAGAAGTTCGAGCAAGATTAGAAATTAAGCAACGTGGAATAGGTAGGCTTGCTTTAGGAGCTCACGGGAATATACCAAATCAGAGAGTATAAGGTGATATGGGATGGACATCATTTGAGGGCAGGTAAGCTAGCAGCAAGATAAAATTTGAGAAACGATTGAGAGAAATGGGGGAAGAGCGTTGGGCAAGGAAGGTTTTCAGCTACTTGTACATGAAGAATGTCGATACAAAATGGAGGAAGTGAACCAGGAAGTTGACTGGTAAATACTTAGAAAACAGCAGGTGGCCAAACCAAAAAGAACTATCGGTTAAGAAGAAAGTGAAGGAAACTGAGACTGACATGTGCAGAATGGGCATGATTAAGAAGTCCGCACTAGAGACCTATCGAACCTTTAAGCAGGAAATTGCCAAGGAAAGGATCTATGATAATACTCGGGGTAGTTCGCTACTGTATGAGGCCCGTACGGGAGTACTGCGAACCAAGACATATCGGGCCAAATACGAAGGGGTAGACACAGTATGCAGTGCGTGTGGAGAGGAAGAAGAAACTGCCGAACACTTGATAATGTTCTGTAAAGGGCTTCACCCTATAGTTCAGGAGGATGGCGCTGCGTTTTTCAAAGCACTGGGGTTTAGGGACAGGGAGGGCAAATAGACTTTAAGCGGGTAGACTTAACTAGAAGGAGGTTATCTGATTGGTGGCTAAAGTCAAGGCACGAGTGAAAATTAAACTCTTCACTGCAAAGTACGAATCCTCAAACTCACTTTTTAAGGAAAAAATAAATATAGTTTTTGGTTCATTAGGTATTACGGCTTGGTGGCGCTAGCCACCGCCCGATCTAAAGGGTACAGCCATATCCATCCATCCCATCCATCCATGGCAGGACTGGCACCTGGCGTGGCAACTCCAGCGTGACGCAACAAAATGAACGCCGGCAAACACGCACACCACGTCACGTCGAAACGTAACAGCTCCTTGACTGTGGCATGTAGTCATGTTCTCACATCACACGTATCTCATGATTATCATGTTTACATTATTCACATGCAATCGTCATCCACTGACTTCACGTAATACCAAATTTGGCATATGCGAAGCTAGCGAAACGGCCGCGAGCGCTTCATTTGTGTGGCATGTAGTCATGTTGTTACATTTATTTTCATTCATTCACTGTTTATTCAGGCAAAAACAATGATTGCCTAGGTTAAAGAGACTAAAGGCAGATTACCTCTGCCTGACTAAGGTCCCTACACCCATACATTTGCTCAGGTGAAGTGGAACAAAGGACACAAATTTCATTCTGCTTTTGAATGAGGGGGCACAAAAATTCAAGTTCAACAAATAAAACAGATGTGGACACATAGGTTTTGAAATAACACATTACAGTCATCACCAACTTGCAGTACCAATAAAAATATATAGATATATATGAAATGCAACAAGCAGGAATTTCTGACAGAATTACTAAGTACCACGGAAAAATACATTCGTAAAGAAAGAAATTGAGCAATTTTTATCTAATATGCAAAAGCACGAACTGCACAAAAGAAATATTTATAATAAATAATACAAGTGAGGCTCCTTACTGGAATGTTACAAGAATGACACGCATGAGGTGATTATCATGTTTAGATGTGTTATTTACCTATGTCATCCGTTCGCGTCGCGTAATACCGAGTTGGTACATGTGAAGCTAGCGAAACGGTGCGTGATTGCATCACGAGCGTAGAATGTAGTTATGTTACATGACACTAATCTAATGTTTATCATGCTTGCACCAGTATCATACCTTTGTCATTCATTCACGTCCCGTAATACCAAATTTGGTAACAGTGAAGCTATCGAAAGGGCCGCGAGCGCATGATGAGCGTAGCTTGTAGTCATGTTGTTACATGACACGCATCTATGTCTATCATGTTTGCACCACTATCATACCTACGTCATCCATTCACGTACCATAATACCAACTTTGGTATATGTGACGAAAGCGAACCGGCCGAGAGCGCATCATGAGCGTGGCATGTAGTCATGTTGTTATATGACACGCATGTCATGATTTTCATTTTAAGGTCTGTACCTTGTGTTCGCCAGTGCAATCATGTCGTACCATAGCTACTTTCCAACATGCCAAGTGTACGAAACTACCGCAAGAGCTGCAGGACCATGAAATTTAAATCATGACGTTCATAACATACATGTCATAATTTTCATGTTATGACTAGTAAAGTATGTTCTTCATACAGTCATGTTACACCACACCAAACTTGTTATCGATACCATTATCGAAACGGCAAGGAGAGCTAAAAGTCGTAGGTGGCTAGATAGATAGATAGATAGATAGATAGATAGATAGATAGATAGATAGATAGATAGATACGCTCAAAGTCACCGAAGTTTGCTAAGAAATGCTTCGCATTAAAAATTCTGTTACAGAGTACTTAGAAATATACAGAGCCACTCCTCACAGTACCACTGGACTCTCTCCGGCAGTGCTTTTACATAGCCGACACATCAGGACATCTTTGGATATCGTTGACTATCCCACTGCGAACGTCTTCGCAGATCCCGCTCAGGAAATGTCTTCACTTCGCCAGAGGGTGAAAGAGCGCCAGCGTAAAAGCAAGGATTATAGAGGTTTTTAGTTTGACGTTTTTGTGGTCCGCCCCGCTCCGGGAGCACCCACGAAGCCGTAGCGGAGCGGCGGCTGATTTTTCTGCTTTTAGTTATTCGTTGCCGGCAGCGAAGCGGACCTTTCGCAGTTGCAGCGCCCTCTAGTCGTTTTCATCGTTGGTAAACAAAATAAAAAACATTTTTTTTTCACGTATACAAAGCAAAACAATATTGTATAAATTATTTTTTCATGAAGTATTTAGAAATACACTTTCAATGTATTAACCGTCTATTTTTTGACAAAGAAGCAAGCTCTGACTTGGTAGTAGCCACTCAAAAGCCAGCAAGGTTCCGTTCCAGATCCATTGCAAGCATTCACTTTGTTTTGTTTGCGCTTTTTACGCTTGTGTGGTGGCGACGTTTTTATTTTTCACCGTTGAAACTGTGTTTGCATAACCATTTATGCCTCCGACAAGTGTGCTAGAGGACCCATTTTTGATGGGTTTCTTAAAGTGGTCCGAAATCGAGGACTTGTTGTGCCTTGAAGTCTTCCAATACACTCGGCGAAACCCGCTGTCGTTTTTTTTTTTCGACGGCCCCATGCCGTTTGCCTTCCGCGGCAAGGTTCTGGGGGCAGCACTTGAACAGCGTTTACTAATAAAGTAGGCAAGCACTCACTTCCTCAGGTTCACTGTGTCCTGCTGTCGGAAATAGCCGAAGAGGAGGTTCACTCGCTATTTGATGCCGCGAATTGTGAGCTCGCGATTTACCGCTCTCATGACGTTTCGCAGCACGTCTTCCCACGCGGCGGGATTGCTGAAGGGGTCAGCACACACCACTTCTTTCAACAGGCACACATCTTCATCGATGCGAAATCGTTTTCGCGGCTTGCGCTGGGCAGGTGAGGGCCAAGCTGCAGCACTCGCGGAAAGCGTGCCATCTCCGGAGGCAGCCATCTTGAAATGAGCAAAGTTGCTGCACGCAAGAGAGAGGGCGCGCGGGTTGTCGCCCTTCCGCTTGCAAAAACGGCAGCGACGCACCGCGCTCCGCTTAGGCTGCTCGTAAGCGGACCGTATTCCCCGCTCCGGTAACCTGCTTAAGGCCTTAGCGGAGGGCGCATGCGCACTCGCGTTCCCGCTCCGCTTAGCTGCTAAGCGGAGCGTGAAAACGTCAAACTAAAAACCTCTTATGTTTATCGGCGGAGAGCTGCACACGTACCCGAGTTCAAGAGGAAGTGTACGTGAGGGTCAAAAAGCCAGTGACTGTTCCGAAAGGCGGTCCCACTTTTATACCTCCTTTGAAAATTGTCGAGCGAATAGGACACTCGTCCTTCTGCCTTGAAGATTGTAGCACCTGGAACGCATCTCTATTGATTGCAGTTCCCATAAAAGCTTTGCCGCACCATGCAGCTAAACTGGGACGACATCGGACACTCCACCCACACTGTGCGAAGTCCACCGACGCCAGGCAAAACGACTCGCTCTTAGCTACGCCAGCACCCAGCTGCTAATGTCCGATCGTGATGGTGATAGTGCTTTGCTGGATGGTGATGGTGAGAGTGCTACAGTGCATGGTAATTGTGATAATGCTCCAGTGTGAGGTGGTGGTGATTGTGCTCCAGTTTCTGGCGCCGAACCGGCTGGTGGACCACCAACTCTTCGTAGGTACGCAAGAAAGCGAAGACGACCCACAAGAATTCAGGACTATGTATATTGTACCATGATGTGGAGAGCGACATTTTTTGTACTTATTTTTCGTGTAGATGAGTATATACTTAGGGAGGGTTAGATGTGGTGTCGAAGGTCGACGCTAGGTTACTTTAATTACGTTCCACTGTCATCAAGAGAGGGTGGCACCTCTGACATATATAAACACGACTGTTACCAGAATGTAAAAGTCTTGTGTAGCATGGGTTGAGTGTGGAAGCGCAGTTAAGAGCCGAATAGCCATAATTACACCTTATGTGAATCAGTGAAGGGCGCACTGCGTGTCCGAAGGGCAGCATGTTAGTTTACGCAGATGTTCACTTTGTTGCTGAATCTGCTGCCGATGATGATAAGTATGTTTGGGCGATTAACCTAATTTTGACCCCTCACATGATTTTACACCTCTGCTACGCAGTATATGATGCTTAAGTAGACTCTTTCCAATACATCACGCTCATATAGTGTTTTTAAAGAATGTCTTATGCTCACTTCTCACCGGCCAGCAGTAGGCCGTCCAGCAGGCCTACGAAGCGGCCTGCAGGTACTCCCTGTCGGTCCCTACGTGGGACACGCCCGCTACGCGCTAAGCGCGTCCTGCAGGACTGAATTAAAGTTTTTTCATTCCATTTCATTCCATACTTTTGGTGCCATTTTATGTTCATATTCTGACGCACATTCACATATATGTTATGAAAGAAAAAGTTTATAATTATTCTTTGTGATAGAACACCTGCTGGCCATGCAGATGGCTCACGTTTTGATATTGAATCAAATCCTGAAATATTTTATTCATCGCAATTCCGCCTTTCTCTTTTCTTTGTTAACGGACAAGGTGATGATGTTTCACTCATAATAAATGACGCTCACACCGACACTAACACCGATCTCGACAGGGATTGTGGAATTTGACCGGAACGTGTTTTTTAACGCCGTCACATTGATACTTGTGTCTTTGGCGAATACAAAAACATTTGACACATGGGCTACTTTATTCCCGAAATTCGCCAACTAGCTTTCTTGTTAATTTATTATTTTTCCTAACACAATTAGTCTGTTCTTTGCTTGTTTTATGAAGCATGACTGAATATAAGTTTTCCAGTTTTTACCAGCACAAAGGTGCCATTGTTTGTCGAATGAGCTGGTTTTCTTCAGCACGTTTTCTCTCTTGAATCAGATTCTTCATCAGTAGGATAGTGAATCGGGCACGTGACCTTATGATTTATATGTGGGGTTTAAGGTCCCAAAACCAATGTATGATTATCTAAGAGCGTTCCCTTTTATACTGCTTTGAAATTAACTCAGTATATAGTGAACAATCACACTATATTTTGATCTCCTGGCGCGACAATTATCAAGCAGTTGGATGTTCAGTGTTGAGCATTATGTGAAAACACACTTTCAATTGGCGTAATGTACACGTGTCGTGAGATAATAAATTATGAGGTTCAATGCCTCATAAGCGCTTTAACGTTATGTGGCAGGCCTTAGTTGAGGGTTCCAGAAACTTAGGCCTTCTGATGTTCTTTAACGTGCACATAAATCTAGGTACGCCGGCCGTGCACATTTTCACCTCCATGCATAGACAAGGTAGCCGCTGTAACTGGGATTTGATCCCTACGGGTCAGCAGTCAAACACCATCACAGTTACACTACCCTGGCGGGTATCTCATTTGAGAAATCATGCTTCGTACTTACTGAAAATAAAAAGCTTTATTGGCTGATGAACCAATCTGTCCACAGGGAGACACCATGAAAATTAGCGTAACTATTTTCACTAGTGCACAGTAGGGACACAGCACCGCTGTCCATGTGGGCATGACATCTTTTGGTGTACAAGTCCGGCACAATTATGTGAGGCATTTTGGCACATCCCCAGCATCGAAACACAAGTTCCCTTTTCCTCTGCAGGAGAAAAACACATGATTAGACTAAAAAGCATTGCGACGCTTGTAGCACGGGACGGTGAGGGCTTTGCCTACTGTTCCTTGTATTCAATAACGTTAGCTGTCCCTCACTATAGGATTATGTTTATTTATTACACGATGGCTTATTTTACTTGGTTGCTTATAGTTCATGTTGCTGAGTCGTTATTACTGGGGCAGAATACATTGACGTTCACATTTTTTGTATTATTCCCTAATATGTGTGGACCCTAGAATATGCGTAGATCACGCACTGTTGGAAGAATTTTCTTGCCATACCTTGGAATATATCTCCTACAGGGTATTGCGATCACTATCATAAACTGCATATAGTCATTTATTAACGAGTTATTTAACTCAGCTGTCTATTACATAAAACTGCCAGAAAGTGCTGCCCCCCCTCCTAACTACGGCGGACGATAAGTGCACAATATTTGAGGGGTGCCCTCGCATGGTTCAGGACTGAATTTCAAGATGGAGTTGAAATGCCTTCCAGAAAAAGCGCGCACTTGTGCTTCTAAATTGACGGTATATTTAATACTCAATGATTTTGTATTTTTCTTGATTAATCGAAGTAAGCCTCGTTAATTTTTTTTGGTCAAGGGAAAAGCTGCAACACGTTCTTCAAGTGCTCGAATAAATCATGTTAACACAGAATTTTGTCCCGAAGGACCACAGTGAAAAGTACTGTGGAATTGTGCACAAATCCAAAATAATTCAGAACTTAGGATCCATGCTCCTATCGCAGCATGAACCTATAGTGGAGCATGGGTTGGAAAAAAATGATCACCGCTTAGGGTAGAGGAGTAAAAACTACTTTGGACGTTGGCGCACATGTCAAATTCTTTAAAAAGGGATAGGAATTTCTTGCTCGGGGTTTTACAGTGTATTCAATCATACTCCGTGACACGGCGCGCGCGCACATAGGCTGAAATCAAAGACCCAAGTGGTTTATTTTCATTCATAAACCAGTCCTAAATTCTCATATGACACTATAACACATACCAAGTAACATCGTAAGATGATACAAGAAGAAATGGGAATGATTTTAACTATTGGATACGTTTCATATGTGTTATAAGACAAGTTTTAGGCACCTCTTGAGCTCGGCCGGTATATAGGTGTAGTTATTCATGAAGCTCTAAAATGCCGAGCAATCATGCTAAAATACTACAGTTAACATACCGAAGTTCAAGCACAGCCATAGTATCGTGTGTTTTACCGCCACTCCCGTCTTCAATTCAGCCTCCATTCTCTCATACTGCATAATCGCCTAACATGACGAATTAAAACGTTATTTACCTCATTTGTCAGAGTTACGGTCGAAAATGAGATCTTCAAACAACGTAGGATGTCTGCCGCTACAGACGAAACAACTTTGAATGACTCAAACAGATACAACTTTACTTGGATTTTTATTTATATTTTCAGAGAAATTCCTTGAACTATATGTGGTGTTTTGTTTCACAGGTCATCTAATGCTTGTACTCCGAAATGTGTACCACCTCTTCCCTACGGTGAATGCAAGTAGTGGTAACAAGTATTGCACTAATTTTTTGGTAGGCTATCCATCACTGCTCCAATAATATGCCTTTTGAAGATGAAGTGAACGAATGTAAACAAGCAGTTGGGGAGATGCTAAAGAAATTAGATTTTCTTAGACTATGGCTTTCAACTGGCAAGAGTCTAGCATAAGCACTGACTTCGTAAACGTAACGCTATCTGAAGCAGCAAAAGTAATTCGAGATCTACCCTCGTCAGCTCCTGGTCCAGATGGAATCACAGTTCCTATGATTAAAGTTTTATTCAAGCTATCCCCCGGCGACGTCCTCAATCTTATAAACTACTCTTGAAAGAATGCCTGGATACCGTATGACTGAAAAATAGCTAAGGTAATCCCATTAATAAAAAAAGCAACGATTAGGTTTTACCATAGAAAATGTCAGACCCATCTCGCTAACTTCGAACATAGTGAAACTCATAGAGAGGGTCCTTAATGGCTAAATAAACTTCCTGCATGACAAATAAGGTCACAATAAAGCCAGACCAAATTGGTTTTTGCAGTGAATGCTTAATTTAGTGCGCCCATGTGGATTTAGAGAGTCGAATACAGCTAGCTCGTAAAAGGAAACAGTACGCCGCATTAGTAACTCTCGACATAGCTAAAGCGTACGACAGCGTCGAGCACTCTATTCTACTGACCACCTTGCAGAGCCTAAAGTTTCCTCAGTACATTACTGAGTGGATAGCAGAATTCTTAAAATCAATGAAATTGTATTGCGTGAAAGATAGCTGTTGGCATAAATTCAAACAAAAACGTGGTGTTCCCAAAGGGTCCGTCCTATCTCCAGCATTATTCAATATATTGATGAGCTGATGAGCTCTATTCCAATTGTTCAAAACGTTAGTGTCTACATTTATGCAGATGATATCGCATTCTTCGCTTCAGAGAGTGACATTTAATCACTACATCAAAAATTGCAAGGATATATTAATACTCTAGAAACTTGGTTGCAATCCACTTAATTGTCATTGAACATCAGTAAAAGTGCGCTCTTGGTGTTTCCTATAGCAGATACAGTTTCAATTTCTGTATTGTATAATCGGGAACCTATTCCACAAGTAGATTCAGTCAAGTACTTAGGAATGATTTACAGTGAAAAGCTAAATTGGAGCCCACACATAGAATATATAACAGCAAAGGCACAACGTGCGTTAGGTTTATTACGCAGGTTATGCAACAGAAAATACGGGCTGCGCAGAAACACATTGTAAATGACATATAAAGTGTATGTGCGACCAATATTAGAATTTGGGTGTATATCATTTTCGGGGGCCGCTGGTTATAAAATTAAACCGCTAGTAATGTTAGAGCGGGAAGCCCTGCGAATATGCCTGGGACTTTCTAGGTTCATGGGGAATAATGAATTGTACCAAGAAGCGCGATTGCCAACACTCCTCTGTCGATTCCGCATTCTAACGGTTCAAACCTTCTTAAAGTTCTACAGTTTACTGGCGTGAAGATCAGAGTACGCATTTATCAGCGACCCTGACTCTTTCATTCTTGCATACTGGCCTCGATTTCATACTCCTCAGATAATTTTCGCTAAAAAGAAACTGGATTGCATAAATGTAGACATTAGCACAGTAATTGAAGCTAATTCCTCAACCATCAACAATACAATAGAGTATGATGAAATCTTCCCCCACAAACCAAGTTGCAATCTCCTAAATTTTTGACCACTACATTAAAAGATTACTTGGTACATTCAGAAACAAAAAATGTAATAGCTACAGATTCTTCTGTCAACAGTGAAAAGGCAGGCGTAGGAATTGCGTCTGATTTCTTCAGCTGGTCTTTTTCAGTAAGGCTTCCAGATTTCACTCCTATATTTGAAGCCGAGCTAGTAGCTATTATTTTAGCTCTTCGTAAAATTTGTACGACCGAGATCAGTGCAATCATCCTAACAGACTCACTTTCGGTGTGTGCAGCTCTGACAACCTTCGAACAATCTCGTGCCCTAGCAGCGTGCCACACATTAGCACCGCCACATTAAAAACTCCTCAAATTAGTGTGGGTCCCAGGATACTGCGGATTACAATTAAATGAATTGACCGATGCTTAGACATGAGCATCAATTGATGGACCACGAAATGCAGTACTTCCCGAGTTAGAATACTTATCAGGGGTTAGATATAGGAAATTCATTATTTTTACAGATAGTTTAGAAAATATCACACAATAGGCTATCAGCAACTCAAATTTCCATGCAAAGCTCAGTGGAGTCGGTCAAAAAAACTTGAAATTATAATCTCCAGATTCTGGTGCTGTAGCCCCTCAATAAATTTTTATTTACACAGAGCTGGTCTGACATTTTCCCCCCTTTGTCCGTTTTGCGAAGAATCAGAAACTATTGATAAATATTTTGGCTCATGTCGGAACTATGCATTATTTAGGAAACGACTTCTAGATATTCCATTTGCGAAGCTAGGTTTAAATTTAACCACAGAAATGTTCTAAATTTTGGTGCCTCTGTTTTTCGAAATTGCCACAGAGATGCATTGGATGCGGTGTGTAATTTTATTCAGGACTCTAAACGTTTTTTAACATAAAGCCCACGTTTACAGGTACTCAAAAAACGGGTCGAAAAGTAATTATCAAATCTGAATAAGTCTGTGACATACCAAATTAATCGGGTTTGACAAAACCAGCTGTCTGGTCGGCTCCCAAAATCAAGGTATAGCTATGACTGTCTACTTTCTTGTTGATTTTTTTTCTCACTACCTGAATCTTTGGTTTCTTTCTTTTCTTTTTATTATACTGTCTTCACTAAACAACTCCTCCCTCCCCTTTTTTTAGTTGTAAGCAATAGTGCAGTTATCATTCATATGAGACTATATGTTCTCCTTCGCAATCCCCTAGAGTGAGTATGAGCCATGGATTAGAGGCTACAAACAAACAAACAAGTTGTGGAGCACTGGATCTATTCCTTCTAGTACGAACTTGCAACACCTTGATTTGTGAAACTGACCTTCGAGCTCAGCAAAGATAAACGCCAACCAAAGAGTTTGACTAGTGTGGCGCAGTTTTAAAGATGAACTACCTATCACGAGAAGTCTTTTGTCCCTCCTCCCCTTGAGCAATAGGCTCCAATGCAGAACGCAGTGCGTTGGTTTCTAGAGTGCACACGCCGCTGAGTGGTGGCTGTGTGCCCTTTCGCATTGCAATATCGAGGCTCCCTTGTCGCGATGTTTAGTAAATGAAGTCACGCCATTTTTGCCTAACGAAGACACGCAATGAAGCAAAATTTCTGCTATTAATTAGTCGCTTTTTCTTTTGACGCAAAAAATGGGGTTATTGCTTCGTAATGTTTTACATGAGGTAAGTGTTTTTCATTTAGTATTGTTTGTCATGCTATACGATTTGTAAAAGTGATTAATAGGTGTATATAGAATATTTTTCCTGAAGAAAATAATGGCGATGTTACTGTCCGCTATACCATTACTCTTCAAGCTCAGAATATAAGAGTATAGCACAGAAATACTCACGACATTGTCGCTAAATATTTGCGCAATGCGAATAAGACGTTGCATTCTGCATTCAAGTACTCGGTTTTTTATACAGGTATGCTTTTACACTAGGTAACAATGTAATTTATTGTCAGGATTTTTCTCGAAACACGTTCACATAGTTTTGAAATTCTTACAACTATTTACGCCTACTCCGGACGCCTCCCCCAATCACCCTAGAACACTGCCATGAAGAGAGCGTACCATTCTTCAAATGCACAGACCTGCGAATAAGTGCCCTGCCTCGCAAAGCCGTCACCATTACAGAGTGGGCACGTGTATATTTTCGAAATTTTTGAATCTGTCACTTTCAGCTTCACCCCTAATTATAATATTGGTAGAATTGTACGTATCTTACATTTGTGATATAAGTGGTAATCGCGTTCCACATTATTTTAGTTGTTTGCTATCGACGCCCTTTGCTTATAATGCTCAAGACCCGAAATACTTGCGACAAGTGACCTTTCAAGTTGTACATTTGACGTGAATGTAATTTACTGATGCTAAAGATGTGACATTATTGGTCAGCTGCCATATTTAAATAAGTTGACGTACTACGTGTCCTCAAACAAGGAGGAAGAATGTGCCGTACTCGCCACCTTGACAACAGGTGACACTGACTGACGATCCCACGTTTAAATGCACACACATAGCCAATAAAATGGCTGTGAAGATAACCGTCATAATACCTCAATGCTAGAGCAATGACCATGTTATTCGAAGGTCACAGGTTAAGATCGTGCCGGTGGTTAGTTACCTTTTTGTCCCCTTTTATTCACATTTACAATACAGTTACTTTCCGCAAGATTACCTATATACTTTCCCTGACTGTACTGTCTGTTAGTTTTTTTTATTATTGGGCCTAACAAATTAAGCAAGCTCTTAAATTTACACTGACATTTTTATATTTGTTTTACGGTGGAAGTTTCAAGACTTCCCTTGGTCTGCTACAGCGTCGTGTATCACTTTCCCTCATGGCTATAAACAAAAACAAGGAAACGCCTCACTACTCTTCTCCGGCCCACTAAAATGAGGCTGCCTAGCTAGTCGAACCTCTCAGTGCGAACAACGCATCAAGAGCTAGCTTTAAGAAAACAGTGAGTATCATCGTCTCGAACCAGGTAAAAAATAAAACTCAAAGAAATTAACACTACATGCACGAGAATGGAAGACCTGAATAGTCATATGCGGCTTTACGTTGCTTTGAACATTAAGAGCCAAAAAATGGTACAGCGGGAGTATGGCGCTTGTGTTAAAATAAATTTCAGAAAAGTTCAATGGACCAAGGAAGAATATAAAACTTTTTACTAGGCAAGTGACAATGTATAGAATACTTTGGATGTCAAGGCAACTAGGCTAACAAACATGTATTCACACTATTAGCAATAGGTATCACGAGGAGTTCATCAAGATATCCGAAGATACTTACAATCACCATTCTAAAAGATTACTTTGCAAGTGGTACGCCCAGTTAGAACACGAAGACGTCAAATAAAGTCTGGATATCTTTCGCCTAGCTGGCACATAGTGTGGGTTTCCAATTCCTAATAAATCTCCCGCAACACTGGTCTCTTTTCCTTTGGTAAAGCAGAGGCACGCAAAATTTATCTTGATGTCTCTCTTACATTAGAAGCATGTTTATGTTCACTGTGAGATGAATTTTACCACCAATGTTCTTGATGTTGTTTCAATGAAATGGTCTGATGGTATGCTTGCGAACTTAATATTTTAATAAGTCCACCTAACATTTAAACATCCTCAATTTTGTTTCCCAACCCTTGGCATCTAATCTGTCTGTCTTACTCATCATACCTAGCTGATTTTTTCCTCAACTGAAATATCGGCTACACTCGCCCACCGATCAGCTAGGCTGTTTTCCCATGTTTTCATGTTATGCTTGCCGCTTTGTGTTTCGTTGTACACTTATCTGGGCTCACAGGTATTTTGTCACTCTTGAAATGTTCGTCACACAACCTTGGACTGTTAGAATGATTGATTGATTGATTGATTAGTGGAGTTTATTGGCGCAAGGGCCAGATATGGCCAAAGAGCGCCAGGGTGATGATAATGAACAGTGCGATGTGCAGTGTGGATAAGATGTGACGTGGCTGTAAATGTGCCTAAAAACATTTGCTGTGGGTGCGTAAAAATATACATCTAGTAAAATTATGGCAATGACAAATGATGTGTGCTGTGGAGGCATAAAATGGTTTAAATGTGATGTGTATGTGAAATAAAAACTTGGCATGGAGCACCAGTGCCTCGACATAGCCCTTAAAACAAGAGCATGGAGGCCTGGACTCATTGAAAGCTGCTATCACAGCGGCATCCTCTGAACAGAGGATGCGCTATTCATTTGTTGGGCTAAAAACATTCAATGTTGGGCTAAAATCATTCTACATCTTTTAAAAAGTTTAGAACTGATTTTGCATCAAAAAGCGGCTCTTCGCCGAGAAACATATTTGGATGTAAAGGGAAATAATTGCGGTATGCTAAAGGAAAATATTTCGTTCTTCCTCTTTCAGCTTCTGGACACTTCAATAGAACGTGGAGGACGGTTAGCCTCTCGCCACATCTAGCACAAGTAGGAGGTTCATCGCCAGTCAGCAGAAAGCTATGGGTACCATAAGTGTGTCCTCTTCTGAGGCGGCAAAATAGGACATCATTTCGCCGTGTTCTCGTTGCGGAGGGCCAGTAACCTAACTGCGGCTTAATCAAGTGAAGCTTGTTATTTATTTCTGTGTCCCACAAGCGTTGCCCGTGGCTTCGAAGTTTCTTACGTAGGAAGGGTTTTAGGTCTGTTGCAGGGACAGTAGCGGTAGAGTTAACAGCGCGCAATATAATTGACGTGGCCATTTCGTCAGCTAACACATTGCCCTCGATACTTCTATGACCAGGTACCTAGCAAATAGTAACATGCTGATTGGACATATACGCAGTATACATGACGGAATACAACTCAATTATTACCGGATTTCTGAATCCAAAAAGTGATTTTAATGCATTTACGATGCTTAATGAGTCTGTAAATATAATTGATTTTTGTATGTTTGATTTTCGTATATGGTGCACAGCCGACAATAGCGCATAACCCTCAGCCGTAATTATACTTGTTTCCGGGTGCAGTACACCGGATTCCGAGAAGGATGGTCCGACGGCTGCATAAGCGTCCCCTGCATGCGACTTAGAAGCGTCGGTATAAACCTCTACGCATGAGTAGTTGGACTGAAGTTGTCGGAAATGCATTTTAATATGTGCTTCTGGTGCATGTTTAGTGATCTCGACAAATGAGGTGTCACAGTGTATAGGCTGCCACTGCCACAGCGGTAAAAGTTTCGCTATGGGCGTAGGACAAAGTTCTAGCAGTGGAACACCCATTTCTTCACTTAAGTTTCCCACACGCAAAGAGAACGGCTTTCTGACTGCGGGTCGCTTATGGAAGAGGGTGGCAGCGGTCATATCGTTTATAGTTGAATAAGAAGGATGCTTGATGTTTGCGCTTACCATTATGAAATATGTGAAAGTGCTATAGGATCGCTGCAGGTGAACTGACCACTGATTCGACTCTACATACAGGCTTTGGATCGGACTTGTACTGAAAGAACCGGTTACAAGTCGGATACCCAGATGGTGAACGGGGTCTAAGATTTTTAATGCACTTGGCGTTGCAGAATGATAAATTATAGAGGCATAATTAAGGCGCGACCCGACAAGGCTTTTGTACAACATCAAGAGACACTTTCGATCACTACCTGTGATGGTTAAAGGACGTTCGTCACTATGTTAATAATGGACGAGAAAGGATTGACATGAACAATTTATTTGATGGCATGGGTGGAACGGCTGACGGCGCATGGATACGCTACCGTGTGCAGCGCCGTTGAGTCGGACGTCGCGGCCAACCAAGCAGTCAGAGTCGCAACTCCTGAGGTCCAGGATCAGGCCACGGCTCACGAGGACCACACCCGGTAGGCCTCGCCCACGAACCTGCTCCCAACCACTGCACCCAGGCAGAAGCCATTCGGCAGGCCCCGTCCTTGGACCTTGAACAGACACACCGGAGCTCGACCTGGCCGACACGTACGGGTCCCACGTCCGGCTCAGGAACGCTGCCAGGAACTCGCCCTCTCGAGTGGCGCACCGCTTCCTCTGCCTTCGTGGCCTCAACCCTCGAGCTCTCTTTTCCGCACGTTCCTTCTTCTTGGCCAGGGCACCGCCAGGTACCCTCGGGCGCACACTGCAGCTCATCAGCTCGCGGCCCACGTCCGAGTCTGGCGCGTCGCTCGGTACGGCTCGGCACCACTCGGCGATCCTCGATTCAGGCAGAACCCCCCTGGCACCTGGATTCTCGGCCACCCTGGACCTTGCCCGGCTCCGTGGTCCGTGCACACACCCGCGTCTCACCCGGCGGAGCGTCTCGCTCGTCTCTTGCCCATGTGCGACGCTCTGGTGACACCGGCGCTTGTTGGCATGGGTGCGACTACTGAGCAGTCAACCCGCATCGGAGACGTGATGCTCCATGCGGGGAATGGCCAGCCCGTCCAGCGAAGAGCGTGCGCCGAGACGCGATGCTCGACGCAACCGTGACCATCAGCCAGGCCACGTTCATCGCTGTGTCGAACGGCTGACCGTGGAGACGCCTCGCCGAGATCCGCGATGCCCTCGGCAAGGAAGAGAACATCAGGCCAGGCCGCGCCCCGAGATGCAGTACTTGTGCCGGCAATGCCACCCCAGCTGGTAGTTGGACGACAGTAGCGTGGACAGCCGCGTTCCCTGGCCGGAACCTGGATCGCCTGCGTCCGACGCTTCGGCCCGCTGTCTCCCGTCTGCCGCTGCTCCGGCTCGTCCCCAGCCACACAGCCTACTGCCACGTAATGGTCGCACATGGCCCAATTGTGGCGCGCCACCTCTATTAGCCACCCCTGGTCATCAGCTGATTCGCTGACACTCACGCGCACATTACACGCGCCTTGCCCCGCACTTCCGTCGTTGTTGTTTTCTTCACTCATCACACTACCCCATGTTGTACGTGATAGGAGTTTCAGGACATTCATCGCTTTCAAACATTTCATTTTGACGTATTTAATATGGGGAATAAACGTCAGGTTAGAATCTGAAGTGGTTCCCAGGAATTTATGCTCGCTGCTCACAGAGAGTTGGTCTCTCCTAATCGCAACATTTGGTAGTGGCATTACCCATCGTTTGTCGAGAAAAGTACGCAAGTACTTTTCTTGGTGTTTATTTTAAAACCATTCTCATCCGCCCATTTAGACAGTTTATTCATTCTAAGGTGCACTTGTCGTTCGCAGATAGACATATTGCATGAATTGAAACTCATCTTCACATCATCAACATAGACGGAATAAAGCATCGCGCTTGGAATGACTGACTGCAGGGAGTTCATTTTTACAAGAAAGAGTGTGCAACTAAGCACGCCCCCTTGCAGAACACCAGTCTCTTGGGTAAATGATTTAGAGAGAGCATTTCCAACTTTTGCGCAAAAGGTATGGTTAGACAGATCACTTTTAATTGTGTTTAGCATGTTCACATGGATGCCCATGGCGGCAAGATCGCGTAGAATTCCGAATCGCCATGTGGTATCGTACGCCTTCTCTAAGTCTAGGAATACCGAAAGTATAGGAATACCGAAACTGCCTATGAATAAATGCATCTCTGATGTTTGTCTCTATGCGAACAAGGTGGTCTATTGTCGACCTCCCCTCTCTGAAACCACACTGAAGGGGGTCTAGTATACTGTTAATTTCTAGAAAGCGGATTAAGCGCCGGTTTATCACTTTCTCTTAGAGTTTGCGTAGGCAGCTTGTTAACACTATTGGCCTGTAGCTGATGGCCAAGGACGGGTCTTTGCCTTGTTTAAGCACCGGGATGACTATCGCTTCTTTTCATGACAATAGAATATACCCAGCTTCCCACATGGTGCTGAAGAGGATTAGGAGTGTTTTTAGTGCTTCGGGGTGAAGGTACTTGATCATTTCGTACAGTATACGATGGCCACCTGGCACGGAGTCGTTGCAGTACGCAAGAGATGCCTTAAGTTCAGCGAATGAAAATGGGAAGTTGTATGTCTCCCTGGACGGACGTTTAGATTTAAGGGGTAGTGTGATGCACTTGAGACAAATTCAATGTGTTCAGCTAGGCAGTCTGCCTGTTCCTCCAGGCTCTCCCCTCGGCTACTTAACAAGGCTAGGGGGTGTGACTCACGACCCATTAACTTGTTTACCCTATTCCAAACCTTCGTTTTGTCGGTGTAAGAATTTATACCGGAGATGTACCTATTCCAACTTTCTTTCTTTGCCAGACGACGCGTTCTTCTGGCTTGGGACTTGACCTCTTTGAAATTGACGAGGTTTTCAGCCGTTGGGCGATTTCGGAGTAGTCTCCAAGCTTTATTTTGTCTATTGCGCGCTTTTCGACAATGGTCATTCCACCATGGCATGCGGCCCTTATTAGTCATTCCGTTAGTTTGCTTAATTTATTTCACTGCAGCGTCAATAATAAAACGTGTTATGTATGCTACAGCATCGTCTATATTGAAATCAGCAATGTCATCTCCGTCAAAAAATGTATTTTCTCGGAGCAGTTCCCAGTTGGCTGACTTGGTGTTCCAACGGGGATAGTCAGGCGAGCATGTATCTTCTTTTGTTAACATCAACATAATCGGAAAGTGGTCACTCCCAAAGGGGTTCTTGAGAACGAACCACTCCAGATATAGAATTAATGTACTCGAGACAATACTCAGGTCTATATAGGAGTATGTGTTGTGTGTAGTGCTATAATATGTCAGTTCTTTTTTGTTTAGTAGACATGCACCTGACGAAAACAGAAATTGTTCTATTAGGCGTCCTCGCGCATCTAAACGGGAGTGGCCCCATTGGGGATTATGTGCATTTAGATCACCAACGACTATATATGGCGGAGTAAGTTCATCAATGAAGCTTTGAAATTGTGTCTTCGAAAGTTGGCAGCAAGGAGGAATGTAAATAGAGGTAATTGTTAGTAGCTTCTCGAACAGCACTGCTCGGACAGCAACTGCCCCAAGAGAAGTTCGGAGGTTTAATTGTTTACAGGCAACGCCTTCATCAACTAATATAGCGACACCGCCCGACGAAGCGGCAGCGTCATCACGGTCTTTGCGGAAGATGTCATATTACTTTTAGAAAGTTTGTATTTGTGGACCTGAGATGTGTTTCCTGAACACACAGTACCTTTGGGGTATGTTTATCAAGAAGTTCTCTAATATCATCGAGATTATGGAGAAGTCCTCTCACATTCCACTGTAAGATCTGTGTGTTCATTTTAGATGTGTTTTGTGCTGTGTGCTCAAGGATAGAAAGTTAGCTCATGGACCCTTTCCAGGGGCCGTGATACGAGATTTCTCTTTTTTGAATCGGTCGACAGAGTCACGCCGATCCTTAGGCGCTGGCTGCGCCCTCACGCTCAGTTTTGTGAGGCGCTGGACATGCGCTCTTGCGAGCGCTGCGTTTGTTTTGAGGGCCTCGCCTCAAACGACGAGACCTTCGCGGCCCCCAGCCTGGAGGTTGGTGGGTCCTTCTTGGATGGCGGAGCAGCACTGGCTGCAACCACCGAGGGGGCGGATGGCGTCACAGCTGCTTCACTACGCGTGTGCCAGACAGCCGCCGGGGGCCGTCGTGGCGCTGCCCCCTGACGCGCCACTTTGGCAAAGCTCGTTTCTGGTAGGTTTAGGACACCTGCCTTCGTGCCTGCCTAAATGACATGTTTTGTTTTACTTTAATTGTGACAATTTCCTTTTCTTTTTTCCAGCATGGGCATGACCGTGAGTATCCGGCATGCTCGCCTTTACAGTTCGCACAGTGAAGAGAGTTTTCACAGGCATCAGATGTGTGTTCTTCAGCACTGCATTTTTTCGCGCAAGTTAGGTGGTCTTCGGCAGTTCTGTGAACTGTGGCCGAACCGGTGACATTTGAAACATCGGAGAAGGTTTGGTATATATGGCCTCAATCGAAGCTTGATGTACCCAGCCTCATCGGAGGTGAGCAGTACACTTGAATTGAAAGTAAGTATCAGGTGCTTAGTCTGAACTTCTTTGCCATCACGCCTCATCCTAATTCGTTTCACGTTGATGGCACTCTGTTCGCTAAAACCCTCCGGGAGTTCAGCCTTCGTCAGCCCTAAGAGGTCATCATCTGAAACAACGCCACGGGTGGTGTTCATGGTTCGGTGTGGCGTTACTATTATTTTGGTACCTCCAAATTTCACTAGATTAGGCAGTCTCTCATATTGTTTCTGGTCGCGAAGCTCCAACAGAAGGTCACCACTTGCCATTCTCGATGCTTTATATCCTGGGCCAAAGATTTCCGTCAAAGACTTTGAAACTAGAAAAGGTAAAAATGTTCGCACTGGTTTGCCGAGTGTGTAAGCGTGGATAACGTGGAATCAGGGAAAGGATACTCTCTGGTGACCAAAAAACTAGAATACTTCATTGGCGCGCCCTCTTTACTGAGGGCGATCAGGGAGTGGGGGAAAGGAACTAGCCATACGTAAATGTTTACTTTCGGCAGCGGCACCAGCCACACACCATGGAGTCCTACAAGGGGACGCTGCAGGGTCTGTAAGTACAGGCTCTGCAGAAGCCAGCTGTACGCCACCACTATAACCGTATATGGTGTATCCAAGGTAGGATAGCCACACAGTGTTAACCCTTGCCGCCAGAAAACACGGAAGTCAATGGAAGTGAGTAGAGGAAAGGAAATATTTAAAGTAAGAGAAAAGACGAAGATGTGAGGTGGGGACAGGAAAAGGCGACTTCCGATTTCCCCCGGGCGGGTCAATCCGGGGGTGCCGTTTACGTGAAGCCGGGGCCAAAGTGGTGTGTTGCCTCTGCTGGGGGGCCTTAAAGGTCCGATCACCCGGCGTCGGCTCAACCCCCAGGATCCCCTTTTTCCAGGACACGGCGGGGCCACGCACGGCTTGGCGTGGGATTGAGTGAGAACTTTCCCGTTAGCTCGGGTCCGTGGTGTCGCTACACACCAAACGCCTGCTTTCACAGGCGCCCCTGCGGGGGGACTGCTAGAATGAAATCATTCTGTATTTGGCGCTCCAGGCAGGCAGAGAAGTAAGTGACCAGAATTTGCGAATATGTGCTGCATGTGCTTGAGCGCGCCTGCATTTTTGGCGAGTTTTCTTAAGAGAAGTATGTCGTTTCCGAAAACGTCCAAGATATGCTTTTTTGAAACCAGGGACTGGTTGCCTAACCTGGTCTCGTATTTCACGAAGAATCGGACGTCGTATTAGTGTGCTCCGTCGTATGCTTATCTATTATAACACTTTCGTAATATTGGTCTACAATTTTTTATAACTTTGAACCATAATTGACAAAAAGGGTGATTCAATCAACGATATGCCTCTTTCAAAGCTATCAGTTAGGAGGGATCAACAGCTATCTCTACTTGCTTACTTGAATACTTCGTCCGAGTATTCACGGCCCATTTTAAATATTCTATCTTTCGACCAGCTATTTTGTTTTATCCCACTGCACTCGTATTCTTAGGAGAACAAGAGTAAATCTCCAGTTTCTCTAAGTATTAGCCACGATCGCAGTTCATTCATCAACAATAGAATATCTGGAAGTAAAAAAAATCTTACTTTTCTTACAACACGTTTTTAGAAACCCACAGCCACTCATGGGTACTCTCCTGCTTCGACGACAAAAAAGCACAAATCGGCATTCGTTGCCACTTGACTTGCAGTCTCGGGATGCTGAAAAAAGAAAAATGACCGGTTGTTGTCTGAAATTCATTTCACCGAAATAATAATGGTTTACAGACTTTTTTCTTAGTCGACAGTCGTAGTAAAAAGTTATGAACTGCCTTGTTTAAATTACCATCTCACAGTAAAACCTTTTTCTCTCTGCCATTTATCAGTTATTGTCATTTCCTACCGTAATATATTGTAGCAGGGCATCTATTTATGCTTTTAAAGCTCCTTTAGTGGCCAACGAAAATCATATTTGCCAATTGCTATAACAAAGAGATAGAAAACATTTTAAAAAGGCAAGCTGTGCTGAATTTCTGTCCGTCTAGGTATTGTCATTACGATCCGTTGTTCGTGTTGTTGCATAAATAGTGCTAATACGCAATTTAGGAATGGCGTAGAAGTGAAGACTGAATATTACTTTAATACAATGCTTGTTTGAAACAAGAATTTAAAAAAAAGTTGACAATGCGTATATGTCAGCTTTGGTTGCGTGAAGCGGTAGTTTATTCTCAAATCAGCATAATATCGCTTTTCTTTTCTTTCATGTTGTGACAACAAACTAAAGACATCCTGCTTAAAAGAAATAGTGTTTAAAGTGCTAAGGCCAGTATTCACAAACGCTACTCGACTTGAATCTCAGCCTCAAGGAATACTGGAGGCTTTATGTGCTGCAGAAAGGGCAATACAAAACAGTCTTAATGAATCCTTTCAGCTTGAGTTTCGAGTCGAGGAACGTTTGTGTTTACGAGTCTGAGAGAAAATAATCTGAGCTCTTTTCGCGTGCTTGTTTTCAATTTAATTCGCTAGCAAGATGTTGAATATGACTAAATATACATTTAGAGGTGTTAAAACAATATATATATATATATATATATATATATATATATATATATATATATATATATGAGATTTAACAGACAATGATGCGAAGGAATGGATAGCGGAAGTTGTCAGAACCATTGTAATATATATATATATATATATATATATATATATATATATATATATATATATATACGAGTTACACAGTAAAAGTAATCCGCGCGAAGTTGAGATGTGTTGACCAGAACTGGTGGTTCAATAAACTGATATGTTGTAAGGCCGCTTAGTCATTGAGTTATTGTTATGGCTCCTCCTAATGAATTTCTGCATCTAGGTACACATTGATGAAGAAAAAACTGATGCCTCCAGTGGAATATGCAAAAATTAGTCATGAAACTTAAACGCACCACAAAACAAAAACTTAATCTCTATGGCGGTGCATTGAGCTCTATTCTTTTGACAGAATGCAGTTGAGGAGAATATGGGCTAAGCTGAGAACAGGGAGGTCAGACGTTATAAAACCGTGCCTTGTTTTGCACCACCAGTACAAAGTAAAGAGGGAAGAAAGAGGTATACACTGCAATACTTGAAAATGCTCGCAAAATATTTGCTAGACGTACTCGCACAAAAAAAGGCGTGGCATTGCTTAAACTTCAAAAAATGGTTTAGCAACTCACCAATAATGCCCGAGACAAGACACAATACACACAGCACACAAAATGGCACCATGCTCGTGTTATCTCACGTGTGCCCTCAATAATATAGTGTATTGCGATGGAAGAAATTGATACGCCTTTCCTTGCCTCTTTACAATGAAATACAAAAGTGCGTTAGAAAACTCCTCGAAATCAGGTCTGCTTGCAAGACATTGTACAACAAAATAGAATATGTTTTCAGTATTGCTTAGGCTCCGGAGAAAGCAGCTTGGACAAGCGCTAACAGCTTTCAGGTGGTACTTGCAAGGACAATATCTGGAGCACACAATAGCTCGATTATTTCTATATGACAACAATTCATGGCTTATTCAGCGTAGAGCTATCACCAGAAAACTATTTCAAACACATGCACTAGGCACGTTCGCATATTTGTCAGTCGTACTCTTTCTAAGTATTGACTCTATCGTGACTTAGGCGTCGGCTCCTTTATAGATTGACGCCCAGTGTGATGAAAGGCATACAGATGATCACTAAAAACATGGTCACCATGCACCGTTAAGTACAGGACAGCAGCTGTTCTCGAAGCAACTCGTATTAGAGACTATCTGTGGCGTCATCACTTCATGATGTAGCCTCCCAGTAGGGTGAAATTCGTGGCCATGCTATTACTGCATCCCAAATGACGTCAACTATAGGCGATCACGCCCTTCTTTGAGCAACAGCTGAATAATATAGACGTAATTTCCAATATAGCAAAAATCGAAAGCATGCTGATGCATGCATAGGTATTTCTCGTTTCAGTAAAGTGCCGCTTATCTGCAACCTAACTCTATTTATGCGTATGTACTCGCGAAGCTTCTAAGCTCATGAGCAATTCCTTTAGTGAAAATTATCGGCCGATTCGCTGTCGAACGTGGTTTTGCACGTACTCACTGGCACGTCCAGGAATGTAACGTAGTTTTAGCAAACACATGCTTACACGTCATCTTTTGTGGCAAAAGGCGTAACAACCTGGATAGCACAATCAAGGGTGGGCATCGTTGTTGTTCGTGAAGCAATGTCGTAATGTGATCAATGATACCCATGAATATGCGGGAGTCGTTTGTACAATAAGTAGCAAAAGTAATAAGGGGTCGGAAATACAGCAATGACCATGTGCGTTTTATTTCATTTTTTCTCTGAAATTCAAAAAGTTAATCATTTTCAGTTCCTAAGGAAATATAGGCTGATGTTTATATTTCATATGCTCAATATGAATCTACTCGTATGCTATTATATTGCGCAGGAGTGGGCGAAGGCCGGAAATTGTTGGATAACGCATCGAAAAATACCACTGTATTCGATTTCGTACCAAAATCCAAAAGAGCGCAATAATTTTATGCCCTATTCGACTCAATACTGGAATCAAATAGATTGATTGATATGTGGGGTTTAACGTCCCAAAACCACTATATCATTATGAGAGACGCCGTAGTGGAGGGCTCCGGAAATTTTGACCACCTGGGGTTTTTTAACGTGCACCCAAATCTGAGCACACTTGCCTACAACATTTCCGCCTCCATGGGAAATGCAGCCGCCGCAGCCGGGATTCGATCCCGCAACCTTCGGGTCAGCAGCCGAGTACCTTAGCCACTAGACCACCACGGCGGGGCTGGAATCAAATAGAGCATATTTGAAAGTATTAGAAGTAGCGAATGTCTTTCAAACCGTTTCACAATAATCGGCACTGATGGGAGAGCCCCCAAACAATGGAACATCGGAACAGCCTAAAATTCAGTGTTCTTTTTTTTTGCATTCCCAAAGAAATCTGCCCCCGCCCCAGTATTTTTGAGACTCTCGACGCAATAAAAATGGCCAGACGAACTCATTTTAAAGAAAATTCCAATCTTGCTCTCTTTTCACTATGCTGAAGCTGTATTGCTTTAATCAGCTCCCGTCTCAATCTTGTAACAAGCGCTTGCAGCCTCACCAATAACAATAGATGCGAGTGTCCGTTTGCGTAAACCGCTCTGACTTGAACGCCGATTGTTACATAGTTTCGGTGCACTGGCACTGTTGCGATGACAGCTTGGTCTGCTTCAATATATCTGTAGTTGTATCCACAGTGTTTCGTTGAAAAGTGTTGTTCATGTGCCCCCATTTCATTTTAATACCAGACAACTAAGTCACACATTGGTAATGTTAGTTAATGCTGTATTTGAACGTATACAGTTACATAGTATTACGAATGCTCTAGCTCTTGCTATCTACGAGCTTTCTTTAGTTTTCTTATTTGTGGTATATTCAGTCTAATAAATGTAAGTGTAGGTTGTGAATGCTTGTTTCTAATGATGTGTTCTGATGCTCTAAGGCAATTTCGAAAGAGGTCTATACTTATTGCTCGGAATTCATTTTTCCAGTCATGAACTACTCTTCGTATTCGATTCGTTTGCTAAGTTTACTATTCTCATACCTGTAGTATAAGATTATCCGTACTATGCAATTCCTCGTTCTCTGTGGTGATAAGTCCATCTTCTTACGCTCTGGTATACGTGAGTTTTTCCCACTTTCATAATATTAAGGCCACAGTACAAAAATAAATTAGTAGGAATCGTGTGAACACAGAATACTCAGCATGTGCCCATGCGTGTCTAAGCTCCAAATAATGATCGCACTAGCACAAGAAATGCCAGAGTGCTAAATTGATGGCAAAGATAAGCGCTCAGTGCTATCTCACTGGAGTATTGATACTACACAAACATCGAAGACCGTACGAGCAAAAAAAAAAGCAGATTCAACGTACAGTGGGAATCGGCGATACGCGGAGCACGTATAAGGAACGTTTATATGTCACTTTCAAGGTCCCGTAAACCATCAACAGACGCTTGCGTGCTGCTCTCGAAGCCTTTCCTCTATCGAGAACAGCTGACATGACGTCAAATGACGACGCGTACAATACAAATGGCGCTGCGTGCCAGAGACGCTACCATTGGGACAAGAAAGCCTGTTTTCTGCTAGCACATGCACGATCCTGTAGAAGTTTCACCTGGCACTTTGAGGAAGGACGCAGAATTAAGTGGTCAAAAGAGCCGGTGAACGCAGCTTAGCGAAGGATAGAGCGAAACGAGGAAACGCTGGAACTCCACCAGCGTTCTCTGCACACTCGTACACAACTGGAACGCCACATCTGCATTTCTGCATCTGGGAAGTTTACGGTCCCTTTAAAATCAGCACAACGTCACGAAGCGGACGTAAACAATGCCATTCATGGCTTATATGTCATAATTCTTATGTATGTAGGTGTCATGTACCTTCGTCATCTGTTGACGTCACGTGATACCAAATTTGACGCATGTGGAGCAAGTAAAAAGGCAGCGAGCTCGCTATGATCGTAGCATATGGTCATGTTTTACATAACATACATATCATGATTCTCATATTAGGGCATCTCATTCACTTTCGCCGTCCGTTCGCATTACGTAATATCGGACTCAGTGTATGTAAAGCTAGCGAAACGGTGGTGAGCGCATCATGATCGTGGCATGAGTCACTTGTTACGTGACACGTATCTCATAATTATCAAAATTTGCACCAGCCACATACCTACGTCATTCATTCACGTTCCCTAATACTAAGTTCGCTATATGTGAAGCTAGCGAAACGGCCGCGAGCACATCATGATTTTCGCATGTAGTCATGACTCATGACTTACATGACATGCATGTCATTATTTTCATGTTAGGGTCTGCCAATTGTGTTTTCCATGCAGTCATGTCATATTATACACGTTTTGAAACATGTCATGTGAACGAAGCCACCGCAAGAGCAGCAAGACCATAAAGTGTAAATCATGATATTCATGACATACATGTCATGATTTTTATGTTACGACTAGACAATTAAGCTCGTCGTAAAGTCATGTTATTCCATACCAATATCGGTATCTATGCCATTATCGACACGGCCAGGAGAGCTAAATGTCGTAGGCGGCTAGAGAGATAGACTGATAGATAGATAGATAGATAGATAGATAGATAGATAGATAGATAGATAGATAGATAGATAGATAGATAGATAGATAGATAGATAGATAGATACGCTCATAGTCGCCGAAGTTCGCTAAAAAATGCTTCGCATTTAAAAACGCCAGGCCTGCACGGAAGGTGCAGCGCTGTCACAGAGTGGCCTTTCACAGCCTTTTCTAATAATAACAACTGCTGCAAGCACACTTGCTGGAGCCCAACTACGGCATTGATAATAAAAATCTAAGGATAGGAGGCCGGCATTCGCTTCACTATTTTTCGTCATTCTTCTGAGAAGTGTGGTATCCGGTAAAGTATTGCAAGGAATTTTGTGCCGATTGATCACGCAGTTGCTGAAGACGATGAGAAATTTTCCTGAAGTGGGTATGCGTCACTGTTATTAGCTAAACAAAAAGCAAGCGTTTGTTGAAATACAAAAAGCAAGGTTGCATCATTGTAATACCCACTAGTTACGCTATTGATTGATTGATTTGTGAGGTTTAACGTCCCAAAACCACTATTTGATAATGAGAGACGCCGTAGTGGAGGGCTCCGGAAATTTTAACCGCCTGAGGTTCTTTTACGTGCACCCAAATATGAGTACACGGGCCTAGAACATTTCCGCTTCCATCGAAAATGCAGCCGCCACAGCCGGGATAGTCACGCTATTCGCCTTGGGCAACGACTGCCAGTTCCTTCGCGGTATTAGAACTCTTTATATGTTGTAATTAGTGTGATTGCTTTTCCGACATCAAGCCTGCCTAAGGCAAGTTCGCCAACAAGTCCCAAGCACCGGCATAGCTCAGTGGTAGAATGCTGAGTTTGCACCTAGCGGACCCGGGTTGGAGCCTCACTGTGTCATTGGTACTACGTTTTTTTTCGGCACAGTGTGGTTACGGACACCAATGGCGGCGGCGGACAACTACGGCGCTGCGCGAGACTCGAGGTGTGATCACATAAGAGCTCTCGCTGTAAAAAAAAAAACAATGTCGCTGATGACACGCTCAAGTAGGCGCGAGTATGGCGGTGGGAAACGCACAAACAACGCATAGACGATGTGCTCATACAAGTTTCTCCTTTTTCAACAGATATTCGTCGTATGTTTCCTTCTATGGGAACGCACGGAGCTTGTGCATTGTTGATCTGCTGGTGCTACGGATTCTGCTGAATTGTAATCATGCCCATCGATCACAACCTCAACGCCAGGAACCATGGAGGAATAGCGTCGTGGGAAGACAGTATAAACAAGCACTATCGCCGGCAGCGTTCAGTGGGCACGGCGGCAACGCATGAACGATGTGCCCAAACAAGTTTCAGCTTTTCAACAGGTTAGCTTATACTCGAGCTATAAAAGCGACAATTGTTTTTCGTAGTGCTGCCGTGCCCATATGGCTGCTGTTTTTTCGCTTCTGTATCATTATGTCGTCAGTTTTTGGGTGACGTTGAGATGAACCCTGAACCTTATCTAAATGTACTTGCTATATAGACTGGTAGCGAAGGCTCGATAGAAGCCCATACGTTCAGGAAATGGCGGCTGATCACCTGATCATGGGGCTTAGCGTCATCTCTATGAGGAGGGAACACTACCGGTGGAACAAGAAATTAAGCAAATGTGATGCAAAAGCTGGTAAATAGGTGACGTCATTTTGTGCGCACTAGCGCGAACTTCGATCTCAAATTTCTTTTCATAGGCCCCTGATCGCTAAGGACATGGCTAAGGCGATGACCGGGGAGTCATCCTTGAGTGCGCTTGAAGTCAACGCCAGCTATTCTAATGGAGAATCATCAATAAATAGTAATGTTATAGTGTACTACCATTCGATTTGCCCCAGCTTAACAAGAACACTTAATCTTCGAACTTGTTTTGGCCGTTCGTGGCACATCTGACACTTTGAATCTGTGTAAATTAGCAGTGACACAGACAAGAGGGCGACATGTTAAAACTGGAGCATCAAAGACGCGGCCCGTACTCTAGAAATCTATTCGCAGTGCCTTAAAACAGGTTGAATTGGATAATTCAAATAAATAAATCTAATAAATCACCTTGAAATTTGCCCAAGCTTTTGATAGAGATATAGCCTGCGCGCCACTCATTGGCAGCGTTTATTAAGTTAAGACAACTTCGGATTGACTTTCACTCATGCGGCTGACATTATGTTTTTTTTTCAAAGAATACGAGCAAATTGGGTTTTACTTACCGAGAAGACCTGAGACACACCGCACTTCAACACCGCAGGGGCGTCTGCGCAAGTCGGCGTTTGGTGTGTAGCGACACCACGGACCCGAGCTAACGAGGGGGTTTCGACTCCCTCCCACGCCTAGCCGCGCGTAGCTTTGCCGTGTCCGGAGAAACGTGGTTCGGGGGGGTTGGGCCGACGCCGGTTGCTTGGACCTTCACTGCCCCCCTGCAGAGGCAACACACCCCTTTGGCCCCGGCTTCACGTAGACGGCACCCCTGGGCTGACCAACCCAGGGGAAATTTGCAGTCGCCTTTTCCTATCTCTCCCTCTCGACATGGTAGTCTTTTCTCCTCTTTAAATCTATCCTGTCTTCTCTTTTTCATTCACTTCTACGTTTCCTGACGGCAAGGGTTAGCCTTGTGTGTGTGTCCTCTCTTGGGTACATTATATACGGTTACAGTAGCGTTGTACAGCTGCCGTTGGCATGCCTTACTATTAACGCAAGAGCTGTCGCGTCCCCATGTTTGGCTCTTTGGTAGGTGGCTGGCATGACTGCCAAAATAACTCCTACTGTCTGGCTTCTACCTCTTTCCCCTACTTAACGATCGCCCTCACTCAAAGAGGGGGCGCACTGAATTGACTGAAAGTATTTTTTTCATGAAGCCCCAAGAAACTTTCCCACGATTCCATGTGATTCACTGCAAAACAGTCAACAAGAATGCTAGAACAATCTCACTCTTTGTAGTATCTAAATGTCTTACCGAAACACTAGGCTGGGTTAGAAGACGACAAGAATGATTAGCGGAGATCTTATCCTCAAGGTCAAAAACAAAGCACAATTTAAAAAAGAACTTTCAGAACTTTTTTCCATTGGAAATGCACCTGTTTCAGTCACCCCAAACCGCTTTCTTAACAGCTCGCGAGGACTGGTGTCTGACCATGACTTGCTCGACTTGTGAGAGAGTGAACTGCTCGAGGGTCTGAAGTGAACAGCATGTCATGAATGTACAACGAATAAAAATCAGGCGCGATACTAAGGAAATCCCCAGAAAACACCTAGTCCTAACTGTTGGTACCAGCACGCTTCCAGAATATGTAGAAAGGGGTAATTTGAAGTTGAATGTCCGACCGTATATTCCCAACTCCCAGCGCTGCTTCAAGTACCAGCGTTTCGGTCACGGTTCTCAGAGCTGCAGTCGCCGCCAAACCTGCACTAAGTGCAGTTCGCATGACCACTCTGCAGACAGCTGCAATGAAACTCCCCAGTGTGCAAGCTGCGAAGGTATACACCCAGCCTACTCTCGCACATGTCCAGAATGGAAGAAAGAAAAAGAAATAGTAATACTGAAAGTAACCCAAAACATCTCATTTAAAGAGCCACGAAAACGTCCGACTTTTGTGCACGGTCCTTCTTTTTCGGACGTTGCACGCATGGGGACAGTGCCACAACGGTTCATGGCACCCGCTCGTACCACCACAGTGGACGGGCGGTAGTGCCATCCGCCCCATCAGCGAAAGCAGCAGCCAGTGCTGCTCCGCCACCAAAGAGCATGCAGGCATTGGGACCTGTAGTCCCAGGGCTTTCTGTTGCAACAGAAAGCCCGAAAACACAGACAAGCCCGCGCGAAACCCGCGAGCAGACATCCAGTGCCTCTACAGAGGCAATGGACGTAGCGGCTAGTCAAATGGCGTCCCAGACGCCGAAGGGTAGGTGCAGCTCATTGGAGCGTGTCAGAAAAGTGAAAACTCCCGCTACAGAGCCTGACAAGGACTCCCCGATTTCAAGTAAAAGTCCTACCAGTACACACACGACTACTTTACACACAACATGGAGACACAAATTCTACAATGGAACATCAGAGGACTGCTCAGAAACCTCGATGATATCCAAGAACGTTTACACGAACAATCACCAAAAGTGCTGTGCGTACAAGAAACACATTTATTATCCAAAAACATAAACTTTCTCCGCCAATTTTTTTATATTTCGAAAACACAGAGATGATGCTGTAGCGTCCTCTGGTGGTGTAGCCATTATTGTTAATCCAGGAGTAGCATGTACTCATGTACCGCTACTAACATCCATGAAGGCAGTGGCTGTTCGAGCAGTTCTATTGAAGGAGCTCGTCACCATCTACTCTCTATACATACCACCGCAACGCCGCTTGTAAAAACATCAATTTCAGTCTTTAATAGATGAGCTACGAGAACCTTATGTGATTCTAGGGGACCTGAATGCGCACAGCAGTTTATGAAGTGACTGCCGATGTAATGCACGAGGTCGTCTCATCGAACAGTTTCTCTTTTCATGAGGCGCTTGTCTGTTGAATAGCAAAGAGGCAGCATAGTAAAACCTTGCCAACAAAACTTACTCCTCCATTGCCCTTAGTATCGCATCTTCTTCACTTTTATTGTTACTCCAATATGAAATAATAAATAATCCCTACAAAAGTGACCATTTTCCTGTCGTCTTGAGTTCACCAACATCATACAAATGTCCTTGACGAGTTCCAAAATGGCTGACATACAAAGCCAACTAGGAACAGTTTTACAACATTACTCATTTAGGTTGGACAGACATATCTGGGTTAACCATAGATAAAGCTGTGCAGTACCTTACAGCTTTCCTTGTTGACGCAGCAGCCAAGTGCATCCCGCAAACATCTGGACTGCTCAGCAAGCGATGCGTCCCATGGTGGAACACTGTTTGTCGGAATGCGCGAAAGGAGCAGAACAAGGCATGGAGGTTGCTTCGGAAATTACTGAAGCAACCTTGACAGCTTTAAGTCTTGACAGCTCTAAGAACAAAATATCTTAAGGCAGAATACGCGTCGGCAGGCCAGAAGAGAAAGCAGGCACAATTTCTTATCAGGGATCACTTCATATTCACAAGAGGCTAAATTCTGGAACAGGGCTCGTAGGGTAGCAGAAAGACAAGTACATTCACTACCACTCGTAAACACACAGGGTGACAGCGTGAAAGATCAGACGAACTTCCTCGGTGCCCACTACGAGCAGGCGCCTAGCTCATCACACTATACTGAAGCTTTCCAAAGATATAAAGCAAGGATAGGAAAGCAGAAACTAGAACACAAGTGTACAAAATACGAAGCATACAATCAACCCTTCAACATAATTGAGCTACAAATATCACTAAACTCTTGCAGTTATTCTGCCCCAGGCTACGACCGTGTCGTGTATGAAATGATGAAAAATCTGCCGCTCAAAACGCGAAAAACATTACTATCTTTATATAATGCTATCTGGCTTTCTGGCAGCATCCCTGCTTCCTGGAAAAAGGCTATAATTATTCCCATCTTAAAAAAGGGCAAAGACACTTCCTCAGTTTCGACTTATATGCCCATTGCACTAACAAGGTGCCCTTCTAATTTTTTTGAAAAGTTGATAAACCACTAGCTTTTACATTTTCTTGAAACACACAATCTGCTTGACCGGTTCCAGTGTGGGTTTCCAGAGGGTAGATCCACCACCAACCATCTGGTGCGTATCGATGCAGAGATCCGAGATGCTTTTGTCCACAAACAATACTTCCTCTCTGTGTTCCTCAATATCGAGAAGGCCTACGACACAACATGGCGTTTTGGTATATTAACAGACTTGTCTCACTTGGGTGTGCGTGGTAGAATGTTTTCCATAATTCAGAATACTTGTCCAATCGGACATTCCGTGTCCGTGTGGGCAGTGTTCTCTCCCAAACTTTTGTCCTAGAAACGGGAGTATCGCAAGGTGTACTTAGTTATACACTTTTTATTATCAAAATGAATTCCTTGCACCTGTCCATCCCCTGCAATATGTTCTATTGTACATATGTCGACGACGTTAAGCTTGGCTTCGAGTCATGCAACCTGGCAATATGTGAGTGGCAGGTGCAGCTTGGTTTGAACAAGGTCTCCAAATAGGCAGAGGAAAACGGATTCCAACTGAACCCACAAAAAAGCACGTGTGTCTTGTTCTCCTGAAGCAGAGGCATGCACTCAGAACCTGACATCCAACTGAACGGTCGATGTCTGTGTGTCAAAGTCGAGCGTAAATTCTTAGGCCAAATCTTGGACAACAAGTTGACCTTTATACCGCACATTAGGTATCTAAAAAGCAAGTGCATCCGATCCATGAATGTTCTGAAAGTGTTGTCACGCACTACATGGGGGAGTGACAAGAAGTGTCTCATGAACTTGAGGGTGATTCTTAAGAGCGAAAGGAAGAGAAAAGTGAGCCCTGTAACTGTCAGCTTCAGTGAGCGACACCTCAACAGTAGCTCACAAGGGATGGGGGTGAGGAGAGATAAAAAGGGGTAGGAGTAAAGGTGTAGAAAAGAGGAAGAGACGCGAGGTGGTAAACCAGAAGAAGTGGCAACCAACTGAGGGGATAGGAGAGATAGAAAAGATGGAAGCACGGTCACTGGAGTCCGAGGACGGGGCACACTTGCGAGAGCTCTTGTCGGCGTCGGTAGATGGCGTAGAGCAAGTCCAGTCGGTCAGAGCTACACCGTCGTCGAAGGTCGTCGGCGTCAGGAAGTGACGTAGGGCGAGCCCAGTCGGCCAGAGCTACGCTTGTGCAGGAGTCTCGTACGTACTCGCTTGAATTATGGAGCAACAACCTATCAGTCTGCAGAAAAGCAGAAAAAGCCTCAGTACAGCCGACTCTCCAATTCGAGAACTTCCTTGAAAAAAAGTAGACTTCTTTCCTTGATATATTGGAATGAAAAAAACTTTATTTTATTTTCCTTGATATATTTCAAAGTCCAAAATAAGGCCACTTGTCGTCCCAAGCACAAAATTTTTCAACCCATCAGGGTTGGGTTTACGGGGAACGAACTGTTTCAAGTGCGTTCGCCCGCTGAATGCATTCATTTGTTCATCGATACTCAGGCCCTCTTCTCGCGACAGCTGGACACAGCCTTTAAAGATGGCTTTTACAAAAGGTCTAATTCACCAAAGCTTGTCTTTTTCTTTTTCTTCTTCAGCTACATCAAGTTCATTGACCACTTTCAGTCGGGATCGTAGCTTAAAATACCGATCTCTGGGCATTTTGTCTGCGGCAACTGGCCCTCTGGTTTTAGTGCTCCAGTACATTCGCATTTTGGGGGTATCCAACACAAGACATGGTGATTGACATTCCAAAAATGTTTTCAGCTCATCCGCTGTGATCTTCAAGCTCTTACCAATTTCAATAATATGACCAGTGTTCATTAACATTGCAATTGCGTCAAAGAGCTCATTCGGAATGTACTGTTTGAATTAATGAAGATCACACCATGATTTCCGGTGGTGCGTGTGACGACGGACTGAAAAGCTGACATTTACAAATTCGTCATCCTGCAAATGAATTAAAATGCATGAATACACATAGTCTTAATATTGCCCGGAAAAGTAAATGACAGCTGCAACAAGAGCGTAAATATTCACCACTCTGTCTTTTTTCAGTGGCTGGGTCTTTGCGTCCCGAAAGATGTAGAAGTGGAGCTCGACGCCCCAGGGGAGCCTTCATTCATTGTATCTTCGTCTTCAGAACTTGACTCATTGTGCAGGAGCGATGGAGTAAACACAAAGTCTCCAGCAGAGTCGTCATCACTGTCCAAGAGGTCCAAGTCTGAGGTGTCCCGCTCTGCAATTTTCTCCAAGATTTTCTCAGCCGTGGCATCACTCGCACGGGGCCTATTACCTACAAAAGAAAATACGTGATGTGTAACAGTTATAACGAGAGAAATGCAGCAAAAAACGTATTACTTCCTGTGGAGTACGCGCGTACGGTAGTGTTTTTGTTGTCGTTGACACCCAATGTCCATTATATTGGGCATTGTCATATACACAACGCATGCAAAAAAAGACTACTCCGACTCTTGCTCAAATACGAATTTCTTTGTGTGCTCCAACGTCTTACGAACACACATCAATGCCTAAATGCGCTTTAAGACATCTAAGAATGAATATAAATCAACTTACTTCTTAGGAGGCCGCCGTAAAAATTGTTCGTGCTCTATCCCACCGTTTCGGGTGCTCCTGAAAGGCGGGAAACAACCGACTTTGACCACGTTCACTAGATGACAGCACGGGTCCAACAAGGAGCCGAAAAAACGCTTTCCGGGAGGAAGCAAGCGCTTAGAAAGCCGCAGTGCGCTGTGTTGCAATGTCCAATATATTGGACACATTTACCATAGCCAGGTCTCAGAAGGCAATGGGAAATTGAAGGCAGACAAGGACCACCCTTCGCATTTCACAATTGATGACATGCTTACTTCTTTTCTGTTTGAAAACCGGCTATCTTTGAGACAGCCCTATTCACTTCGTGTGAGGGGACTTTCTGAGGAAACCGGCGTGTCACTCGAATATCGTCTGAGGGCTGCCGCAGCATGTCTGCCATCAAGGCAGTGGCAGTTGATAGGTTGTGATGTGTCTTTTCAGAGTTTACAAAGCACGCACCCATTGCACATATCCGCATATACTTCTTAGAACTACAACAAAAGTACACATGTTCTGAGTTCTTTACAGATGCCGCAAAATCCAATACTTCTGTTTCGTACGCAGCTGTTGGCCCATCCGTTCCGGAAGCTGGTGTTCTGCACCCTGATACAAGCATTTTCACCGGCGAAGCTTATGCGAACCTTGCGGCTGGTAAACGCATTGCACATATTAAATTACAAAACCAGGTAATTTACACGCACTCTCTGAGTGTGGTGAAAGCCTTAAAGGACTTAAAAACATAAAAACCCTGTTCTTGCGTCCTTTTATTCATTGCTATGCACATTCTACTCATCCGAACAGCATGTTGTAGTCTGCTGGGTGCCGGGGCACCGTGAGATACAGCTAAACGTTTCGGCAAACCAGATGGCTGCATTCGCTAGCAATGATGCCGCTAATGCATCAACACCTGTCCCTGCACTTCACATGAAACCTTTTTTAAAACAAAAGCTCAGAGATTATTGGCAAAAAACGTGTGATAGACACACAAGTAACAAACTACATGTTATTAAGCCACAACTTGGTCATTGGCTGCTACTATCAAAATCACGACACACAAAAGTAGCACTCATAAGGCTAAGGACAGGATATACATACACTACACATCCACGTCTTTTGTCTGCCGGAGATCCACTATTGTGTGAGAGATGCGGTGAACCACTTACGGTTCTCCACATTTTCATCCAGTGCAATGAGTTAGATGCTCTAAGAAATAAGCACTTTTTACTGCCCTAACGACAGCAGCTCCCACTGCACCGTGGGATGCTTATTGGTAGGGATCCGACTTTTAAAATTCACTCATTGTTAACATTTTTAAAAGATATACGTAATTTTCATTGCATATTTCAAGTGATCTGTAGCAGGACCTCTGTACCAAGGCCGCCGCTGCGGTAATTACATCTGCGCCATGGTTTTATATGATCTTTCGACATCCACTTTCACTACACATATTTCAGGTCACTGTAATCATTTTAATACCTATGTTTTTGCCCGTGGTAGTGCGAAGAATTTTAGGGCCCATATACAGCCACACACCATATCATTGTTCACATCTCTAGTCACTGAAATGGCGCTCTTTGGCCATCAATTGGCCCTTGCGCCATGAAGCACCCCACATCATCGTCATCACACCGCACTTCAAACAGAAGAACTAAAGACATGACAGCCTGAATAACTTTCTTTATTAAACGCTTTACAAAACTGAAATGATGTGATACAATGAAACTGTTTCAGCCCCAATTGTTGCTTGTGGTGTTTTTTTTTTCTCGTTATGACACATTCTACACTAGACTATTCATTATACGTTTCAGCAGCTAGTCCACTGCCCATTTCGATTGGCTATGCGCTGTCAAAGCAAATAGGTTTTTTATTGTAGGCGTGATACTAAACGAGAAATCTTTTATACTTCTGTAGTTGTAAACAAATTGAAGCTGTGAACTTCGCGTATATGTTGTTACTGTAAAGACACAGCTGTGATTACACCTGGCTAGTTGAGGAGCGCTGCCGATGCGGTCAGCTCGTACAAGTGATCTTGCATCATCCTCCTGATCGTCTTCTTGATCTCTAAGCCACTGACACATGGCGATATTTAGCCATGCAATAGGTATTGACAAAGATTTAGGAATGTGCTCGCCAATTTCAAATTCGTCTGTCATTATCTAAAGGCGGTACACACTCAAGGCGCAACTATGAGGTCACATTAGCAAATATGTTATTGCGAAACGAGTTCTGAAAATATGTACTTCGCATCGGAACAATAGGTGACAAATGAGGTTGGCAGGGTTCGTAGAATCACTAGCAAGAGATTGTTGTTCTATTTCTTCATTTCCCGCAACTAGCGTGGAGCAGTTTCTACGTGTTTACACGTAAGAATCTATGAGAAGGAGATATAGCATATCTTGAAGCAGAAACATTGTCCATCATAATGGTTGCAGTGTGTGGCACACTGCGAGTTTTTTGCAACTTTTTGTGTGTGCGTATGTTTTGGCGGTATGTTAGCAATCGTTAATGATCATTACTTAGATATTCCTCTTTGACGCTACGATCATATCTTCATCTTTCATCTTAACTTTTGCAATTGTTTGCAAGAGTCATTTTTCTCAATCGTTTTCTTCTAAAGAATGCCGAACATAGTAGGCTGCTAACTGCGGACTAAGTAAACAATTTAAATACTGTTTTCCCATATATTTTTTCATTGAAATCATGAAATGTCTTTCCACGTTGTACCTAATACAGTAAAAGCTCGTTAGTTCTACCTTCCTTAATTAGAAATTCTGATGAGTCGGATCTACGGCTTAGGCCATCATAGTTTAACAGCGTCAATTGCGTCAAATCTTGTCACAACAAGGTTCCCCATGACCATCCGGGTGTTCCAACAGTGAAGCGCGACTCATTTGCGGAAAAGGGACGAAAGCGACATTTACAGTCAACCAGAAACAAGAGGGGTGATCTTCATCGCCACTGTCTTTATTGTGAATGGTACCTTAACCAAAAAAACATAGATGATCCTTCTCTTTATAGGAATCAGTATAGCGCAAGATTCACACGTGGCTAGACAGAAAAATTAGATCGTATAATGTGCATTGTTTTCCCACCAGGGCGAAGGAATGATTGCTGCAGTGATGAATTGCCATGTCACGCGAAAAACGGCCAGAAGCTCGAAATGAAGTTTCGAAACTTGCCGCGTGCACCTCAAGAAGAAAGAAAACACCAAACGAACATACAGAGTACAAGCACTGCCAACCAACTGTGAAAGCTTGACAGTTAAAGCACACTGTTCCGATTGTGCTCCAACTTACGGGAAGTGGTGCACACATTAATACTTCAACTAACATTAAAAAGGATTCCGCACAGTTATTCGAATTCTTACTAGCGTAGTCACTGCGAGTTAAATATGTCTTGCATTAGGCTAGGTTTTATTTCATAGGCAAACTCAGGAGATCGCCGAAATTAATAGATCGGGTTACATTCAGCATAGTTGTATAGTAACCCCCTCAGCGATCCAAATTGATACAGCACCTCCTCCGACCAGGACATCCGGCTTGAGTATTTTCAAAGTCACATTTCCATTCGCAAGTTCCTCCAACCATGGTGCACATATCACGTTTTCCTGCACACAGAGTAATCTGTAATATTATTATCGAATAACAAAACAAAATACTCTCTGAGTATATGTCCTTCATTTCAAAAAGCGACGGCGTATTGAAGTTATGACAGATTACCTCATTTCCTTACCTTTGTAATCCTTCAGATTACGCACCAAGCATCAGTACGCAGACTAATTGTAATAAATCACGTCACTACTGTTTGCAGCTGCTGCAACAAGTAGTGTATGAACACTCTCAGTGGCCTTCGTGATCTCAGTGATCTATTCATCATCGATCGTGCGAAATGTGTGTTGAAGAGAAAGGACATCTTGCCTGATAAGTTCAGATACTGTCGTTAACCATAAGATTATTCGAAGTACACAACAGGTTCCTAACGTAGACAGTCAAATAAATTGTACAAACTAAATAGATGCTTCTCTTGCATTTATTGTCTGCGTGTTGTTGTATGCCTTAATTTATTCATGCGGAACAGGCAAAATACAGCTTATGCTTATCAGTACTTCCAGCTTCCAAGCAGTTTTATTTTGCTTCCTTCAGCGTATGCGACGCTCAAGGAAGCGGCAGTGGGTATCTATAATAAATCTTCGCAGTGTGCTTGTTGAATTAAGCCAATTGATCGCCATAAACACAGCGGTGTTGTGGGGCATAAGCGTGGCTATGTTCAATTGCTGGCCTCTTTGTGCTGTCATAATGACTTCTTGTTTTGAAAACAATGCTGTGCGCACACAATAGATGGAAAACAAAAGGCAAGAAGGCAAATAAGCGCAAACTCACGACTCAGTTTATTGAAGAGACTACACAAAGTGTGAATATCAAGATAACTCAGGAGCGTATGTGCACAAAAAGTATCCAACAAAGAAACAAATAAAAGGAAATCAAAACAAATTCAGAACAAACCACACCATGACAGTAATGTTTACATAAGTGGTACCTATAGAGTATAGCGTAGTGTAAAGTTATTTATGGCTCAAAAAAGTGAATTGTTTCTGAGTTTGTAAATCGATGGTCTGCCTACGCATTTTTTGGCACGCCGTCTGGTATGAAAGGATTTCGCTATTTCCCGAGTTAGGTGCTTTTCTCGATAAATCATATTATTAGTTGAACAGTAAGCAGGATATTTTCGGTAGTTCCTGCTTTGCTCGGTGATGTGGGAGTGATTGCTCTTGTGCAAAGTTTTCATATGGTCATTAGGCCAAGTGATAATGCACTGGCTTAATGAGGAAAGCTATAGCGGGACTAAATTATTTCGGGAGAGAGAGGCAGAATTATGATAAAAAACATATTATAATGTGAAAAGTGCACGTGAACCTGATAAAAGTATTGAAGTGATGGCGACAGGTAAGTTAAAAATATTTATAATAATTGCTATATCATTATATCCTTCCGACGAGGCACGTTATTGTTTCAAATGTTTAGTATTTAAAGGGAGTGGAAGGCGCCTACATTCACGGCGTTGGAGGCTCAGAATGCACTTAGAGGCACAAAACGCATCTTTTAACGCCTCTAAAATCCGGCCTCCAGCCATCACATACCACGAACCATTATTAACTTCATCTATAGAGGCTGATGAATGCATCTTACTCAGGTTGCAGCAAATTGATGTTCCTTTGCAGCCACTTCGAAATGGTGTTATGTGTTTTGCAGGGCAGTGTGTAGGTGGTACGCAGCCGTATGAACGAATACACGAAGGTCTCTTAGGTGAAAATCTTGCTGCAAAAACACGTTTTAGATAGAATATTAGAATTAAAATAGTTATTGCTATTCTCACAGCGAGAACAAAAAACAAAAATATGGAACCCGCCAGAACGTAAATGACCATTTATAAAACAAATAGTTTCTGAGAGTGTTTGTTGGGCTAGTTGGTACGTGCCTATTGACATACCTTAGCTGCCTGTCTTTTTAGTTGTGTGTTTCTTTACTCTGTGTTTGTGTTAATTCGCGGCTAATGTATTCCATTAAGCACTTCCAGAAAAAGAAAGACTTCATTTCCGGAGCACACACGCACTTTGCCAGAATCGCAGGAATGCGAAGATGGCAATTAGCGACGAAAAAAAGGTAGCCAATCTAATGCCTATCGCATTTTATATGCGGCAGCTTTTAAGAGGACAAGTACTTGTCAGAACGTTGGCTCCAGCCCACACTCGTAATCAAAAACTTTTTAAACACACCATACAGTATATTTAAATCGCTGCCAGTAAACACTACAGTTATTGATCTGTGCTCGAACTTGGGCCTTAATACGGCAGCCTACTGGAAGTAGAATTATCCGGTTTACGCTGTTTCAGTAGCGCGTTTCACCCAGGCCTTATCTCGTAGCTTCTTTTATAGCGCTGCCCTAAAACGGACAAAAAAGTGTGTTTTGAATAGGAGCTACTTCTGCTAACTCCGGCGTATTTCAGTTGTAGTTTAAGTTTGTTAATCAGTTTTCGCTGCTCCCTTGGAGGGGATGGACGTAGACCACCCCAGGCGCCTGCCGGTACCAGCGGCGTCAGCGGCGGCCGCCTCCAGGGTGCGGATGGGACAAGCGAGTGACAACGACAGTGAAGATACTCATGCTTACCATCTCAGCAGTGAGGACTTTTCAGATGACGCTTTCCAACCTGTGCTGAGCCGCAAAGCGAAGAGGAGGAACATGAGGACATCCTCATCCTCAACTATTCAAACTGTAAGTGAAGCGCCAAACTCGAACACTTATACCATCCTGTTTCTGCCTGCACTTCCTACCGTCAGCATGAAACGCCTTAACAGAAAGTCTGTGTCGAGGTCTCTAGAAACGCTCGTGCCAAATGAGATCACGCACATAAGAGTGAACGCCAGAAAGAATATACTGGCTGTGGACGTTTTGCACGCAAGCGCGTTGGGCGTTCTGTGCAGTGTAACTGACTTGGACGGCAACCAGGTGCACTCTCATGTTCCTTTGGGATGTGATGTAGTAACCGGCGTGATCTACGACATAGATGTGGCTATTTCCAATAATGACTTACAATTTATTGTCAAGTCAACAACTGATAGTCCAATTGTTGATGTCACCCGGCTAGGCAAGTCTCGCTGTGTGAAGATTGCGTTTAAGAGCACATCACTCCCCTCTCATGTGAAGGCGGGACACTTCAGACATGCTGTGCGGCCTTTCATTCCAAAGCCTCTCTAGTACCGTAAATACATCAAACTTGGACATGTCAGCAGCGTCTCCAAGAATTCGGTGGTATGCCACCGCTGCGCCGAGCCCCATGAAGCGGATAAGTGCGTCGCAACTCTCAAGAAATGCTCTAATTGCAATGAAGCCACATCGAAGGACTGCCCGCGGATTCAGAAGGAAATTGCCATCTTGAAGGAGAAGGTGCGCGATCACTCATCTTATCGTGAAGCCGCAGCTAAAGACAGAAGGCGTCGTTCACGTCAACGTCGGTCTTCAAGGAAGCCCGCTACCTCCTCGACACGTTTGCCAGATCCCTCATCAGTACCACCTCCTTTGCCTCCCAGACCACATGCCGTGGGAAAGGCTGTAAAGGACAAAGCCAGTGAGCATACCCTAACTGCGACAGAGTGGCCTGCACTTCAAAGGGAAGCAGCATCAAGCGAACCGAAGGAGTCTCATGACGGCCAGTCCGCAATCCGGGTTCGAGATCTTTCCAACCAAGACAGGCAAGTGACTGCAATCGTGCAATCATTAATTGCCACGATTCGCACGCTACTGAGCAGCATACAATCTTCGTCTGCTAAGAGTGCACTGCAAATACTGGATGCACTGAATCCAGTTGTTGCTAACTTTGTATAAGCACAATGGCTCAACAAAACCTCATCTTCCGCACTGAAGTTAAAAGTGCGTCGATTTTTCAGTGGAATGCCAGAGGCATGAAGTCCCGTATCTCGGACTTTCGCCAATTTGTCCGGGCCAATCAATTCCCTATACTTGTCATATGTGAACCAAACGTATCAACGCCTTATAGATTGTCCGGTTATGAAGCTTTTTGTTCAGCCACTTGCGAAGAACGAAGCAAAGTATTTGTTTACATTCGCACAGACTTGACTTATCTTTCGCAACCAATAAGTTCAAATGACGACAATCAGTACGTGTGTCTTCGTGTAAAGAAAAATGCAGTTTCGTTCACGATTATTGGTGGATATATATCTCCGTCATCGCGATTTGACTGCGACAGATTAAAAGACATCCTAATGAGGACCGATGGGTCTTGGATCATCACCGCTGACTTCAACGCCCATCACATGCTTTGGGGGAGCACTACGATGAATGCCAGGGGCCGGAACATTGTTACATTCGCTTCCGATTACGACCTTTCCATCATGAACGATGGTACCCTCACATATCTGTGGGGTCTCACGTATGGCTGTTGCCTTGACCTGACATTGGTGTCACGGTGCTTCTCTCACAAAGTTGAATGGTTTTGCGATATTGAGACTCATGGGAGTGATCACATACCCACCTACGTGACGATCGATGGTATCATAAAACATTTCTCTTCCGGTGTTGCAATTGGCACTGACTGGTCGATGTTTACATCGCGTGTGGGGGACGCTTGCCAAGAAGGCCTCGCCTGCAGCCTGGAAAATACCATAGCGGAAGCTATGCAAGCGTCCAAATTTTGTTACCATTTTCGTCTAAAATAACACAGTTTGACATCGAACTGGAAAGATTACGAGCTATAAGAAGGCGTGCTGAACGACGATACAGACGCACAAGATCAATTTACGATCTGAGAAAAGCAAGGCGGCTCCAGAAAAAGATTCAACGACGCATTTACAAGCTGGAGAGCGAACGCTGGAAAGCATTCTGCGAATCTCTAGACCCTCATAAACCGCTGTCATATATCTGGAGAACAGTTCGTGGTCTTCGCTCCTCTCCGCAACAACGGCACCCTTTTAAAGCTTTGGCACTCCATCATGGAAAAACAGAACTCGAGGTGGCCGAAGAATTTTGCACGAGAGTTGCAGGGAATATTATGAACGAGAGCATCGACGCCGTGATTGTTCCTGAAACGCGATTACCAGAAATGGACATTCCATTCACCATGGAAGAACTGGAAAGTGCGTTGGTCGCTTCTAAGCGCATGTCATCGCCAGGTCCTGATGGTATTATTTATAGTGCGTTGGGACACCTTGGACAAAAAGCCAGAAAAGAACTTTTAACATGCTTCAACAACTCCTGGCTCAGCGGTAGTGTTGCGCGAGAATGGAAAATAAGTCGAATAATACCACTTTGGAAATCGGGAAAATCACCATTGGACTTGACAGCGTATCGCCCTATTGCCCTCGCAAGCTGCCTCGGAAAAGTGATGGAAAGAATGGTTCCATTTCGTCTCGAGTGGCACTTGGAACGATACACCAAATACCCTTCTTGCATGGCAGGCTTTCGTCGGGGCCGCTCCTCCATCGACTGTGTTCTTGACTTATCGACATTTGTGCAACAAGAAAAAAGTCGCAAGCGCATATCAGTGACACTTTTTCTTGACGTAAAGGGTGCATATGGTAATGTAGCTCACGATGCCATCCTCACTTCTCTCGCAGCAATGGGCATTGGTGGACGAACGTTTCAATGGATAAAAGATTATATAACTGGCAGGGGTTTCTTTGTGCAAACATATGAGGGTACAACTGCTGAACGTTACACCTACTGCGGAGTACCTCAGGGAGGTGTTTTAAGCCCCACATTGTTCAATGTGGCCCTCATTGGTCTGGTGAAGGTTCTGCCAAAGTCGGTGTGCCTATCCATATACGCCGATGATATTTGCCTCTGGAGTGCTGCAGTTACTCACTCTCAGGTGCGTGCACGAATACAGCGGGCAGCAACCCTCACAACAGCCTACCTTCAGAAACAAGGCCTAACTATATCAACTGTGAAGTGCGCGTTGATGGCGTTTACACGCAAACCAATGACGCCATACCCTGTTTACATCAATGGGCAGAGTGTCAAATATGCACGGACGCATCGTTTCCTGGGCATAATAATCGACAGAAGCCTTTCGTGGAGCCCACATTGTGCGTACTTGAAGAAGAGACTGCTATATATTGTGCATATAATGAAATTCATGTGCGGGAAAGCATGGGGAACTTCTGTGGCCTCCATGCTACAGCTGTACAGGGCCCTATTTCTGGGTCTATTGCGCTACAGCTTGCCGGTACTGACTAACCCTTGCAAATTCAGTACTCATTCATTATAGAGTTTGCAGGGTCAGGCACTGCGTATCTGCCTCGGACTGCCCCGATGCGCTTCTACTTATGGCACAATCATGCTTGCCAAAGACCATCCGGTCAGGACATAAAGAGTTGTGGATTGCCTCAGAGCGCACATTCGACATGCTAGCCGTGTCCCCGACCACCACTTGGCTCTTCTACCCTGCGGAAGACCACGTGCTACGTTTTCAGACGTCATAGCCAAGCACCTAAATAGCATTCCATCAGGTTATACGCCAGCTGCGAAAATAACATGTCCTTTGTGGTGCCTTGACCAGCCGCAAGTACGTCTAGAAATTCCGGGAATCAAAAAAAGCAATCACTCCAGATTAGCATTGAAGCAAGCAACACTGCTATTATTACATGAGTTGTACTTAGACCAAACGCAGATATACACTGATGGGTCCGTCTCGTCCAGCAGCTCATCAGGTGCCGCTGTAATTCCGGCTGCAGCAATGACAATCAAGTTTAAGTTGTCGCATATGACTACATCTACGGCAACATAGCTTGCTGCTATAAGGGCTGCTTTACAATATCTCGTTCAAGAACGTCCAGAAAAATGGTTCATATTCTGTGATTCGAAGGCAGCGCTTCAGATTTTGCAGTCTGCCATGCGTAGGAGGAGTCATGACCAATTGGTACAAGAAATAAGACATTGCCATCATGAATCTCTAGCACGAGGGCATGATATTATATATCAATGGCTGCCTGGACGTATCGGTATTAGCGGAAATCAATTAGCCGATGATGCAGCCCGCTCAGCCCATGAAGGAACCCATGTGGTCTCGATTCTTCTATCAAGGAATGATGCAGCAAGACAACTTTACCTGCTGGCTAGAGATCTCACACGTACGTTCTGGTCGTCTACTAGCTTCCAAAGGTGTCAATTTTATGAACTGGATCCTTCACTCAAGCTAAAGCTACCATCACAGCTTTCCCGCTCCGATGCGACACTGTTATGCCGCCTTTGGTTGGGTGTTGCATTTACGAAGGTGTACTCCTTTCGCCTTGGTATGGCAGACACCTCTACATGCGACTTCTGCGGAGCTGAAGAGACCATCGAACACGTCCTGTGCAGCTGCGCTTGCTACGACACACAGCGATGCCAGCTCCGGATGGTTTTGAATAAACTTGACCCCGGACCATTTTGTGTGCAGAAGGTACTAGGACCTTGGGCATCTGCCTCAGCTGCGCAGAAAGCAACTAAAGCACTGCTACTTTACCTAAAGTCAACAAACTTGAGCGACCACCTGTAGACTGTGTGTGCTCCCCGAGTGTGCTCGTGATTGTGTGTACCTTTTCATCTCTCTGCAACCTCTTTTCTCCCCTTTATCTCTTCCCCAGTGCAGGGTAGCAAACCGGATGCGCGTCTGGTTAACCTCCCTGCCTTTCCTTGCATCTTTATCTCTCTCTCTCTCTCTGCTCTAAAACAGCTGTACTCTCCATCGTCTTTTGTCACTGATAGCAAAGCGTGCAACTCATGGCTTTGTGATAAGTATTCATCTGAATGATGTGTAGGTAGGCATATTCAGCAGTATTGGTAATAAATAGATGAGAAAGATGATGGGGCTGTAGGAATCACGAAAACATATCGACGCTGTTGAAATGTCCTTATGCTGTTTTAGGCTAAGTGAGCAAAAAAAACGTGTGAGAGAACGTGAGCAGAGGGGAAGACACGAGGTATAAATAAAGCAAGAGGGCTGTACTGTGAGAAAAAAAGAATGTTTGGCTTTTTTGGCTCTTTACTGTACGTGGTGATGGCATAGAGCTTCAATCCTGTAATAGAGTACTAAGTACTCTAAATCGTTAACCCCTTTTCTTAAACACACCACTCTTCTTAAAGAGACACGTCAACTCTAATTGCATATAATTATACTTCCTTTAGAAAGTGATGTGACGCTGAAGATAGAGCAAGGGATTTTTTAATAGCACAGTTATCTATATCAAGCTATATATCGGTTATCTATATTACAAGCTATATAGGGAAAGCTAGCTAGCTAGCAAGCTAGACAGATAGATATATAGATAGATAGATAGATAGATAGATAGATAGATAGATAAAGAGATAGACAGATAGATAGATAGATAAATACGCTCAATGTCACCAAATTTTGCTAAGAAATGCTTCGCATTTAACAAATCATCTAACAAAACATCTTCCCGTTAGAGCAGGCACAGCGTGAAGATATGAGTATTTACCAATTACCTCAATCACAAAAAGTGAGACAACCTTTTCAAAACACAGCTAGTTTGCAACAATAGGAAGTACTTTGGGCGTGTATACTACTAGATAATTTGATAATCTCATACTTACCAAGAGCGCTTGAAGCAATGCAAATACCAATTATGACAGATGCCAAATACATGACAGCGTCGATCTCCTGCTAGAGCTTCCTGTTTTCAGAAAATAAGTTGGCATGAAACGGCTTTACAGATTGACGTTTTTTTTATTATTCGCAAAGCCTAGCAGAGTGTACTGAAAAACAATATTCTTTGTCTATATATCTTCGTATTTCGGATTCTCGCGAACAAAGGCCGTATTATTTCCGTGTGATCAAGGCAAAAAAAATGAATTTATTTGGCTGCGGCAGCAGCTTGATACAGGAAGAGTTTCGAAAATTGGATACACTGTCTGAGTTTCTTCTGGCCAGGTGTAGCTCTTTTTGTCAGAAGACTGCGACTAGTCACAGGAAACACGAAGCAAAACAGGCTTGTCTTTTACAGTTTTTCACCACTGTTTTTTTAACCGTATACTTATTTCTCCCGTGATTTTACGGCAATAGAAGCCAGACTCTTCGTATATTGCCAAGGAATTTAATATATTATATTATATTGCCAAAGAATGTATGGGGCAAGTTATTTGAGCCAATGTAATGTAAATAGAAAAAAAGAAAAGTCAGTGAAAAGAACTTGCCGTGAGCAGGAATCAAACCTACGTGGGAGTGTCAGTCAGCGACATATGTAGCCATGGCAGCGATTGTGGAACACTCTTTTATGAGCCAGTGTGGCGTCACGTAGCACGTGAACTTACTTAGAGCTGGCAGCTGGCCAATACTCCCTCGTATACAACTTAACAGCACCAAGGCTGCCAGCATGAGACTCTCGTTAATAAATAAGGGGAAGAAGTGTATACCTAAGGGCTCGTTTTTCCTTGTTGTGACACCATAATAATGAGATCTAACAAATCATATATATATATATATATATATGTATATATATATATATATATATATATATATATATATATATATATATATAGCTTATATGCAGAAGAATAACTTCGGTTGCCGCAAGGTTAAAAATATGAAAGTAGATGCGCTTTCACATAACAACTGTTTATTGTGCCGACGTTTCGACGGGAACCCCGTCTTTTTCAAGGCATAATACTATTTACACATGTTCCGTGTCTTCTTATAGCCTGTCGAGACAGGAGGGAAGGGGTCAAAAGAAAAAAAAAAAGAAAAAAAAGAAAGGAAAGAGAGAGAGAGAAAAAAGAAGAAGAAACAGCAAAACGGGAGCACAACCATTAAATAAAATATAGAAAATCTAGGAGAAGAAGCAAGACCGACACGGCGTAATTAGAAAGGGGCTGCATCTCAACAGAGTAGGGAAGAGGTAGATGAGCAATGTCATCATTGTGAACAATACCTCCCCCGCACCCACTCTTCCCCAAGTGGGTAGTGAGCCGCCTTTCTTGTATTTTACCTTTCCGTGTAGTCCGCTCGCTGGCGGCTCGTTCCTCTTTGAAGTTTAGGACAAGTTAATGGGGCGGGCATAAGCGCTTCGAGTGCGTGCTGGTGGCATCGGGAGGAATGAAAAAGCCGGTGATTGAGGCACCGCCATTGATATTCATTGTATGCAATGGCTTCGTGTCACTGAAGGAACAGAATGTGCGTTGAAAATTAAAGAAGGAAGAAAAAGAAAAAGAGAAGAAGAACAGGGGGGGGAGACTGTACGACATCCGGGACAGTCACCACACAGTGTAACATCCGGGACAGTCACCACACTGGGAAGACATGCGCGCATGTATGAAAAAGTTAACGAAACTACCTGTGCCCAGTGCTCAAAGTGGTCTCAACGGTCACGAAAGTTGACAAGCCATCACAACGAGTGGTGGTCAGTGACGACTGTGATTGGGCGTTCGTATAGGTAAGCTGAATTGCAAATATTACCACCAAACATTCTTGTTCCGTGACAGTGTTTTCACTCCAGCCTGCTTAGGGAGCGAATCGCGTATACGATGACGTGTTCGAAGTCACCGTAACATTGCAACACGACGGCTCCGATACCTATGCCGCTAGCATTCGTATGAAGTTCTATCGAAGCAGAAAGACTGAAGTACTGAAGGACGGTCTTGACGCCATCATAAACTTGTATTGACAGAATGAAGAATCACAATCATAAGTCCACCTGAACGAATTACACTTTCCCCATAGGCATGTGTGGGGATACGCGATATTGGAAAACTTCAGAACAAAGCTGCAGAAGTACGAACAATGCCCAAGGAAACTACAAAATTTCTTGATTTAACGTGGTGCATTGAACGCCTCAACTGCTGTATTTATCTGAGGGTCAAAGCGGATGCCATCCTTGTCAACGAGATGCCCGAGCACACGCGTCAGGGGTCTCAGAAGTGGGATTAGTTCGAGTTTAAAACTAGGCCAGTGTTTCGGATGCAACTAAAAATAATATCCATACTGGAGTTGTGTTCACTGAACGTGCAGCCAAAGATGACGACGTCGTCGAGGTAGAACATGCATATGTTCCGCTTTGGACCCCGAATAACAATGTCCATAAACCTCGCGAACGTCACTGGAAAATTGCAGTTTAAATGAGTACACGTTAAGTTCAAAGAACCCATCAGGGGTTACAAGGCAGTCGTTTCCTTGTCCGCTGGGTACATCGAAATTTGCCAATAGCTGATCGTAAGTCTACGGAGAAAAAATAAAGGGCCAAATGTAAGCAGTCTCTTGCGTGCTTTATGCGTAGCAGTGGGTATACATGCTTTTTTGTCAAGGCATTCAGTCGGTGATAGCCGACGCAAAATGTCCATGATCCATCTTTTAGGGCCGAAGCTCCTTATGGCGTGGCTTGTGCGTCCTTCGTAGTACGTAACCACCAGTGGCACATACCCGAAATAGGTATAACATTTGACTTCCAAAGTGGTGCCGGTGAGAGATTTCTTCTTTGCGTCTTTTAACAATAAAAAATAGTGCTCAATGTACATGCCAATGGCTGCTAATGGGGAATGAGAGACAGGAGCAATTGGCTTTTAGTCAACGCGCACGCTTCAATCCCCATTAGCAGCCATTGGCATGTACATTGAGCACTATCGGACAAAAAAGGGTTCCTACATTATACTCGCTGGGTGTAACCTCCGTGGTTTTAGAAAGGTTTAGCGAGCGTTGAGCCGCAGTGCCATGAATAAAATGAACTAGTATATACCATGAATGAATTCGAGGTGGTTAAAGGGGGGAATCAGATACGAAGCGCAAGCCGTAAGAAGTTAAAAGCTGAATCTTCCTGTCTCTCATTTCACATTAGCAGTCACTGGCATGTACATTGAGCACTATCTGACAGGTAAAGGTTGCTACGCTATACTCGCTGGGCGTATGCACCTTGGTTTTAGAAAGGTTTAGCGAGCATTGGGCCGCAGTGCCATGAATACAGTGAACTAGTATATACCATGAACTCAAGGTGGTTGAAGGTGGGAAGTAGATTCGAAGCGCAAGCCGTAAGAAAGTGTGCGCGTGCCACCTCTCGTTTAGTCCTTGGAATGTCCACTGAATGGCGGTGCTTCTATATGGGGAATATATGATAAAAGATGCGAGATGGTGGGACTTGGAGTATTGAATAGATGGACGAACGGACACACAGACAGATGCATAGATGGACGTATGAACGGACGCAGGGGCGGATGTATGAACGAACGCAGGAACGGGTGCACGAACAGACGCATGAACGGTCACACAGACGGACGCATGGTAAGACGAATGCTTCGCCCCACTCTCAATCATTCACTCCGTGGATATGCTGCCATTTTTTTCCTTAACAAGGATTACCAGTGCTGCCTATGGACTGGCTGACACGTATATCACTCACTTTTGTATCATTACTTGCACGTAGTCGTTGACAATTTGTCTTTTTTACGGGGAAACATGATATGGTTTTTGCCAAATCAGACTTGTCGCGCCAGTGTTCATAGTATGGCGCGTTCGAGACTTGAGGATATGTATCACTTTGTCCTGTACAAAATAGAATACTGAAACGTGCTTCGACAGCACTCTTATTAAAGTTTGGCACTCGCTTGAGCTAAGCGACCTATTTATAATTACCATAAGCGCCCCGTCCAAACTGCGCCAACCAGTTCCAGCACGTTCTTCCGGTACGTCAGCGAGCTTTACCACTGAGAAGGTCGCGTGTTCTCTGCTGACCGAAGCTAATTTCAAACCACCCGGTAGTGCCATGGGCTCTGAGGAATATTTTACAGTCCACAGGCCAGTTCGTCCGCTATCGATTCACACCACACAGTGGGTAACCAACTCATTCTTCTTCTCGCAGTTTATGTGCATTGGCTCTACGCTCGCATCGAAGCTGTCGGAATCGGCGCCGCGACAAACAACAGGAACACATACAGTAGGCGATGCAGGTATGAACGTATTGCCCCAGACACAGCGTAGTTTGGTCATCCGTAGGCGTTACCAGAAGCTCTGACGGCATCTGGCTGCTCACAAAGGCTTTTCCCGTGCGGCAGTCTACCATAGCAGCATATTCTCGCAAAAAGTGTATGCCAAGAATTACGTCATGTGTCCACCAAGGAACAATCGCAAACTCTGTCGTTATGATAAGGCTTCCCAAAAATACGCCAGACCTACACGCACCAATAGGGCTCAACGGCTCTCCACTCACTCCACAGAACGTCGAAGGTTCATCCCATGTAAGATCAACTTTGCACCCTAACAAGTTTTTGAGAAAGCACTTATGTCAAAAATTGTTACACCTGTGTCCACCAACCCCATCACAGGCACATAATTAACAATAACAAGCACTTTGTTTTTAAACATACAAACAGGAGGCAATTCTGCCAGTAGCGCGTTTCCAACGACCTCATCCCTATCGGCCGCACTGGCAAGTTTTCCGGTGGTGCAGAGGGTGCTTTGTGAAGCAGTGGCGAATGAGAACGATGACCACGAGTTTGCGATGGAGGCGTTAAACTCCGGTCAGATGCCGGGGAATGGTTGCGGAAGTTGCTGAGTCAATAGTTGTGATCAGGTGGTATGTGGGCCAGCTGCCGGACACCATGATGCGGCTCGAAGAAACGTGACAAGTCGGATGGCTAATGATACCAAGGAGTCAACCGACGGTACAAAACCACGATATGTGACCTGAAATACCGTAGGAATAGCGCACCGGCCGAGGTCAGAACGTCGGTCGCTCGTCGATGAATCGAGTATGAATATTCGCTCTTGTATTAAGGGTGTACTGGCCGGGTTTGTCGTAACGAGATGTCGACGGTCAAGGAGGCATGCGCTGAGGGCGTTATTCGTGCCGTGAAGCGGGAAATCAGGTTGCCATCCTTAACTGTGAGACTGAGCTGTACTCCACAGTGGCCACGTTCATCATCGGTTGCCATGGGGTCAAAGGGGGCACATAATTAGCCTCACGTGGCTGACACGACTCGGAATAATTAGCTGACAAACATGACAGGTCTCGGTGGGACGGTGCCTCGCGGACAATCTGTCGTATGGTAGAAAAGAGGTCGAGGCCAGGATTCGTGTCCACACTGGCAACAGTTGTAACGTTAGCCAGTCGACCAATCTTGGGCGTGATTCGGCGCATCTTGAGCGTTTCAAACTTTCGGCATTGCTGAATGCCGTCGGACATAGAACTAAAGCTTTCTTTTCCAATCAGAAAGTTAAAGACGTCCTCAGCAATCCCTTTGAGCAGATAACCGGCTTTGTCCTCTTCTGACATGGTAGCGCAGACTACCTTGCACAGCATTAACACTTCTTTTATGTAAGTGGTGCATGTCTCACCTGGTATCTGCACTCGTTGCAACAGTGTTTGCGCAGCCTGTTTCTTTTTAATGACCGAGTCGCCGAAACACGCCCTGAGCTCTTCAACAAAAAGGTCCCACGTCGCGAATGTATCCTCGTGGTTCTCGCACCACATAAGTGCGGGGTTGGTCCGGGAGATTATGTTGATTAACTTAGAGGCTGCAGCCGAACCGTTCGACTTGCTCATTCCTTTGTACTTGGTGAGCCAGGCGTTGACCTCTTCTCCGGCTTTTCTTCAGAAGGGTGGTGGAACTCGGTAGTACGGAAGCGGAACAGACAGTGCTGTCCTGGGAACGCCTGCTTCTTCGGGCATGTCAAAGGCACTAACGGCAAATGGTGGGAGACCGGCGAGTTGACAGCTTCGTCAAAGCTGTAGCAGTGATCGTTCCGTAGTTGAAGCGCTTACGTAGCTCCTCCATCACTCTGTTGCGCTTGTTCCTACTACAGAACTACACTGCCGGGAACCGGTGAATAATTGTAGCAGTCGAACACTTAACTCGCTATGCCGAGGCTCCTGCTCTACAGACTGCTACAGCATAATAGGTCACCACTTTCATACTGCACCGATTTGTGCTGCCCCAGTGAAGTCTTCAAGAATTGCTCAGCGACCGCGGCCGCACCTTCTTATACGAGGTCACCGAAAAATTGTCGGCTGACTGCGCTATTGTTCATCGCACATGCACTGCTTACCATCCGCAGACCATGGGAACTACGGAGCGCTTTAATCTAACTCTTGGTGACATGCTTGCTATGTGTGTCACACCTGATCACTAATTGGAACCTGGTTCTGCCATTCATAACCTACGCCTCAAATACTGCGGCGAATGCCACAAACGGGTTTTCCCCATTTTACCTCCTTTACAGCGACCACCCTACGATTACGATTGACAGCATTCTGTCCTATCGACTTCACGCCTCCAAGTGTCCACCTATATTGCACGCCAGCAGACACGCTGAAAAATGTCGCCAGCTAGCCCATAGCTTCACATCAGATGACCAAAACCACCAGAAAGCCATTCATAATGCCTACAACTCGACTCATGTTTTTCTACCCGGCGAAATCGTGTGGCTGTCAGTGCCGCATCGCACACTGGGACTTTCTTCAAAACTTCTTCCAAAAAGTACGACGGGCCTTACCGCATCCGCAAAAAGACTTCCCCGGTCAACTACCTTATTCAGCCTGTAACACCACCTTCTGACATGCGACGTCGTAACCGCGAGGTTGTACACGTTCAAAGGTCCAAGCCATATTACGGTTCCACCACACCTGAAGATGCCTAAGTCGCCAAGATGGCTCTTTTTTCTACGGGGGCCTATTGTAATGAAGAATGAGTAGATTGGAGCATGGAGAGCAGCATTGTGTGTGCAGCAGAGGCACGACCTGGCGGACTGGGCTCGCAACTGTGCGCGATCAGCCAAAAACAGCTCCAGTACAATAAATCACCTATATAACACACAGACACACACACACACACACACACACACACACACACATATATATATATATATATATATATATATATATGTATATATATATATATATATATATATATATATATGAGACGCTATGATGAATGGGTGATGTGGCCTGGCTCATACGCCATGTTTATTCCATTCTGACTACTTCTTCCTCATCTACTTCTCCTAACCATCGCTTCATACGTCAGACGATTCTCCCTCCCCCCGAAAGAAGGCATGGATTACGAACAAGAAAAAGTTAACAAGTAGAGGTTAAGAAGTTACAAGTGTCAAAAATTCACAATTGGTTCTATGCTCCAGGGGGTTCCGTAAACTTTCAAAGACTTCAGGGGAAAGTGCAGCAGTCCGGTTAACGCTGGAGTTCTGGTAGGCGAGGCTGGTGGTTGCGTCCTGGATAACACAAAAACGCTTTGGGCATGGAAACAGAGGGAAATACAGTCGGTATTCTTGCAAAGAACGAACGAGGTTGGAACGCTTTGCAGGATTGAATGTTTCGTAGGCGTCGCATTTTTAGTCGTGGGTCATACAAACGTCGTGCATGCAATTTGCGCGCCCGTTGATCGTGGCTGATTAGGCGCTGCTTGTGTTCCTGCAGAGCACACACGGTTGTTTTGTGGCTCTTGGGGAGTTTACAATGGTGATGACGCAGATGTTCAGACCGAAGGCGCAATATTGAACGCTGGTGCGGAAAAGTTACTTGGCTTTTTTTCTGCGAAGATAGCTCAGATGCGGAATCAGTCTTTTCTTTAGTGTATGTTGATCACGACACTCATCAGGCCGCAAGTATCCTCGGGATGTAGTTTTAATTGTTCGTTGCCGATGTTGGTGTGGGCGTTTTAGCTGTTGGGGTTCCTCTTGTTGCTTTTGTTGGCATTGCTGATGTTGCACTGTCTGACGAGGTGGACTTCCTTTGGAACCATGAGCCCGCTTTTCTTTGTAGGTTGACGTGACCAGCAAATAGTTGATACTTGTTAGGGTGTCGCGTTTTGAGTCAGGCAATGAAGATAGTGCGCCAGAACCGGCAGAAAAATCTGCTGAGGCTGTTGCAACGCCATTCTTGATGGGCGTTCCTGGCACAGGGCAGAGCTTCGGAGTTGATCCCTTCGAGCCTCCTGTGTTGGTTGGGCTCTCGGGTTGCTGTGAACTCGACGGTGACGCTGCGAGAGGCTTGGTTTGGTCAGATTTTACTTGGGGCTGTTTCTCTGTGTCCGCAACTTTGGAGGTAAGCTGTTCTGACGCATGAATGTGGACGGTTGGCCCTGGACTTGGCTGAGCCTATTCGGAGTTCCGAAGCTATATCCCGACCGTAGTGGGCGTGTGAGACGCGAGGTGGGCGTTGTGAGCGACGAAAGAGCGAAGTGATGTAAAACCAGGATTTTCACTCTTCGAGTAGTCACGACGTTGTTCGGTATTTTCTTCATGCGTCAGCTGGTCTACCATGAGCAAGGCGTCCTTATAAGGCAAGTGGTGAGCGTTAGGAGCGCTTGAAGAACCGCGTGATGAAAACCCAGGTAATGGACCACGTATGCCAGACGAAGAGTGAACGGCATCAGGTGGCTGGGCAACGTCTGGGGTCATACGCTGAAGCGATGACTTCGCAAATGCCGACTTTCGTGCAGAAGGGAGGCACGCTCGATGGCTGTGTTTTTCCCAAAATACGCGTTGTCGTCTGCCACTGAACTCGTGTGCCACTTCGTCTTTTGTCAGAGGTCAAATCTTGTGTGTTCGAATGGTTGAAGACTGCCTGTAAAATTGACGACTGAGTGCAGTTGTCTGTAGATGGTGGCTTACAACAAGTCTTCGTCGTAGTCGTCATCGTATTTTTTAAACCAAACGATCATTTCTTGTTTTATCTTTTGCCAAGACTCATCATTGTCGAATATGTGGGTGAGGTAAAATTTAAATGCCTCACCGGTGACGTAGTCGCTGAAGTTCGTAACCATTTCCCGTTCCGACCAAGATGCAGTGGCAGCGTGGAACTCGAACAGGTCGAACCAGTTTTGTACGGGTTCATCGTCCGCTGTTCCGGTGTACTTGGGGATGGGAAGGTCGGTCGATGATTCTGTCATGGTGCTGGTCGCTGTGTGCGGCCAGGAGATGATTCCGTAGTCGATGTATGGTCAGGGCGTCTTGTGTGAAACTGCGTCGATGATGAGACACTGATGAAGTGGCTGCGAGGTCTTCATCCTGTCGGCTTGTGTGACGCTATGATAAATAGGTGACGTGGCCTGGCTCATACGCCATGTTTATTCCATTCTGACTTCTTCTTCTTCCTCATCTACTTCTCCTAACCATCGGTTCATACGTCACACATATATATATATATATATATATATATATATATATATATATATATATATATATATATATATATATATATATATATATATATATATATATATATATATATATATATAGTCTGCTGCGTTGTAATCAATGGGAGCAAAATTATGGTTGAAGTACCGCAAATTAGTACCGCACTTAGACGCTGAACAGCATACTCTTCATTAGGAAGAAAAACATCTAGTATCTGGACGTCATAGCCCTAACGAGCTGCGCTCTCGCTGTGAAGTGGTTTGTAAGCAAGTGAAAAATCGCGGTATTTGCAAAGAATAAATATCGTATAAGTTCGAGTCAGTGACGAAGAATACGAAGCAGCAGAAATATATACATGAAAACGTTTATTTGAAAAAAAACAAGGAAAAAATTTGATACGTCGAGCATGTGGGTGGGGCCCGTATTCCAGGGCTCAACTGGCTTTAGCGGCCCGCTGCGCCTGGTCGAGGAGCGCTAGTTGCACTCCCAGATCCTCGCTGGCGAGCAAAGTCTCCCACTGCTCTCTTGCGGAAATTGTGCCGACTATTTGCGGCGAGTTAATTTCGGTTGGCCTTTTCCGACAATCCCACGTTATGTGGGCGCGAGTGGGCCTGCCTCCGCACCACGGACATATATCGCTGTACATCACATGGTGAATAGCATGCTTCAACGAAAGATTTGGATATGTGTTAGTTTGTATACGGTGCCAGTCATAAGAATTCCGGCCGAGTATAGCTGTGTGTGGTACACTGTACCTTCGTCACTCAAGCCGTTGGTTTTCAAGGATATCTCGCGGTAAAAAGGGGCTGTCGTCGGAGTGGTAGACTGCTCGGTTGGTTAAAGCATGAGCTGCACCGTCAGCCCTCTCATTGCCATCGAGTCCTGCGTGACCCGGGCACCAGATGATAGCATGGTCCTGCATTAGGTCTGTTCCTAATAGGCGAATGGTGGTGTGTGGTAGTCTTCCCGTGAGAAAGAGTCTACATGCGACCATGGAATCTGTGAGAACAAGGGACGATCGTCCCAGAATATCCTTACCCTTAATAGCAAGCGCGATATCTAAAGCCTCAGCGTTATTCGCGGACGCGGCTCGTGCCGTGGCGCAAGTCATAAGGCCTTGACCCGGACCGCTCCTACGACTGAGAGCACGTACTTGTTCACGCTACATAGGGCGACATCTGTGTACACCGTGTCCGGGTCGTTCCCGAATTGCCGCTGTAACTTGCGTGCTCGTGCACTCCTACGAACTTTGTGATATCGGGGGCTCATGTTCTGGGGAATAGGGGATACTAGAATCTTTTCACTGGAGGAACTGGAGTCCATGGCTGTTTAGCCATGGACTCCAGTTCCTCTTCCGCATACTGAGGACGAGCTGGGTAACCTATACGGCGTAGCAATTTTCTCCCAGTAGTGGTTAAGTTAGGCCTCTCCCGTTGTGAAATGAGCACCGCTGCGCGTAACTTCTCATAATGATTGTGTATACCTAGGGCTTCGAGACGTTCTGTGGACGTTCCAAGTGGTAGGCTGAGAGCCGCCTTGTAGGATGTTCGTATCAACGCATTTAGGGCCTTTAAATAAGTTTTATTGATCTCCTGAAAAGGAAGACTATATGTTATACGTATACGACTGAGGACAAAAGCTTGAACAGCTGGAGCGTCTCAGCTTCCTTGAAACCTTTTCGGTGATACGTGACTCACTAAAGTATACGGGAGATTGGCTTCACCGTTGTTCTGAGGGTTTTTATTGTGTAATCCACTCGCTTGTTGCTTTGTAGCCACAGTCCGAGGAATCGCATTTTCTGTACCTCTTTTATCTTGTGTCTCCTAGAAAGAGGTTGACCGGCTTTTGAATGCGGCGGCCTCTGCCTCGGATTTCAATAAATTCACATTTATTGGGAGCACAGCTCATTCCGCTCTGATAAGTGAAGTCATCAACAGCGGTCACTGCGTCTTGTAGGATTTGCTCTTTTTGTCCCAAAGAGCCACTGTTGACCCATAGGGTAATCTCATCCACATAGAACGCGTACCCTAGCCCTGAAACGCTGTCTAGTCTTCTTGCTAAGCGTCTCATACCGATGTTGAAGAGAAGAGGAAATAAAATCGCCCCTTGTGGTGTGCCTAAATTGGGCATAGGAAACGGATCTGAGCGTGTATTGCCTAGGTCTATTGTAGCAGTGCGAGAGGTTAGAAAAGAGCGAACATAGTCATATATCTTTTGCCCGCAACCAATGTCATCTAGCTCAGATAAGATGAGCTCATGGGACGTAGTGTCAAATGCACTTTTCAAATCAAGAGCTACGACAAGATGTTCTGCACCAACCGTGGTATTGCACAGTACTTCTTCCCGAAGTAGAAGGAAGAAAGCCTGCGTTGACAAATGTTGGCGAAATCCAAACATACCTGTTGGGAAATGTTTCCCATCTTCAATGTAAGTCGTGAGACGTGTGTGAATCACCTTTTTGAATAATTTACTAAGACAGCATGTTAATGATATTGGTCTTAGATTTTATAGGTCGGGTGTTTTTCCTGGCTTTGGAATAAGAATAATTTTGGCTTCCTTCCAATGATGAGGAACCACGCCCTTCTCCCATACCTGTTCATTAAAATAACGAGTAATTTGTTTCAAGTGTTCATCATCGCGTTTGTTAGATGGTCAGGTCCGGGGGCAGTTTCGCGCTTTGCTGCTTGCGCGGCCGCGAATAGTAGTTCTTCATTGGTGATTGGTGCGTCAAGCACTGCGTTTTTCTGGCCTTGGTATGCTAAAGTGCACAGGGGAGTTGTGAACGAGCTTATGTACTTGTGTCGGAGCTTAGCTAAGAGGGCGTCATCTCTTCCTAAGAATTTCCCAGTGAGCATCTTAAGAGTTCAGTTTGCTGTCGTTTTGGTTTTACCAGGTTCTATTACGCTGCGCAGTATTGCCCATGTCTTGGAGGTGTGTAAGGTTCCTCGGAGTGAGTCGCAAAAATTCGCCCAGCTTGCCGTCTCCAACTTCTGCACGTATGCGTTTGCCCTCTCAGATATTTCAGCAATTCTATGGCGCAATTTTCTATTGAGTCGCTGTTGTTTCCATCGCTTGGTCAACCCTCTCCTGGATTCCCCGTTATGCATCAGATGGCTATCGACTACCGGGGTTTCCGCTGTGAGCGCAACCCGCTTAGAAGTTGCTTTGTGAGCCTCTCGTACGTGCCTTGCCCAATCTTCAGAGCTATCCGGTAAAATTCGGGCAGTGGGACTTCACAATAAGTTACCCAATCTGTTAATACAACATGGCCATGAGACTGCCGAATTTTAGGGGAGGCAATCGACATGCTCAAATTATAATGGTCACTGCCAAGATTCTCTTCTAGGTTGCTCCAGAACACCTCGTCAACATTATTTATGAATCAAGATCAGGAAATGTGTCTGCGCTGACGCTGTTACCTGATCTTGTCGGGTGTTGCGGCAGTACGAGAAGTTGGAGCCCATGCACATCAACAACTCGCTCGAGTTCACGGCCTTTCGGGGTATCTTCTCCGTACACCCAGGTAGTGTGAGGGGCATTAAAGTCCCCGAGAAGCAGTAGTCGATCCTGGATTCTGGAATTACTCTTGGCATACCAAATGAGCGCATCGAAATTGGCCCTCTTTTCCTCAGGGGAGCTATACACGTTCGTAATTATGGTTTTGGCTTTGCTACGCTTGTGCGGTAGTATACTTAAGATTTGGTTGTTACTGCTGATAGTTACCAGATAATCTACACTAGTCGCGATTTCCTTAAGAACCAACGTGGCGGCTTTAGGGTAGTCTGGATTGATATCGTGTAGTAGCCACTCAATTTGACTGGCTTATTGCCAACCTCTTGTAGACAATTCACATCAGGTTTGATTGGCACCGTATTAAAAAATTGTTGTAGAGCGGCCGCACGTTTGTGGAAAGTGTGTCATTTCTATTGCAAAATTTCGAGATATTCGGTGTGCGCTCGTGTTTTACCCGTCATGAATAGTGGTATCGCTGTCCGAGGTAGGGAGTTGCTTCGGACGACGGATAGACGGAGCACTCGGTCTGCTTTTAGGCTGTTTAAGAACACTGGCCCTTATGCAGGCAATACATTCGTCGACATAACTTTTTAGGTTCTCATATTCGGCAAACGTTTGCTGCTGAAAGCTTTGCATGCTTTGCAGTTGCTGCATTACTTGTTTTAATGTACCTTCCATAGAATTAGGCTGGATCGTAGCCTGGCCAGTTGTGCCGGTTGCTTTCGAAAGTGTTTTTTGGCTCAATTCCATACCACAGTTAGCTTTGAGAGAGGCCAACTCTCGTTTCATTTCTGCCAAGCTCTCACAAAGGAGTTTGTTCTCGCTAATAATTTTTTGATATTCTGTATTAACCGTTATAGGAGCAGCGGGAGAAGCAACTCGTACATAGCTCGCCTTGCCATGTTCGGGTGCTTGCTTAATCGCGGAGCGTGGAGCCCCGGATTTAGGTGGCTTCTGTGAGTGAAATCGGGGTGGGGTCTTATGAGTAGAGTCCTTCCGGGTCCGGGATCTCGATCTAGATCTGTATCTAGAGCCGAACCTTGGGCGAGTCTCTGGCGACTCCGGACTGTGGTCGAGGGCAGATTGTTCATCATCAGAACTGAATCAGCGGGGGCGTTGAGGTGGCTTTGGTGAGGTGTCTTTCAGAGTAGGCTGGTGCACACTAGCCCTTGAGGTTCTTTTTTGCGGAGATCTGAGTCATTTTCTGCCACTTCGGTCACCTGTCAAATGACGCTCGCCACAAGCTGCACACTTCGGAGAGCACTCATGTCCGGTTGCAGGGTCCCGTTTTCCACAAACGTGACACACTTGAGTGTCTGGTTGGGGGCAAACGTCTGAACGGTGACCAACCTGATGGCACACTTTGCACACCTGGGTGGTAACCTTGTAGGGGTAGGAAGCAAGTTCTCCGCCATTGTAATAGACGTACCGAGGTTTAATCCCTCCAAAAAATGTTATAACGGCCGTCTTGGTGTTTTTAAACATCCGTGCTTGCAGAATTTCGACACCTTGGGTGCGTATGCGGAGATTGGCTTTTAGCGCTTTAGGCGTCGTGTGGAGGTCTAAGTCGTGAATGACCCCCTTAGTTTTTCCTTCACTTGTCGCTACCTACGCATAGACTGAGTGTGGCCGGCCGTTGATCTTTAGGGTGGTAATACGACTCACGTGGTCCGCCACTGTCTGCTGCGGCGTCGAAACAATGAAGATGTTGGAACCTTGCTTGATTCTGCGCAAAAACTGCTCACCAGATATTTTTCCGCTGCACGCTTCTATCACGGCATCTGGCAGTAGTGGACTAGTCAAGGTCTTGACCGGTAGCCCTTGGTGTGGTCGCACCACGATCTTGAAGTCGTCTTTGAACAAGGGGGGTAGCCGCCTGTGGGCAGGCCTATATTTAGATTTTTCTGGTTGCTTCAGCAGGGGATACTTGTTAGTGATACGACGTCGTCAAAAAAGTGCCGCCACATCCACGAAGTGAATGATGATGATTGGGCGAAGCTCCGGAGGTAAACCTGGTAAACCATGAATCCTCCGTACATTTTGCCCACTCGATTTTATTACAACGCTCCCCCTAGCGTACGTCGCCGCACTAAATCTAACGATTGCCTTCCGCCAATGGCACGCGCCATATGTGACTTAATTCCTATTTTATAACATCTCGCATCTTTCGTCATCAGCTACAAGTACCGCCATTAGTGAACACTTCAAGAACTAAACGAGAGGTGGCTACATACAGGGGACGGTACCGCCATCTAGTGAACACTGCAAGAACTAAACGAGAGGTGGCTACATACAGGGGACGCACAGCCCACGAATTAAGGAGCTTCGCTCCTAAAAATTCATGGACTTGGCCTTTTTTTCTTTCGAAAGAGCCTTCTTCTGTCGCAGAGTGAGCACCGTTTTTCGGGCTCCATCCGCTTGGTTTTGGCTGTCGGTCTCGGCGTTCTGACCGTTCGTTTCATTTGGTGTTGAGAAGCTCTTAGCTGGAGAGTCTTAAAAATTCATATTTTCAAGCTCTTCGCGTCGCGTGTCCGTCATCCACGAGGGTCTGGGACGCGCAATAGCGTCTGAGGGTTCATTCGCGAGAGCCATCGTGTACACGCGCAACGCGCACGGTAGCGTTCCTGCAGCCGCCTACATGGTGGTGATGGCGTTGTTGAGCTCACACGATAGGCCGGTGCATTTGGGCTTCTAAAATAAAAGGTTCCGGCCACTTACAGATGTGGTTGGTGTCAGTCGATGCGGAACAACTTCAGGAAGCCATGGCAATAGTCGAAATCGGCCGCACACATAAATTTTCACGATGGAGCCGGAACACTCACGGAGCACTTGCGGACATGGCTCTTCTTTTCAGCGCCACCTAGCGTCTCAAGCAGCAGAAAAGTGTTCATCTAAAGAGCCATGCCAGCTTTTGAAATGACTCTTAAAAACTTTAGAGGCGCAAGTATATCGCGGAGTGGCGTTATTAAGCATAACAATGTGCAGCCACAGCGTAGAATCATACCAAACATCAGACCATGTAAGCCGCGCAATGAATCGGCTGTTTAAAGGTCTTCTTTTCACAATAGCATAATCATAAATCGTGATCAGCCATAGCCTCACTCAAGCAAGTGTTCAATTCAGTAGTCGCCATGGTCATGGAATGCTAGTGGGTGGCGTTGCAGTTGCGCATAAATCTACGGTGACCGATAGCGAAGCTGCACGCTTTTTCTGGTGTCGCGGTGTTCGTTGACTCCTCTGCCACTTCTCTCTACCTCTCCAAGCGCCTTTACTTGGCGTTGCAGGTGGAAATGCACTAGGCGGAGTTGGCACTGCAGTCACTCCCTCCTCTCAATTATATTAGACGCGAAGCTCCTGCAAGCGGCACCCAAAGTGCGCAACCAGTCTTACGTTCTGACTTGCAATGTGGTGCCGGTGGGAGATTTATCCTGTGTGTTGCTGAACAATAAAAAATTCGCAGCGTGCGCGTTAACTAAAAGCCGTATTCCCCTGTCTCTCATTGCCAACTAACAGCCATTGGCATGTACATTGAGCACTATCTGACGAGAAAGGTGGCTAAGCTAAACTCGCTGCACGTAACCTCCTTGGTTTTAGATAGGTTTAGCAAGCGTTGGGCCGCAGTGCCATGAATACAGTGAACTATATGTACTATAACTCGAGGTGGTTAAAGGTGAGAAGTGGACCAGAAGCGCAAGACGTAAGAAAGTGTGCGTGTGCCACCTCTCGTTTAGTCCTTGGATTGTCCGCTGGATGGCGGTGCTTCTATATGCAGAATATATGATGAAAAGGTGCGAGATGGTGGTACTTGGAGTGCTGACTAGATGGATGAACGAACACACAGACAGATGCATGAACGGACGCAAAGATGGCTGCACGAACGGATGGACGTGTGGATGGGCGCAGGGGCAGATGGATGGACGAACGCACGGATGGACGTGCGGACGCAAGAACAGACGCACGCACGGACGAGTGTAGGAACGCACGGACAGTCACACAGACGGACACATATGTGATTAAAAGATGCGAGATGGTACTTGGAGTGTTGACTAGATGGACGAACGGACATACACACAGATGCATGGACGTACGCACGGATGGGTGCAAGGACGGATGGACGCATGAACGGACGCAGGGGCGGATGCATGGACGAACGTAGGTATGGACGCACGGATGGACGTGCGGACGTACGAACAGACGCAGACATGGACGGGCAGATGTACGCACGGACGGTCACACAGACGGACGCATGGTCAGACGGAAGCAATAACGATTGATTGGTCGAATGGTGCGCCCCCCACTCCGTCATTCACCCCTTGGGTATGGTGCCATTTTTTCCACAAAAGGAGGATGCGATGCGCACGAAACGCTGTGCCAGGTTGCATGTACATTGGAGATGCAGTGTTCTTGGTCTGGCGAAGCAGCTTAAGGACTGCCGCAGCGCATTGGGCTTAAAAGGTGCAGCTAAGGAAGCAGCACATCTCTAATAACGACAACACGTACCTGATGCTTTATAATAGGTCACTAGTAATATGAAAGAAATCGATGACTCATTTCATCAATCATTTGTGGTTGTCAGTTCTTCATGGTATCAGGGCAGCGCACGAGTAGTTATAAGAGAAAGTTCGAAGCAAAGTGGGTGGTCGCTTCTGCATGGGTGCTGCCATGTTGATTTGTGAACACATATCGGCAGTGACCGATACAAATGGTTTGATGCGTACGAAATAAATGTGAAAAGCAAACGTGTCATGTATCCATGTGGCCTAACACACATTAAACCTACACCAAGTTTAGTCAACCTTGTCAGCCTTGTCAATTTACTGCGGAAGTTTCACCTCGTATGTTTGGTATACTCGGCGACAACTTTTATTGGCATTGGAGTGAATGCTACAAAGCCATATTACGTGCACCCTACCGCCAGTGAATGTGGTTCCACAACAGCACCCGTATTTTCACCGTGAAATTTAGAAGTAGCCCCTTTATTTTCTACGCGTAGCTATTTGAGACGGGACGAAGCTCCTACCTTTAAAGGGCCACTCATCAGGCTTGACAATTTTGAGCTGACAAGCGCAATGCGTAGACGAGGCGTTCATGATCACGTCTGCCGAAATTCGCAACGCTAAGCGCCGTGGAAATGGGTCAAATTTCAAAATGAAAGCTGCTCGCCCTCTCCTCTACCTGCGCACGCGTAGAGAATGAGGGCATGACGTGGGCGTAGGAATCGCCCTACGTACACAGCACTGCGGCCACGTTGGTCCTCTACGTAGACAACTCTGCTTTCACGTTGTCAACAGTATATCACGTGACATGGCAAAAATTATTTAACACAACATGAGTAGTTTATGTATTTGTTGCTTTAAGAGGGCAGAAACACTTGAAATAAATAACGAGACGCAATAAAAAAATGTGCACGTTTTTCTTACATTTTTTCCCATTAAATGCTACGAGATGCAGGGCTAATGTGCCAGCGTTTCACATGCGTTCGGGTTCCCTCGGTCAGCGCATTGAGCAGACGACCGCCGTGGAACGCTCCTATGCGTTCGTGCACTCATTGTTCTCATCTACTCTACCGCGTCTAAGCCAGCATTTCCAAACAATCTCACAGAAAAAGGCATAAGACCACAAAATAACGCTGGTCAACGAAGCAAAGCCGCTCACGTGCATAGGGGCTTGACCTGTTCGGGCACGTCATGCGAACGTCACCTCTTGGTCGGATGCCGGAGAGGGTGGGGAAGAGGTTTGGCTTGCGAAGGCTACGCGGAGGAGCGGCAAGGGTTTCGAACTCGTCTCCTCCCACCCTCGTTTTCCGCCACTTCAAAAAACCTGTTTTCTCCGTTCGTAATGAACCGATTCGAGAAATTTTTGTGGCAAAACGTTCCTCATCGAACACCCAACAGCTTCCACTGTCTAACTAAAATTTGGTATGGGGCCTGGTGTGTGGCCCTTTAGGACATTCTTATTCAATTTATTCGTTGTGGTTTCACGTTTTTGAACGCTCGAGAAAGTGCCACGTTTTGGGGGCAAAGCTCCTTATGGCGTGGCTTGTACGTCCCTCGTAGTACGTAACCACCAGTGGCACATACCCGAAATAGCGGTCCTCACGATTTTGACCTCCAAGGTGGTTCCGGTGAGAGATTTCTTCTGTGCGTTGTTGAACCATAAAAGATAGTGCTCAATGCACAAGTTAATGGCTGCTAAGGGGGAATGAGAAACAGGAGCATTCGGCCTCTAGGTAAAGCGCACGCTGCGATCTCCATTAGCAGCTATTGGCATGTACATTGAGCACGATCTGACAAGAAAGTGTGTGTGAGTGAGAATTTATTAGAAGGCAGAGAGGTCGGCCAGAGCTAGTTCGCTCTAGCCTGCTACTCTACACAGGGGATAAGGGAAAGGGGAAAGAAAAAGGGATGAAGGGTGATGATGGGGACAAGAAGAGGTGGTGCGTATGTACAGTAGCCACTTTGTATAGTACCCTACAGTCTAGTTTCTAGTCCAGTGCTTTTTTTAAAGTCTAGAACAGCTTTTGTAGCAGTTTTTGACACTGTTTGGTCACTCATTGCTGATAATATGTGGCTTTCACTTAATGGTGTTCGTCCAATGCTTGCCAACGTTGCAGTTAGCATTTCTCTTTGTGCCACGTATAATGCACAGTCACAAAATATGTGAGCTATCGTTTCGCGCACTTGGCAGCGTTCACAATTTGGGCTGTCCGCACGGCCGATTAGGTGGGTGTAGTGACGAGTGAAGGCGACGCCCAGGCGAATCCGGTGTAGTATATTAGCATGTCTTCGGCTGATTTTATCTGGAAGACGAAAAGTCATACTGGGGTCTGTTTCCCGCAGGCGCTTGTTCCGGTGATCTGGTAGCAACCAGTAATTGGCAGCGCATTCGCGCATGAGTGATCTCAACAATGTGTTGACGTCACCTCGCGAGTAGGGTACTTTGACGTACATAGGAGCGTTGTATATTGCCGCTCTTGCTTCGCTATCGGCTGTTTCGTTGCCAACCAGGCCGCAGTGTCCAGGAATCCATTGTAGTGTAATCAAGTGACCACCCCTGTGTGTTAGGTCAAACGCTTGGACGATTCCTAACGTTAACTCGTAAAATTGGCCTCTTCTTAAGCAAGAATGGATAGCTTGAAGCGCTGATTTCGAATCAGACAGAATCGTCCATTCACGCGGTGCTTGGTCGTTCACAAATTTTATGGCTTCTTGTATAGCAACAAGTTCTGCAGCTGTCGAAGATGACCTGTGATCTAATTTGTACTGTCGGGAAATACCGAGTTGAGGGATCACGACGGCTGCAGCTGAGGCGGATGAAGTTACGGATCCATCGGTGTAAATGTGCACAGAGTCGCTGTATCGGTCATCTAAATGTGCCAGGGTGAGTTGCTTGAGGGCATTATAAGAAACATGCGACTTATACGAAATTCCACGTATGGGAAGGCACACCAGCGGTTTAGTCAATGTCAATGGAGGCACTGCAGGGATTACGGCAGGTGCAAAGCCTGACGGGATCATGTGCCTATGCGTATCGAGGCATCGCGAATAGGTACAGCCTGGTTGGTCCACTTGTAGCGAAGATAACGGGTGCTGAGCATGTCGGGTCAGCAGACGAAGGTGCACTCGAAGAGGCTCACAGGACGTGTAAACCTGTATAGGGTAGGTGCGTGACTCCTCTATAGTGCCAGAAGTAGATGTGCACCGTGGCAGGCCAAGGCATATTCTCAGTGCTCGTGCCTGAAGGCTCTCTAAAGTACGAAGGCACGTTGCCCGCATGCTGGAGAGCACTGGTGAGCTGTACCTTATATAGCCCACAAACAATGCCTTGTATAACTGCAGAAGACTTTTCTCCGAAGGGCCCCATCTCAGTCCTGCTATAACACAAAGAACATACACAAAACTGATTAGTTTGTTTGTCAGCACAGTCACATGCTTTGACCAGGATAGGTTGTGATCAATGACGACCCCTAAATAGCGGTGGTGCTTAACCACGGGAATCACTGCTCCGTGAGCGAAGATTGGGTATCGCGACATTGATTTCTTCGTAAATGTCAATGCAGCACATTTTGCTATTGAAAGTTCCAGGCCCTGACGACGTAAGTACTTAGATGTTATTGATGTGCCTTGTTGTAGCCTTGCTCGCAGTTGGGGTCGTGTTGCTCCAGATGCCCATATGCATATGTCGTCCGCATACGCACTGATTCTGACAACGTCGGGAAGCTCAGCTTCAAGGCCAATGAGTGTTATGTTAAAAAGCATGGGGCTCAGGACGGCGCCTAGCGGAACTCCGCGGCTTACGAGGTGCCTGGCCGTGTCACCGTCGGATGTCGACATAAAAATGGTACGTCCTCTGAGATAGCTCCCTATCCATGCGTGTAGTCGGCCACCTATGCCGATGTCTTCAAGTGCGTCAAGAATGGCCTCATGGTAGACGCTATCGTACGCGCCCTTTATATCTAAGAAAATGGCCCCTACCAATCTCCGACGTTGTCTTTCCTTTTCAACAGAAGAAACTAGATCTACAACACCATCTATAGATGATCGACCTCTACGGAAGCCATTTATAAAATGTGGTAAGCCGACATTATTCTCCAGCAGCCATTCCAATCTTGCCAGAACCATGCGTTCCATCGCCTTACCGATGCAACTGGCTAGGGCAATGGGTCTATAAGAAGACAACTCGTGTGAACACTTGCCTGGTTTCAGCAAGGCCACTATGCGGCTGCACTTCCAACTCTCTGGTACTGTCGCTGTTTCCCACGTAGAGTTGTAGAACGACAAGAGAGCCTGCCTTGCTTCCTGGCTGAGGTGATATAGAGCCGAATAAGTAATTCCGTCAGGCCCTGGTGTGGACGACCGTCGGGACGTAGAAATCGCAGCGTCGAGTTCGTGCATTGTGAATGGGATTGCTACGTTATACTCGCTGGGTGTAACCTCCTTGGTTTTAGAAAGGTTTAGCGAGCGTTAGGCCGCATAGCCATGAATACAGTGAACTAGTATATACCTTGAACTCGAGGTGGTTAAAGGTGGGAAGGAAACCCGAAGCGCAAGCCGTAAGAAAGTGTGTATGTGCCACCTCCCGTTTAGTCCTTGAAATGTCCGCTGGATGGCGGTGCTTCTATATGGAGAATATATGATGAAAAGATGCGAGACGGTGGTACATGGAGTGCTGAATAGATGGACAGATGGACACACAGACAGATGCATGGATGGACGCATGCACGGACTCAGGCGCGGATGCATGGATGAACGCAGGGATGGACGTACGAAGAGACGCCCGCACGGACGGGTGGGATGGACGCATGGGCGGTTACGCAGACGTACGCAGGAACGAACGGAAGCAAGAACGAATGGACAGACGAATGCTTCGCCCCACTCTCCATCATTCACTCCGTGAATATGCTGCCATTTTTTTACATGCACTTCAAGCGCCAAGTGGCGTCGGCGTCTACATTAAACGCTGCTGGTGCAACCCCGTAACTTTACGAGGCGGGCGCCAAAACAGACTACTTCGCGTAGTGCTACATGTGCAGAAGCTCCGCATCCGTAGCTTTGCCTTCAGTGCGAAGAAAAGTTGTCGCCGTGTGCAGCGCTGAACCACAGTAGGGAAACAGAGTATAATCATTCAGGTGATGTCATGACAGCGGTTGTTGATCGAGAAAAGAAAGAGACAGGAGTCTGCAAGTGTCTGTTACCAATTTACTCGTTAAGCCACGCAGAGACCGAATGGTAGATGTGGCATTGCAGTGGGGTACGAGTCTGCAGAGAACGCTGCTGGAGTTCTATGCGTTTCCTCGTTTTCCTCTTTTCTCTGCTAGGCTGCATTCGTCGGCTTCTTTCACCACCTCTCGTAGTGTCCTTTCTCAGCGTCCAAGGTGAAAACGCACAAACATGTGTTTCTGAAAGCTGAAAAGAGGCTTTTTTTGGCCACTGACAGCATCTCTTGTTCACGGCGTCGACTAGTGATGCAGTTGACGTCGTACCAGCTGTTCGGAGTAGAAGAAAGGTAAGGAGAGCAGTAGCAAGCATCTGCTTGTGGTTTAGGGGCCCCTTAGGGACGCCTGCTGGGTACTTCCCTGGCTTTGCAAACGACGAATAATGCCTTAGAGGGCCCATGCGAAATTCATTTGCCGCAAACACCTAAGGAGAGCTCGTTTTGTTTTCGGTTTTGTTCTTAAGAAGAACTGCAACAGCAAATGTCATGTGGACAAACGTTCGTTTCCTCTCGCCACAGTTGAAGTGTCTGCAGTGACTCGAAGATTGAAAATGAAGCAGAAGATGATGTCAACCATGTGGAATAATGGTATCAATTTCCGTATATATTACGAAGCTCAGCTATTTGATGCTACAAAATTTCAGCTAATAATTAGTTTTTACTCACAAAACGTTGTTATTTACTTCCGCTAGTGTTCTATATACACTGATAGTTTTGCTGTATATGAACGTGTACACAATTTTTACACACAATAACCAAGATCCAAGGCGACTTACTTTTGCATGTTTTTTTTAAGAACGAGGGTAACAATAAGCAAGCGTGTAAGTTACGACAGTGTCTTCTTAGTTTGTTACATGGGCGCAGCACTTCAAAGGTCGACGACACCAGGCGTCAGGAAATACTTTTTGACAGGTACGGTTACAGGTTCCTCCAGCCAAGGAACAGGCATTCATTTTTCCTTCATTAAAAATCAAGGGACAATTATATTCTCGAAAAACACAAAATGAATCATAACAGGTGAAGTTTCTTTTATATAGGACATGACTGAGCGAAATTCCGTTTTATTTGTTTTGCCAAGCCGTAGTTGTTCGAAAATTTAGCAAAACATTACTAACAACACAAATCTCCAGAAGCTTTTATACATAACCAGCAAATTGCATACTCAAAGTTTTGTTTTCGGACGATGCTATTGCGCTATTGTGAGATAACGGTTCACAAATAAGGAAAGGCTAGGGAGTGGGTGAAGTATCTGTGAGCCAGGTTCAGGAGAAAAATAGGTAACTGGTATAATATGCTTTTATTGACACTAAACCAGAAGGAGTTGTGCAAAACAATTTTATCATTTTAGAAAATAAAATTTTCCCATTTTATTGTTGAAAGAATATAAGGGTGACAGCGGCGTAACAAACTGCGACCAGAAACAGCTGTGTATAAGCATTAGCACCATCACTGAAAAAAACTTTTTACAGATTTTATTTATTTATATAGTTCAAAATACTGTTGGCCGTTATGGCCATAACAGGGTGGGTACAGTAAATGTTGACATAGAACAAAAACAAGTACAACGTACTGTAATGAATACAGAACCTAAAAAATACACAAACGAAAAATAATTTTTAAACGCTGTTAATAAAAAGGTACATACATATATTGTGACGGTGGTGTAGTATGCAATATGAAGTAACTACACGATGTATTTTCAAACAACATGGCAATATATGTACAATAACATAGCAACACTCAATGTTCATGACATATTTTTAATGTATTTTTCAAAGTTTTCTATGCTCTTCGAATTCAGAACTAGTACTGAGAACTGATTCCACTCTTTTATCGTTTGTGGAAAAAAGCAATACGTGTACACATCAAGATTGTATTTTGGAGCCGAAAACACAACCTGACTGCTTGATCTGACATTGCTGGAGGGCCTGAGAATAAGATAAGGTTTAGTTTCAATATTGAGGTGTGCTTTTGGTAGCACAAAAAGCAATTTAAGTCGACTGACTTTCCGGCGTTGAACCAGCGTAGGCGATTCAAGAAAACGAAGCACATCAGAAACAGAGTCATTTCGTAGATAACGCGATAAAATTAGCCTTGCGGATATCTCTGTATTTTTTTCAATTCGTTTTATTAACCCAGACTAGAAGGCATACCACACCGCACTGGCGTATTCTAACGTTGGCCTTACCTAGGTAAAATATTCAAGCAGCTTAACGGATGGTGTTGCTAGGTGTAGCTTGCGACAAAGTAACCATAACTTTTTTTTTTCTGCAGCTGCACAATTGCTTCTAACGTGTGGTTTTCAACTTAAGCCATTTGAAATGAATAAACGTGGGTATTTGTCTAGTCAGCTTCATTTAGAGTTGTGGAAGTCAACTCATACTCACATTGATATAAACGTTTTTTCTGTTCGTAACTAGGAGCATAACTGATTTGGTTTCATTGATTTTTATTTGCCATTTAGTGGCCCAGCTACAACTCTAAGAGTTTGCTTAAATGACGCTAGCTCATCCTGGTTATTCATTTCATGGTATACTAGGCAATCATCTGCAGACAACCTGACGGTTATGTCGTCATTTATGTCATTAGCATCATCATTTATGAAAACGAAACAGCAGGGGTCCCAAAACGAATCCTTGTGGTACGCCTGAAGTTATGTTTAGCAGATCCGATTTCTTACCGTTTATTTCAACCTATTGTGTCCGACCTGTGAGGTACGAGCGGAACGACAATACAACTTCATAATTTATATTCATTTCCATTAGCTCTTTTATCAGCTTGGTGTGCACAACCCGGTCAAAAGCCTTCGATCATTTTAAACATAGCGTCTATCTGTTTTCAGTTATTCACTGCAGTCGAAAAGTCAATAATTGTTTCTACCAATTGTGTAACAGTGAATGGGTTTCGTAGAAAGCCGTGCTGTATACAATAAAACACCCTCTTGTTTTTCAAGATAACCGTAGTTTTATTTTGATATTATGTGCTCCAGAAGCTTCCAGCACACGCACATCAATTAAATGGGCCGGTAGTTTCCCATGTCTTACTTTTAACCTAATTTGTGTATTGGAACAACTTTTGCAACTAGCCAATCATCTGGGATTCGTTTCTATAGTAGCGATCCCTTAAGTATGATCTCAAGACAGCTTACTATTCCTTCTGATTACCTGCGTAAAAACGCATTTGGTTTACCATCAGGACCTATAGATTTCTTAGATTTAATAATAAGCAAAATCGCTACAATACCTTCATATGACAACTGTATCTCAGGTAATGTTAAAATGTGCGGAGATTAAAGGACAAAGGGTGAAAAATCATTTGCCGAACTATCAGTAAATACAGATTAAAAAATGTCTTGAAAACAAGTTGCAATACGAGAGAATTCCGTGACAAGCTCATCATTAAGGACAATGTATCTAGGACCCTCATTACCTAGTGACAAATGGCGCCTAAAGTAGTGGGGATGATCCTTCACAAAACAAGTCAATATGAGGTCATACAAGGTTTTCTTTGTAGCAGCCAGCTTCGTGCGCAAACCGGCTGCTTAACACTGTAACCTGTAGGTGACCTAAATGACACAACGACGCAATCCATTGAAGGCCAATGATGTGAAAGATGTCGAAAAGAGCTGGCCGACGCTGAAGGTGGCTCTGAAACGCATGCGAAATTACGAGGACGTCGTCTAGGTAACACATGCATGTTGACCACTTGGGCCCTTGGTAGCAGAGAGTCTATCATACACTGCAACGTAGCTGGGGCGTTGCAGATGCAGAATGTCATAACCTTAAATTGGTACACTCCATCCGCAGTGACGAAAAAGTGTTTTCTTGGTCTTTCCCGTTCACGGAAATCTGCCAATAACCGGAGCGAAGGTCCATTGATGAGCCTTATTACGCACCATGTAGGCAGTCAAGAGCTTCCTAAATTTGACGCAAAGGGTGAATGCCCCTTTTCATAATGATGTTTGGATAACCTTCATCAACGCAGAATGACCACATGTTATCTTTTCAACAAGGACGATGGGTGACGCCCAAGAGTTTTATGGGGCTTAATAATGCCTTTTAGTTGCACTTTGTTCACTTCTTGAATAACATTCTGCTCTGTTGCAGGCATCCGATACGGTGGGCAGTGAATGAAAACAGAACCACCTGGGGTAATGTGGTGCTTCACCAGAGATGTCTGGCCGAGTGGTGAATTATCGACGATATTGCGGTAGTAAGCCAAAAGGCGACTTACGGCAGCATATTCTTCAGGCTGCAGTTCTGGGGTGATCATGAGGCTATGCGTCATCTCGGGTCATGTGGAATCCAGCTGGTGAAAACTAAGGCTTCACCACACGTCTTCTGGGAAAATATTGCAGCGGTTGCCTGATGAGGATTGCAAGCGTGGCAACCGAGATACCTTTTGCAACCGGAAAAAGCACTTTTTCCGTGAAGCCAAAATTTATAACAGGGAGATATATCTGGCTAACGGCTATGGTTATGACGTATTGTGGCTTGATTTCGTGCCTCAGAAGGACGTGAGGAACAGGCGTTACGATGTGGGCACCATCAAGCGTGGGTGAAGTTGTTGCCTATTTAGCGAGTAGAGGGCTTTAGGCAGCATGCAGATAGTCTGTGGTACAGATGCTCTATTAGAGTTCGGAGCGAGTACAAGGCTGAAAAGAAAAATCTAAGCAAAGGATACAAGTTGAATAGTGGATAAGGGCAAACGCGTCGATTTTCAATAACCTCAGCCCGCCATCTACCCTTAAACTGCTATATCCTTTTGATATTTAGTCGTTTTAGGACCATATGCTTATACCTCCACATACTCGAATTCCCTACAAACAAGATCTGCACATTTGTACATGCTTCCTGATTAGATATTAAGCACTAAATTATTTTTGTTGCCAGATAATTTGATATAGTCATTGGCTATACTATTGTTGCACACATGCATGAAGACAAAGAAGCGTATACGGTGAACGCACTTGTCGCCCAGAGCCAGAAAGGAAGAAGAGGATAAGGAGGATCTTTAACCAGTCGGCCACTTTTGAGCTGCCCTTCACGACATAATAAACGGCCCCTTTCAACCTCTACCAGTCTCTTTTAAACGTAACAGAGTGGTGGAGGTGCTGGGGAAGCGCTTCAACTACGGAACGGTCACTGCCACAGCTTTGACGAAGCCGTCGACTTGTCGGTCTCCCACCATCTGCCGTGAGTGACTTCGACATGCCTGAAGAAGCAGGCGTTTCCAGGACGGCCCTGTCTGGTCCACTTCCGTACTACAGAGTTCCACCGCCCTTCGGAGGAAAAGCCGAAGAAGATGTCGACGCCTGGCTCACCAAGTACAAACGTGTGGGCAAGTCAAACGGTTGGGATGCAGCCGCTATGTCAGTCAACGAAGTGTTCTCCCTGACCGACACCGCACTGGTATGGTACGAGAACCACGAGGACGCACTCACGACGTGAGATCTTTTTGTTCAAGAGCTCAGGGCGTGTTTCGGCGACTCGGTTGCTAGAAAGAAGCGGGCTGAGCAAACACTGTTGCGACGGACACAGCTACCAGCTGAAACATGCACCACTTACATAGAAGAAGTGTTAAGGCTGTGCAAGGTAAGCTGTGCTACCATGTCGGAAGAGGAAAAAGTTGGGCATCTGCTCAAAGGGATTGCTGAGGATATGTATAGTTTTTTAATTGGAAAAGAACGCCTCAGTTCTGTGTGCGTCGTCATTCAGCATTGCCGAACGTTTGAAACACTCAAGATGCGTCGAATTGCGCCCAAGTTTGGTCGGCTGGCTAACGTTACAACTGTTGCCAGTGTGGACACGAATCCTGGCCTCGACCTTTTTTCTAACATTCGAAAGATTGTACGTGAGGAACTGTCCCACCGAGAAATGTCGTGTTCGACAGCTGACCATCGCGAGTTGTGTCTGCCACGTGAGGCTATGGATGTGCCTCCTTTGACCCCATGGCAACCGACGATGTGCGCGGCAACTGTGGAGTACAGCCCAGCCCCAAATTCAAGGATGACAACCAGATTTCCCGCGTCGCGGTATGACCGATACTCTCTGCGCATGCCTCCTCGACACCCCGCGTCTCGGTACGACGTACCTGACCAGTACATCCGTCACACAAGAACAAATGATGACGCTCTATTAATCGACGAGTGACCAAAGTTTCGACCTCGGCCGGTGTGCTATTCCTGCGGTGTGCCAGGCCACATATCGCGATTTCGAAACCGTCGGGTGACTCCTCGGTATCACCAACCATCCGACTTTTCACGACCCTTCGAAAAGCCTCAAGGTGTCCGGCGGCCAGCCCACATACCACCTGATGACAACTATTGGCCCAGCAACTTCCGCAACCACTCCTCGGCATCTGACAGGAGTTTAACGCCCCCACCGCGACATCGTGCTCATCGTTCTCCTTCACCGCAGCGTCACAACGCGCCCTCTGCACAACCGGAAAACTTTCCAGTGCGGCCGATAGGGGTGAGGTCGCTGGAAACGCGCTACTGAATAATACCTCCCGTGTGTATGTTTAAAAACAAAGTGCGTGTTTTGGTGGATTATGTGCCTGTGATGGCCTTGGTGGACACAGGTGCAACAATTTCCGTGATAAATGCCTCCTTTAAAGACGTGTTAGGGCGGAAAGTTGTTTTTACCTGGGATGAAACTTCGACGTTCTGTGGAGTGAGTGGAGAGCCGTTGCGCCCTATTGGTGTGTGTAGTGCTGAAGTATTTTTGGCAGGCCTTATGATAACTACAGAGTTTGCCATTATTCCTCGGCCGACACATTACGTCAATATCGGCATGGACTTCTTGCGAGAATGTGGTGCCACTGTAGACTGTCTCGCACGGGGAAAGTCTTTGTGAGTGGCCAGATGCCGTCAGAACTTCTGGAAACTCCAGCGAATGACCAAAATACGCTGTGTGTCTGTGGTGATACGTTCATACCTGCGTTGTCTACCGTACGTGTTCCTCCTGTTTGTCGCGGCGCGGCTTCTGACAGCTTCGATGCGGGCGTAGAACCAATGCACATAAACTGCGTGAAGAAGAACGTGTTGGTCCCCATTGTGTCGCGTCGATCGATGGCGGACGAACTGGCCTATGGACTGTAAACTGTTCCGCTGAGCCCGTAACACTACCCAATGGTTTGAAATTAGCTTCGGTCAGCAAAGAGCATGTGACCTAATCAGTGGTCGACCTCACAGACGTGCCGGAAGAACGTGACGGAACTGGTTGTCACAATTTGGACGGGGCGCTTATTGCAACGTTAAATATGTCGCTTAGCTCAAGCGAGCGCCGAACTTTAATGCATGTGCTGTTGAAGTACGTTTCGGTATTTGAGTTTGCGCAGAAGAGCAAAGTAATCCCTATTCCCCTGTCTCGAACGCGCCATACCATCAACCCTGCCGCGGCAAGTCCGATTCGCCAAAAAATGGCAGCATATCCACGGAGTGAATGATAAGCAGTGGGGCAAAGCATTCGTTTGTCCATTTGTTCTTGCTTCTGTCCGTTTCTGCGTACGTCTGTGTAACCGTCCATGCGTCCATCCACCCGTCCGTGCGTGTGTCTTTTGGTGCGTCCGTCCATTCGTTCGTCCATGCATCCGCGCCTGCGTCCATTCATGCGTCCATCCATGCATCTGTCTGTGTGTCCGTTTGTCCATCTATTCAGCACTCCAAGTACCACCATCTCGCATCATATATTTTCTATGTAGAAGCACCGCCATCCAGCGGAAATTTCAAGGACTAAACGGGAGGTGGCACATGCACACTTTCTTTCGGCTTGCGCTTCGGATTTACTTCCCACCTTTAACCACCTCGAGTTCATTGTATATACTAGTTCACTGTATTCATGGCTATGCAGCCTAACTCTCGCTAAACCTTTCTAAAACCAAGGAGGTTACACCCAGCGAGTATAACGTAGCAATCCTTTCTTGTCAGATCGTGCTCAATGTACATGCCAATAGCTGCTAATGGAGATCGCAGCGTGCGCTTTACCTAGAGGCCGAATGCTCCTGTTTCTCATTCCCCCTTAGCAGCCATTAACTTGTGCATTGAGCACTATCTTTTATTGTTCCACAACGCACAGAAGAAATCTCTCACCGGAACCACCTTAGAGGTCAAAATTGTAAGGACTGCTATTTCGGGTATGTGCCCCTGGTGGTTGCGTACTACGAGGGACGCACAAGTCACACCACAAGGAGCTTCGCCCCTGAAACCATATCGTGTTTCTCCGTGAGAAAGACAAATTATCAACGACCAAGTGCAGGAATTGATGCAAAAGGGAGTGGTACAAGAGTCACCCAGTCCGTGGGCAGCACCGGTAATCCTTGTAAAGAAGAAAGACGGATCTTGGAGATTTTGCGTCGACTATCGCCGACTGAATGCCGTGACTAAAAAGGACGTATATCCGCTGCCCCGTATAGAGGACGCAATAGACTGCTTACATTTCGCCTCTTATTTTTCCTCCGTAGAATTACGATCTGGTTATTGGCAATTTCCAATGCACACAGAGGACAAGGAAAGGACTGCCTTTGTAACACCTGATGTGCTGTTTGAGTTCAACATGATGCCATTTGGACTGTGCAAAGCACCGGCAACGTTCGAGATGTTTATGGACACCATTCTGCGTGGCTTTAAGTGGAACATCTGTATGTGCTAACTCGACGATGTTGTCTTCTTTGGCCGCACGTTCAATGAACACAACTCTTGTCTGGATACTGTTTAGAACTGCATCCGAAACGGTGGCCTAATTTTAAACTCGAAGAAATGCCACTTCGGAGACGGCAAGACACTTGTGCTCGGGCATCTCATTGACAAAAATGGCATCCGCCCTGACACCTAGAAAGCAGCAGCAGTTGAGGTGTTCAATGCGCCGCGTTCGGTCAAGGAGCTTCGTAGTTTCCTGGTGCTTTGTTCGTACTTCCGCCGCTTTATTTCAAAGTTTGCCAACGTTGCGTAACCTCTCACATGCCTCTTAAGAAAGGACGATTCCTTTGAGTGGACTTCGGAGTGTGATTCTTCATTACGTCAATTGAAGTTTTTGCTGACTTCATGAACCGTCCTTCAGCACTTCAGTCCTTCTGCTCCGACAGAGCTTCATACGGATGCTAGCAGCATAGGTATTGGAGCCGTCCTAGTACAACGTTACCGTGACTGCGAACACGTCATCGCATACGGAAGTCGCTCCCTAAGCAGGGCGGAACAAAACTACAATGTTACGGAACCAGAATGTCTGGCGGTATTACTTGTAATTCAGCGGTTTAGGCCTTACCTGGACGGACGCCCATTCACAGTCGTAACCGACCACCACTCTTTGTGTTGGCTTGTCAACCTTCGTGACCCTTGTGGCCGCCTTGCGCACTGGGCCCTCCGGCTACAAGATTACAGTTTTACCGTCGCTTACAAGAGTGGTCGTCGACATGCTGACGCGAACTGTCTTTCACGTATGCCACTTAGCACAACGGACTGTGTATCCGATGACCTAGACCAGCTTGTAGCGTCTTTGCCGCCTACGTTCCCGGACTACCCCAGTTTCAGAGCAGAACAGCGGAAGGACGCTAAACTAGCACCACTATTCGGCGCTGCATCCGCTTCCACTATTGCACGCCATTTCTGTATGCGTGATGGACTGTTGCTCAAAAGGAACCTCTCCAGCAATAGCGCGCGTTTCCTTCTATAGGTCGCGAAGAGGCTGCGAATAGTTATTATGAGTGTCATGCATGACGACCCTACATCAGGACATTTAGGTTTGACGCGGACGCTTCACCGGACTAAAGAGCGCTTTTATTGGCCTGGTATGCAGAAGTCCGTTGAGAGTTATGTGGCAAGCTGCATGCAATGCCAGCGTCACAAACGTCCATCAACTGGTCCAGCTGGTCGTCTACAGCCGATGCCTACTCCAAGCGCACCTTTCGAACAAGTGGGGATCGACTTTCTTGGCCCTTTTCCAAAATCGGTTAAGGGCAACCGATAGATAATTGTTTGCGTTGACTACCACACACGCTACTGCGAGACGGCGGCCGTCCCCTCCGCAACTGCCAGTCAAGTCTCGTCTTTTTTGTTACAGTACGTCATCATCCGACATGGCACACCTCGCCTGATTATCAGTGATCATGGACGACAATTCACAGCGGATGTCGTGGAGGAGCTACTCCGTTTATGTGAATCCCGCCTGCGTCACTCGACACCATACCACCACCGAAAATATGCACTGACTAAGCGTACCAACCACACCATTGTCAACATGTTGTCTATGTATGTCTCATGCGACCACAAGAACTGGAATGAGGTACTCCCGTTCATTACCTACGCGTTCAACACCGCGAAGCATGATTTTACACGCTATAGCCCTTTTTTGCTTTATGCACGTTCGCCCCCGCACAAAATCGACATATTATAACCTTTCTGTGGTCACGACAACGTCACTGTCTCCGAGACTCTCTGCCTCACCGAAGAGGCGCGTCGCATAGTTCGACTACGCAAATTGGTATCGCAAGACAAAGCGAAGGCACGCTATGACATTCACCATCGACCAGTGATTTATCGCCGTGGTGATCTGGTGTGGTTGTGGACTCCGATGCGCAAGAGCGGGTTATGCCAAAAGTTTTTGGCCACTTACGGCGGACATTTTGTCATTTTCGACAGACTTACAGACTTACAGAGGTCAACTATGTAATATTTCGTCTCACGGTGAGTGGTTGACGAGCTGCCAAAACTCAAGTGGTTCATGTTGCTCGCCTGAAACTGTACACGCCACGACAGCTCGACACGCCACGACAACTCGACTGACTCGTACGGCGGCCTTCATCTGCGCGGAGAGGAATGTTGCGGACATGCACAAAGACAAAGAAGCGTATGCGGTGAACGCACTTGTCGGCCAGAGCCAGAAAAAAAGAAGAGGATCAGGAGGATCTCTAACCAGTCGGTGGCTTCTGAGCTGCCCTTCACGACCTAATAAATGGCCCCTTTCAACCTCTACCAGTCACTTTCAAACGTAACAATACATTTCACTTTCAGTGTTTTGGGTAAAGACTAAAGTGCAAAATGTTTTATTGCTCAAATAGGCTATAATAAAAACATCTTGTGCGCTTTTCGAAGCCTAACGTTTCGCCCTTTTTGTGCGAAAGCAGAACAAGACCCGCTGTTATAGAAGAATATATTACAGCAGTGGCTAATTAGGTAACGTAGTACGTTTGTTCCTTGTGCTACTTACTGTCATGCTACCTTTGTTACCTCTGTTATTCTGTGCTACTACAGATTAACATACTATTTTTGTTTTCTTTTTCGAAACAAGATGCACAATGTCTTGCAGTAGTATGAATGAATTATACACGTTTGTGGTCTGTCTATGACAATTTGCGCTTCATGGCAATGCTTCTCCAGGACTAATATTAAGGTTACTATCCAAAAGAATTTTCATCAAAAACATAACGCAAACCTTTTAGGCGAAGCCGATAGACGCACATCACTCACACTACATGCGAAATCTGTTCTGTTGTCACTCATAACAAGCAAGGCCATCACCGAGACTTCCTGCTAAGCTCAATCAGCAGTGACTGCCCCTAAAAGGCGTTGATCCTCTTATTCAAACCCCCGCCCAGTACGGTTTCTTTGACGACTGAAAAGCTTTTCTTTCGTTGAAGTTTGAATGAATTTCTTTGTGACTTCGTGCAGCAAACGGGTCAATATTTTTTTCCCTTTCTTGACAAAGTGGCTGCAATAGTGCATCCCGCACATGGCCTCTATCTGCATATGCGGGTTGGTTTAGTCAAACTTTGTACATCATTGCACTAGCAAGCTGTCGTTGGCACCAGCCTTTTCTCCTGTATTTCTGTTTACATAGTTGCTTGGTTGCCGTTTGTCTAGCAAAAAGCCGTCAAATGAAGAGCTTGCCAAGTGGTTAGACGCAGTCGAGGCTAAATTGAAAAATGAAAGCAGCTAACTGACTGACAAATTTCTCAGAAAACTTTTGTTAAAGCTTCGGTCCCCGTGTGCTCAGATTTAGGAGCACCTTAAAGAACCACAGGTGGTCTAAAGTTCCTCCACTACGACGTCTCTCATAATCATATGGTGGTTTTGGGACGTTAAACCTCCCATATCAATCAAACCTTCAGTCGTCTGGTGTTAATGTTGTGGACTGGAAGAAACAAGTGGAGAATTTGGAAACAAATATGGGTGTCCTAGATGACATCATTGAGAAATTGCGGGATGAAAAGCCGAGCTTAACAGCATATAACAAAAGCTCATGTCGGGGAACAAAGCACTGTCGGGAAGCGCGGCCGAGCTTGCGCAAAGGTGTAGTAGGAACAGTGTTGACGTGAGGAAGGTTCCTTGCACCCAAGGAGGAGACTGCATTGTAGTCATGGAAACCATTGGAACTAACATGTGGGTTCTCGTAACGGCGACTGATCGCAATGTTGCTCACCAAATCCCCCCTTAAATTCAAGACAAGAAAAAGTATCGTAGCTAGGTTCTGCGCGCTAACAAAAAGGGACAACGTCGTCAGTAAAACGCATAAGGCCAAGTTTCTCATAAATGACTTTGGTGTGAGAGCTTCTGTTAACAGCGCGGTCTAAGCGAACTTGACGCCGCAGAACAAGGTGCTCTTTTCAACGGCACCAGGGCTTTGAAAAAAAATCTCACAAATGACATTTTCCATGGATCAGTAGCTGCCAAATCAAAGCTAAGAAAGCTGAATAACCCAATGTTCACCACATGGCCGAGGAGTGGGACCTCTCGATAATTAAATAAACGAATTCAATTCCTGTCTGCGTCATTCTCATCCTTCTACTGTGGCTTCATATTACAGAACAAGCGAGTTAAACGATTTTTTTCTGAAAGGTAATCGCTTTCTATTCATATCCATGCGCGTAGCCCCTATAAATGTTATATTGACTTTCGTAATCTCCTGTCTACTTTTTTGACATTTGAATTCATTTCTGGCTGAAAAATATGGCTTGGCGACAATTGTAAGACTTTCTTTTTTCGTTCTTTTAAAAATAAATTTGTTTGGAGTTATAGCTCGTCTGTGTTTTTCTTGTTCTGTTTTTTGTGCACGCTGAATAGTTTTTAATATAGATGCATATCAACTCGCCCTGCTATTATCTGTTTTACTGCAAAAAGGCAACCATTCACTTTACACTTACATGCGTGGTGTAGAAAATTTTTCAAACCACTATCTTTCTGACTTAACAAAGCTAAAGCAAAAGATTACAAAAAAACATACTGAAACGAGGTGCTGATAAATAACAAATGGGAGATTCTTAAATCATCAATTTCAAATCACAAACAGGAATATAAAAAGTATCTCTTGATGACAATACTTGTGTTAGGCCACTTGCTATTGCAGATGATATTGGTGATTTTCTATTTCCTGGCACCAAATCTCAAGCACAGCGAACCCCACACGCTTGCAAAGGCCTTTGACGAGTATTCTATATGTTTCAAATTTTTCTTGATAAGGTAGCTTCAGCAAATCACAATTTCAGAATAACTAGCGCTCTGCTTGATAAAATTCAACCTAGACATATAAAATTAGTTTTTGAACTATTAAATTAGACATGTCTCACATTATGAACCTCAGGTACAAAACGGAATCTTTTTGCAAGAACTCAAATGTGGCAGAATAACTCTAGTTTTTAAGAAAGAAGATCACTCAATAGTATTCAATATAGAACGGTCAGTGTTATACCCTTTCTCAGCAAGGTCACTAAAAAAATAATGAAACAACTGATAAAATATTCAAACAAATTTAAGATACTTTCGACTGATCATTTTGTATTTATATCAGGTTGTTCTACTGAACTAACACTTATGTCTCTTACTGTGACCAACTAGAAGAAAGCAATCTATGGCTTTGAATTCAGAGGTTCTACATTAGTAGACACTACACCAGCAGTTAACACCATCGATTGACATTCTTAATAATAAACTAGACTCAAATGAGATAACTGGTCCTCCTTCACTGCTACTACGCGTCTTTTTACGAGACAGGTGTCTAGTTGTTAGTATATGAAATGCTCATTCTAAACCTAAAATTACTATTCTAGGTGTTCACCCGCTGCAGTAGTCTAGTGGCTAAGGTACTCGGCTCCTGACGCGCATGTCGCGGGATCAAATCCCGGCTTCGGCGGCTGCATTTTCGATGAAGGCGAAAATTCTGTAGGCCGGTGTGCTCAGATTTGGGTGCACGTTAATGAACACCCGGTAATTAAAGTTTCCGAAGGCCTCCCCTACGGCGTCTCTTATAATCTTATGGTGGTTTTGGGATGTTAATTCCGACATATCTATCGATCAGTCTATTTATCTATATATCAATCTATTCACTACTCTAGGTGTACCATATGCTATGATTTCGGGCCCCTTGCAATTTTTACTTTACATTTATGGCCTGGCTGATAGTCTTGCCTTCTTTATGTGTATAATATATGTTGATGGCATCATAATTACTTATTCCAATGAACATCTATCAGCTGTAGTAACCCTGAATAATATCGTTAAGATGGTGTATACTTATTAGACTCACCATTATAGTGACCTTTACAAATTGTTAGGTTGGTGTGTATTTATTAAACGTGCCTTTAATTCCGGTAAAACAATTTTTTGTTCTCATCGCAAAATAAATTACCACAACGCATTCCATTTTCATTGACAACCACGCATTATCGGTAAGTGAATAATGTGTCTACCTTGGCGAAAATAGCCATGTATACATTCTAAACAGCCATGTAGCACATCTTAAAAAGAAGTTATGGAATACGGATCCTCATGAGCGCTCGTCTGTTTTTTTTTTCACAAACAGTATTGCTGTCACTTTATATTGCCTTTGTATGGTTGCACATGTATCGCTGCAAAACGTCCTGGGGTAACACGTACACCACTCTTCCTAAAAAATGTACAGGTAATTCAGAACCAGGCAATTCAATTATTCGTCTTTTTTCCACCCACCCAGATTGCTAAACAGTTGCTGAAAGAACTGAAAGTTTCTATATTGCCGCCCTTTTAAAATTCATTCTCGCCACTGTTCTTTTGAAACTAAACAATAAATATATTTTATTAAATATAAATTCTTTTCTGATCTTTAAATACTAATGCAATTCGCCTCGCGGAGCGTAAATTCATGCTGGCCAAAGTGTGAAATATTTCAGGCAGTTCATTTGGCAACTATATATTTATAAAACATTACGATTTTTAATAAAAATGGAAAAAAATTGTCATGAATTGAGACATTCTTGTTATGTGACAATAATTCTTCTGCCTAACTGGTTTCTTTCTCGTCATGTCATTGTATTTCTCTAATAAAGAGACTTATATACGCTATTTATATAGATATTCCTATATTTTCTTACAGTTGACACTTTTGATGATATATAGTTAATGTTAGCATCGTAATTTCATTGCATCTGTATGTGACCATTTAAAACTTTTCAATCTATTTCCTCTACTGTTGTTGACGAATACTTATGAACGCCATTAAGTGAAAGCCACATATTGTCAGCAATGAATGATCAAACAGTGTCACAAACTGCTACAAAGGCTGTTTTAGACGTTATAAAAAGCATATGACTATATACTAGACTGTAGGGTACTACGCAAAGTGGCTACTGTACATACGCACCACCTCTTCTTGTCCCCATAATCACCCTTCATTTCTCTTCCCTTCCCCCTTCCCTTATCCCCTGTGTAAAGTAGCACGCTAGAGCGAACTAGCACAGGCCGACCTCTCCACCTTCTAATAAATTCTCACTCACACACTACTTACGTTTACATTTATTAAGAGGTCTGCTTTCAGTGTATGATACGGGACCTCCTTCTGTATATACTTATCTTGTACATTCTTTTGTGATTGAATACATTTGATTTGACTTGATTGATTGTGCATGGGACACTACTAATTACGTGCAAAAACTCATATCTAAGAAAAAATAATTAATCTAATATACTTCTCTGTTTATTAACCAAAGAAGGAATGATTAAGTAAGGTTGTTAATGTAAAGGAAAAAGCAGTCTTCCCAACACACCAAAGCTTCTAAAATTCAAACGTGTTTCTGACTGACAAATAGAAACGTGACTCTCCAATGTTATGTTTACAGAGTTATCATTCTACTTGCCGCATGAGGTATGAGAAATGGCAATGAGGTGGTGAATTCAGTGTTTATAGGTTGCTGTGGGGAATTGAAACATTGCAGGTTAGAAGCCACGAACCTCATTAGAATTGCATGTTTAAAGCGCTGCTTTCTTTCTAAGACGCACTCTTATTGAGAACTAGCAGACTAATCTACTTCGAAAAAAGTTTAGAGGTGTTATGAGAAGTAATTGTACTGCACATAAAAAATATTGCCACCCGCTTTTCTCTAAGGGGAGGGGGGACTTGATTAAGTTCATTGCAGAGTCGGGGGGGGGGGGTTCGCGTGAATGTTGCGTAATTAGGTACGGTTTACGAATGCTTATTTGTTATTTCATCTTATTTATTCCTAATTAATAAATGAAGAAGGATCGATTCCTTCAACGTCAAGCGAAAGCCAAGTAAAGACACCCTTGACTAAACTACAAACGCGCGATGCAGTGCCTGCATGTGCGGGGTGACCAGTGAACCGTTGTGCAGCGCGAGCAAACTAGCAGAAGCTGCCTGCGTCAGCCTTGCGAGGCGAGAGAGGGGGAGAGAGGCGGAAGTTTTGCGGGTGTCTTCCAAGGCCGGCTCAAGACGCGAGCATGTGGCACGAGGTGTGAGACAAGAGCACGCGCAGTGATGGTGTGGACGACACCACCACCGATGCCGAAGTGCGACATCGCGCGACTAAGAAAACCTCCGCATCCAAAAAAAAGTGAATGAAAAGGTAACTTGCCAGCGGCAGAGACCAAACACAAGACGAACGTCCGATGCCCCACAACTCACCCACACTGGCGGTCATATCTACTTTATAAGTGATATATCTGCACTTTAAACGTAGCAGCGTCAGTGAATGTCACTTGTGAAGTGGCGCTGTTTCCACTGCCACTTGTTGTCAAGTGGCAGCTGTGGAGCACTTTTATTTGTCTGTTGCCAACCCATAGAACGTCAAAATATTGCAATCTGGCAGCTGACCATTAATTCCAGGCATATCACATGAAAGCATGCAGTTTGCCCCCTTTTACACTATTTTGAAGCACTATTTCAATTGTGCTCTGTTGACGTCATGAATATTCGTTACATTGCTTATTCGGCAGTTTTGCTGAGAAACGTGTTATAACAATAACGGTCGCGTGCGCTGTAGTTGTCCGCCGCCACCAGTGTCCGCATAACCACTATGGCACAGAAGAAAAAGAAAAAAAGAAAGAAGTGAACAGGAACACCATGGACACAAAAACATTTGAACCCGGGTTCCTTCCATGGCAACCCAGTATTCTATCACAGAACCACGCCGATGCTAGAAACTCGGTGTCTTAGGCAGGCTTGATGTCGGAAATGAAATTGTGTTGATAAAATAACAAACCATTTTAAAACAGTGAAGAAACTACCAGCCGTCACACAAGGTGAACTGTATAAAGAGTGGGTCGTCAAATGTACCAGTCCATTGCTAAAATTTCAGGCCTAATTATTCATCGTCGTCATCCGCAGCATACAAAAATTGCACATACTGCTTGCAAGTGTACTGCGGGTACCACGCTTCACAGAAGAATGATGAAGAGCGGCATAGTGGATGCCCCCACACTACCGAAAAATTAAGATTTAATTTGTTGTAGGTACTCTCCAAGTATGCTTGTAGCAGCTACCGAAAGATTGGCTTACAAAAGTATCTGAAAGGCCACTCTTCTAGTTTTCGCTTCGACTGACTGTGTTGCGCAGTCCATACAGACCCTGCAGTTTTTTTCGACTCCAACAACCTATTGATGAGGCGTGGTCACCTGAAATTTTCTACTATCGGCACAATATACGCTTACCCGTCTTGTCAGCCAGTAACAGCAGAGCTAAACAACCTAGTAATTTGGGTGAGATGAAGGGGTACACAAAGTTGGTTCATACATTGGAAGTGCATGTGCACTTTAACTAACATGGTATCCGAACTTTTCTTTTTTTAAATACTTTCTCTTTGGGTACTTTCTGTTATTAGCTGCAAATGTGCCATTGTGCTTTCTATATTACAAATAATAAAAATGAATGTATCATACGGAGGTTGCAGCATATAGACGACCACTTGCAGCCGCTATAGCACGTCATACAGTGCACAGGGCATTGAGTGAAGGGTATGGAGCCGTAGCCGCTACCAAAAGGGAACCTCTTCCGCATGCATCCAGCTGTAATGAACGTATCAAAAAGGTCACTTTGTAAAACTTTATATGCAAATAGTACGCCACATAAAAAGTAAGAATGTCGTCGATAAAGTAGAGAGGGGTAACAGGTCAACACATGCTGGCAGAATGAAACTGTTGGCGAATTCCGGTTACTGCGGGATTCATTATTACAGAAGGAATTAGTATAAATTTGCCTAGATAGATAGAGAGATATGTGGGGTTTAACGTCCCAAAACCACCATATGATTATGAGAGACGCCTAGGCCTAGGCCACGCTTTGCCTAGGCCGCGCTCCCCACATCAGCGACGCGTAAGGAAGTGGATTAATTTCCTGACCTAAATTAAATTGTGTTGGCATCGCTTTCAAAAGTTTTCATCCAGGAGGGTATGACGCTAGTAGATTTATTTGTTTTTTTTATTTATTTATTTACTTAGATTTATACCCTAAAGTCCCGGACTGCGCAACTGAATTAGTGGGGGTTGGTGCAATATGAACAAGGTAAAATAATAATAGCAACAGATAAGAATATACAACAAACTACAATATTTTAAAAGAAAAAAAAACATAATATGACTACAGAAAACAGCAGCGTGCAGTTGTTTCATGAAGTGTTACGAAGCTGCGGACTCGAACAGCACTTGGTTCTTAGTGGCAGCAATGGAAAAGAAAAGGAGTTCCAACCTCTGCTTGTCTTCAGTCCAATAGATTAAAAAGAGGGGTCTGTGAGGCAAGCAAGAACGGCTAGATTGTTAGGGTGGTCAATACGAGATGAGAAGTATACACGCAGGTTTTAGACTAATTGCACCAGATTCTGAGATTATGACAGCACTGGCTGGCGCATTTTGTGAGCTCTAGCAAGGCCTCATTATAGTTTGCCAAATGCTAAACAGAAATTTATAGGTTATACGACTGCGGTAAATTTCTTACGAACCCTAAGGTAATGCGGCGACGCAAAACCTGCGCACCAACACCAGCTGATAACTCAGCACACGCACTCAGCTACTTTCGGTTGACTAGCCGATTATCTATCAACCTAAATGTCTGAAAGTGTCTCTGCAACGTTTTCAAAGAAGGCCAGAAAACACTGCTGATTGGCAGTAGAGGCTCCCGATAATATATCAACCAACAAAGCCGCATGCAGGATAACATCTACAATTATTTCTCAAAGTTACGGTGACTGCGGAGGCAGGCCAGTCCGTGCCCACGCATCCATTCCCAATCACAGTGAAATAGGTAGCATACATAAGGAGCCGGTCATGTAGGTATTCTACAGGGAAAGTAAGCCATGTGTCTGAAGAAGAAAAAAGAACTGGCTAATGTCGTCACGTGTACTCGCTTAAGGCCAACTCCGGCAATTTTTCGACGTCAATGGATCTCAGTGAAACTCGTTGGGTACATTATTGAGCACATTGCTATCATTTACGCCAACTTACAGGCCTGAAAGTTGCTTTGATAGTTTGCAAGTGAACTTCGAAGATTGCCTTGAAATGGTGCACCTGGCTTGTCAGAATTATTGACAACACTTTCTGTGTGTCGTCACGTCTGGAATGTCAATGAAAGTGACGCAGCTGGTGGCATCGCTCACTTTGGCTGCTGCAGCGTTTACTACGCTGGTCACAAGGCGACGGCGGCCTAAACATGTTTGACGGCAGCGGTGTTAGGTGCTGCTTTTCCTCCCTCAGTAGCGTTTGACCGGCATTTCGCAGGTTTGGCGCACGATTTTCTGTTTTTGTGGATGAGTGTGAGATGAGTGGTAGTTATTGTTGCTTTTTGGGCTGCACAAACCACTCACCGACGACGCAGAGTGTTTGCTATCACGACTTTCCACGTGACACTGCCCTCTGGGAGAAGGGAATAAGTGCGATCAGGTGGGACAACTGGTTACCGAGCAAAACGGCACGGGTGTGTTCCGATCATTTCTTGCCGGAGTCCTACCAGGACAGTGTTTGGCCAGCGTGTGGCCGATGTTTTTCTGTCCATCCGTCAGTCAGTCCGTGCATCCATCCGCCTGACCGTGCGTTCGTCTCACTGTCTGTCTGTCCATCCATCCGTCCGTACGCCCCTGCGTCTGTCTGTTTGTCTGTCCGTCCACGCGTCCATCACCAGTCAGCCCACCCTTCCATTCGTGAGTCTTTGCTTTTGTCCGTCTGTCCATTCGTCCGTCTGTGGTTGCGGAACGGACACATACGTACGAGCGACAAGTGAAATTTGCCTCTGCTACGCACTACATGGGCGGTCTTAGGGGCCACGTCAACTTCTTCCGTGAGCTCATACGCTCTGTAATCCACGAAGAACTGAAAATATTATCAGTACTCTCGGCCCCCACTGTCAGTTCCTTGTCCGGCATTGTCCGAGATGAAGTTCAGCACGCACTACGAAAACCGTACCGTCAGACAGAGCCGCGGTCACTAAATGATTTCCCTCGCATGTCGTATGCGCAAACTCGGCTCCAGCCAGCACCACCTTTGACTCCGCCTCCCATCACGGCTCCTGCTATGCTTCTGGCAGACCGACGTCTGCGCGAACCTGCACTGCATTTCACTTCGCCTCATACCATGGCACCAGCAATGCTTCAGGCAGTCTAAGCGGGCCCGTACCTCAGCGACCGCCGACCGATTCCGGAGAAAATCAGATGTGTGGCGGGCCCCTCATCAACGTCCTGTCTGATATCACTGTGGCGAACCTGGGCATATCTACCGACAGTGCACTTATCGAGAGCTGGGACTTCATGGTTTTTCGGCAAACTCCGCACCTCCTAGGTTCGGCCAGCGGCCTCCGGAAATTGCAGACTACGTTGCCCAGCAGCGCGGGTCGACATCTCGGCACCACTCACGTTCTCCACCACCGCGGCGGTTCTCGCCCAACCATCACACCTATTCGGGCGTGGTGCAGGGCCGGTAACCTAGCCCGCGTCGGGAAAACTAGCCACAGCGACCTTCGGGGGCAAGGCCCCTCAGACTGGTCATGATCAAGGCCCCCTATTGACGCGGACTGAAGATACTGACGATACATCAACAATGACATCACCGGCTAATTGCGGAAGACTTTCCTTAGATATTCTTGTTCTGCTAGATGGTCGCAAAATCAGCGCTTTAGTGGACACTGGTGTAGACTCTTCCATAATCAGCGAAAAACTGGCTGCCCTTCTGAAGAAAGCAACGACGCCTTGGAACCGAATGAAAATTCGGACAGCTGGCGGGCATATCCTCACGCCACTCGGTATGTGCACGGCAAGATTGCAAGTCCGTGGTTGTACATTTGTTTCAGTTTGAGCATTGTCCGGCAGTGTTCTCGAGACCTGATCATTAGCAGGGATTTTCTCAGGGAGCATGATGCTATAATTGACATTCGACGGCGTGTAGTCACTTTTGCGACCACAAACGCCACAACAGCTTACGCGGACCCCAGCCACTCCCGAGTGTCTCTTTGTGTTATCGACGACGCTGTCACGTTACCACCCCGTGAAACTGTTATGGTTCAGGTGACGCGGGATGGAGTGACGCACGGTGAAGGAGTCGTGGAAAGCAGTCACTCGCTTCTGCTGTCTCAGGACGTCTGCGTAGCAAGAGGCCTCGTTGAGCTTCTTGATGATCACTTCTTCTTGAGAAATGTCAATGCGGCTATAAAGAATTAAAGTTCCTTGGTCACGTCGTGAGCGCCAATGGTGTTCGGCCTGATTCTGATCAAACTGCTGCCGTCGCCACTTTTCCACCTCCAACTGACAAGAAAAGTCTCCGACAATTTCTGAGTCTGTGCGCGTATTACCGGCGCTTTTTGGGAAATTTCTCTAACATTGCGGGGCCACTATTACGCCTCACGCGTGATGACACACCATTTGTCTGGGCTGACGAACAGCAGACTGCCTTTGCGGAACTACATCATCGGCATTCTTCACCTTTCGTGCTAGATCACTTCGATGAAGATGCTGACACAGAAGCACGCGCTGATGCCAGCAATATTGGTCTCGGAACTATTTTGGTACAACTACAACGCGGCATTGAACGGGTATTAGCCTACGCAAGTCGCACACTGTCTCGCGCAGAATTTAGCTATTCTACATCAGAGAAAGAATGTCTCGCTGTCATTTGGTAAATTACAAAGTTTAGGCCATATCTGTTTGGAAGACCATTTAAAGTGGTTACTAATCATCATGCTTTGTGGTGGTCGACCGATCTACGAGACCTTTCAGGACGATTAGCACAATAGACTCTGCGCCTACCGGAATTTGATGTCACCATCAAGTTCAAGACAGGCGAAAAGCAGGAAGATGCCGACACGCTATAACAAGCACCTCTTCAATCAGCCAGTAGAAGCGCAGAAGAGGACGGCACCTTTGTGGCAACTCTGAGTGGGCCAGATCTGATGTCTCATCAACAAAATGACGCCGATATGAGAATGATAATAGATCACTTAGAAGGTGGCACCGCGCTAATTCCTCGGCCGATGTCGCGAATGTTGCCATGGTTTTGCCTACTAAATGGCGTCTTATACAAAAAGAACACTGGTGCTGGTGAGACATCTCATCTTCTCGTCGTGCCTGAAGCCTTTCGCGATGAAGTCTCATTAGGTTGCCATGACGATCCCACATCCGGCCATCTGGGCTACTCGAGATTTATGGGCCAGGTGTGACAACACTACTACTGGCCTAAAATGTCTGCCTGTGTGAAACGCTACGTAAAAGGGTGCCGTGAATGCCAGCGTCGCAAGACACCACCCTTAAAACCTGCAGGCCATCTACAACTGAGCGATCCACCCCCTACACCGTTTGATCAAGTGGGAATGGACCTCCTAGGCCTGTTGCCTTTGTCTTCCTCCAGCAACAAATGAATTATTGACGCAACCAGTTACTTGACGCGTTACGCTGAGACAAAGCCATTGCCATGAGGGACCGCAGATGAAGTTGCCATTTTTTATGCATCAAATTGTGCTACGGCATGGTGCCCCGTCATATGTCATCACTGATCGAGTGACATCATTCACAGCGAAGCTATTGGATGATATCTTTAGGTTGAGTCATACAACCCATCGAAAGACCACTGCGTATCACTCTCAGAGTAATAATGGTTTAACAGAAAGGCTAAACAAAACGCTAGCCGACATGATCTCTATGTACGTGGATGTGCAGCAGAAAACGTGGGATGACATCTTGCGGTACGTTACATTTGCGTACAACACTGCAACGCAGGAAACTAGACGCTTTACGCCATTTCGGCTCGTTTATGGTCGAGATGTCAGAACTATGCTAGACGCCATGATTCCGCATCACGACATCAAAAAGTTCGACCAATCAGCCCCGGACATCAATGAGTATATTCAGCACGTTGAAGAAGCACGTCAACTGGCCCATGTGCACATTCGAACTCAACAGTACGCAGATGCACGGCGGTACAGCATCCACCATCGAGAAGTTAATTATGAACCTGGTGACCGAGTTTGGGTTTGGACACCCATTAGGCGGCGAGGTCTCAGTGAGAAACTCTTGAGAAAGTACTTTGGACCTTACAAAGTACTCAGACGTGTGAGCGACGTGAACTACAAAGTGGCTCCAGACGGAGGCTATCAATCATCCCAGCGCAGGTTACCACGCCCAGAGACTGTACACGTAGTCCGGCTAAAACTATACTTTACGCGGTGATTCGAATTTTCTTTTTGTGCCAGTGAACTCTTGATTGATATGTGGGGTTTAACGTCCCAAAACCACTATATGATTATGAGAGACGCCGTAGTGGAGGGCTCCGGAAATTTAGACCACCTGGGGTTCTTTAACGTGCACCCAATTCTGAGCACACGGGCCTACAACATTTCCGCCTCCATCGGAAATGTAGCCGCCGCAGCCGGGATTCAAACCCGCGCCCTGCGGGTCTGCAGCCGAGTACCTTAGCCACTAGTCCACCGCGGTGGGGCGCCAGTGAACTCTTCATGTGTACAATGAATGCTGTTTCTTTCCGATTGCTGGGCCCAGGACTCATTTTCTCTCGAGAGGTGCACTAATTTGTTTATTGTTTCTTTATGTTGCCTACTTCGACCCACTGCTGTGCACACTTTTGTTTGAGCATCGTGTCGATGCTCTCTTGGGTGGAAGAATAATGCCACTTGGTGTTCTGTGCCAGTGAACAGTAAGCCAGTTCTGTGCCAGTGAACGAAGAAGACGAAGACTAGCAACCCGTGCCAGCGGAGACGTTCTTCTTTGTGTCTCAGATTTTGGCAGTTGCGTCTCCTTGTACGTTTCTTCGAGCTCCTAGCACGTGACAATATACTTAAACTTCGTGTCTTTTCAACAGTTATTCCTAATGGTTTTGGAAATTTTTACTAAATAAAATAAATAATGGCGCTGCTTACACATATACTATATAATCATCATACCATACTACAATAAAGCACATTGACGTTTGACTCACCAAGAACGTTTGAAGCAAAGCACGAAGCAAATAACAAGAGTATCACATTCATTAGGGCAGAGCAACGCTACTCCTAATTGCGTTTTTTAAAGTGAAATTCTGGATATCAGGTTTTCTTACCCCTACTTCGTGAAATGTTTTCCTTGAAACTGGTCAAACAATGCATTGAACGCAGGATCCATTAAAGTGATCACATAATGTATATTGCCATGCGGTTGTTACACAAAAGCAAGCACTCCCTTTCGGTGACGCAGGCCGAAATTGGAGTTCACTTCGTAAGTAAAATGCGCTGTTACAACAATGAATAGCAGCCGCGTTGTTTACATTAGCTAGGCTATTGTAGAGACCAAAGGAGCGGGATCAGAGCTTTGAGATCATCGTTTTAAGATGCGATAATTCTATGCCAAAGCCTGTAGCACTACGGAACTCTGGAATATACAGTTTTTGCTAAAGCAGTTAAGTATTAAAGTGCTATCAACGTCACCCTGAAAAGCGTAAATTGGGCACAGATAATATTTTACTACAGTATTTCGGTGTATAATATTTATGCCAAACAGTTTAAATGCGTTTTGAATGCCAGTCGTATAAAATATTGTAATGCGGAAGTGTATAAATTGCGAAAATGTCCATCAATAAAACAAAGTGCACCATAAAAAAAATGTGCCGATGTCATTAAAATTCTTCTCAGTTCAGTTCAGCTCAGTTCTAAAAGTAGGCCTGAACTTCTTCCAGTTATATCGTCCATAACTGCTTATTTTCTTGTGCTGGAAAGATGTTACAGCCTATTTTAAGTGACTCCATTGAGTGAATTTTTATTCATAAATAAACTAAAAAAAAGATGTATCAATAATATCATGCGAAGGTTAAAAGCCAGAAAACGCTGAGGTGACATGGGCGTGACCAATTTGCTATATATCGTCAAGTTGTTAGGGTGACCATTGCAGTTCTAAGCCCTGTTAAAAGTCTACCTAGACACATTGATAGAGACACAATTACCGAGGAGGGTATTATGTGACAAGCAGTTCACGTGCAGACACAAAGACGTCATACTTCATTGCAAAGTATCAACCCATCGCTTTATTCACGAAGGGTCTTCCCTGCAATGCACCTTGAGAGCAAGCCAGCTTAGAAAGACCAAGCTAAATAACCTTCATTCGCTGAAAGGTAGTGCTCATGTAAAATGTGCGTGGGCTTGACCTTCAAATTTGCATGCGAGGATAGCTATTGAAATATGATGGGCGGCGGAGTACACAACTCAACGTGTTTGAACCACGAAGTCACTATTTTACGCCGAGACTTCTGTGTAATATATGCTGTGTGTTTTTAATGCATACAAATTATCATAATGTATAACAGATGAACATGAAACAACTTTTTATTATTGAATGTGTCGACAGAATTTTACAAAAAAATGGACGTCTCCGGAGGTACACTCTATTTTGTATCACCATGCTGCGAACCACGCCCACTCTAAGCGTGTCGCAAAAGATGGAGTGGCCGTACGCATCACTTGATCATAGAGTGCTACACAGTTACAAAGATATTTTTGCGATCTTTTCCGCCTATTCTCACGAGTACTTACAAAGCAGAGTAAACGGAAACTGTAAAGGGGCCACAGCGCACGCAGGGACGAGAGGCAAAGAGATGCCCAACGAAAGCGATGGTATTAGGTCCCTATCGCTGCCCTTTAAAATAAAGAGTATTCTTATTGTAGTGAATAAGAAAGACGTTGATGCCATCAGGTCAGCTATCATCAGCACAAGAAAAAGGCACGAGATCGGTGATCAAGCACCGTCATCTGGGTCCGCCTGCGTTCCTTTAAAGCTACCACCCGCTTGCTCAGTCCTTCAATAAACCCCCTTTACATTTGGTGAATCGTGCTGGGTAACTACATCACCTACACCCTGGAACTCCAATCCCGCACCCTGCCGTCGACCATGCAAGTTGACGCTGCCCAACAGACAGCACCTCTCGCGGGCGCTACTTGCCACGGCCCAGTTCACCAGCGAGACCCCCCGATCTTTTCGGGCGCCGAAGACGAGGACGTTGAGGACTGGCTGTCATCCTACGAAAAGTCAGTGGACCAAACGGTGGGATGACGCTGCTAAGTTGAGCACCATCAACTTTTATTTGGCTAATGTGGCGACACTGTGGTACACAAACCACGAATCCGAGTTCGAAAACTGGGCCACTTTCAAGCACGCAATATCCTCGGTTTTCGGTCACCCTGCCGTGCGGAAGTTGCGCGCCGAACAACGCCTGCACTCATGGGCACAAGAACCTGGCGAAACGTTTACCGCCTATATCGAAGATATACTCGATCTCTGCAGGCGCGTCGATGACGCAATGAGCGAAAGTGCCAAGATGCAGCACATTATGAAAGGTGTTGATGACGACGTATTTCAAATGCTCCTTGCGAAGTCTCCTGGCACGTTGTCTGAAGTGGTAACTCTGTGCCACAACTACGATGAATTGCGACGGCAACGAGCTCTCACCCGTCGTCCATTTCAGCCTAACCAACCACTCGCTGCACTGGACGTCGTACCTGACCACTCCCGCCTTCTAGCACAAGTGAAAGACTTTGTGCGTGAGAAGGTCACACGTCAGCCTTCCCTACTGCCGTTTTGTCAGCGCCAAGAGCTCCCGCAGCAGCAGCAAGAGCAACCACCGACACCGTTAGCTCCCATGCTCCGACATGCACTTCAGCAACAGATTGCCGAGGCTATGCCAGTACCCTTTCAGCAGCAAGTTGTCGCCGCGCTTCTTACTTATGCTGACGCAGTAAAGATGCAGCAGCCACGCCAGCCCTCACCGTTCAATGGACTGCCACATGTCAACGCTCCTACTCAGTCTTCCATCGCATGGGCTCCTCCCCTCGCTACCACAGCCTCGACTCAGCCGTATGCCACGTGGGCGGCGCCCCTCGCTGCAAATGCCTGTTGTACGCGCGATAACCGGCCGATCTGTTTTGCGTTTGGCGGCCCTGGCCATATCTCCCGATACTGCCGTCATTGCGTGCCCGCTTACACAGACGTCCGACCACGAAGCAACTACATGGACCGACCCCCTTTTGGTTATAAAAGTTCGGATCGTCAGTCAAACACGTATTCCCGTGACTATCCGGTAACTTCGTCTCGTCGCTCACCTTCACCCAATCGACGCTCCTTGTCACCCATGCGTCCACGACCAGCCCCTCAAATGAGGGAAACTAGCCGTTGCAGTTCAAGGGGCAAGAACTGCGCTATCGAAATTTTCAAGTTCTCGCACCTTGCCGTCAAATATCGTCGAAGTTTTTGTAGACGGCACCCATGCATACGCTCTTGTGAATACAGGTGCCGCTGTGTCTGTTATAGACGCTAAACTTTGCCGCAAGCTCCGAAAAGTGACCACGCCACTTGATATGATGTCCTTACGTGCAGCAAATGGAGAACCTGTTCGACCTATAGCCGCCTGCACTGCTGGACTCACAATTGCGGAGGACCACTACATTGTTGAGTTTATCGTTCTTTTCTCGTGCTCTCATGACATCATACTTGGCTGGGATTTCCTATCGCGTAATCATGCCGTTATAGATTGGGCCCGTTCCGAACTTGAACTGCTTCCGTTGTTCGACCAGATCTACGACCACACTAACCAAGCCGCGCACAAGCTAGTTATCAAAAAGGACACTGACATTCCACCGACAACAGCTGTGTTGCTCCCTGTGGTCTCCGAGGGCATGCGTGATGAAGTAGCATTTTTGAGCCATCAAGCCTCTTTCTAAGTCAGAAACCACTTCTGCTCCCTTATTCAGCCCTCTCAATTTCTAATGGAGCCAGTGCTCTCTGCCTTACCAATGCCTTTCCGCATACTATCAAACTGTTTAAAGGCGAGTGTCTTGGATGCGTACAGCCCATTGATAACGAACAAATTTTTACCGTGCTGCAAAAATCATATGGAAGTGACATCGCCACCGTCAGTGCTCTCAACCACTCTGATCTACAGGCTTCGAAAGTGTTTGATTCGGTGATTGCAGATGGACTGTCACAATCGGACCGATCTGAACTGCTCCAACTGCTGTACCAGTACCACGAATCTTTTGATGTTGTTCGACCTTCACTTGGCCGCACATCTACCACTCTACATTACATCGATACCGGCTCCCATGCGCCACTACGACAGCGACCGATTAGAAAAAATTTATTGCCACAAACGTCAATAACACTCAACAGAACATTTCCGTCTTAGACATACTCTAACGATGATGACAAGACAGACGTCATTTACATGAACATGGATATGAGATGACGTTGAAAAACATGTACATTCGATGGTTCACACAAACACAACCACAAAATACTTCAAGGTAAACAAGAGACAAATAAAACATAAATATGTACATTTTGCATATCGTGTGTCTGCGGCGGAACGCCAAGTTATTACCAAACAGGTGAACTATATCCTACAACGTGGCGTCATTTATCCTTCACAAAGTCCATGAGCCTCACCTGTAGTGCTTGTTAAAAAAAGGATGGTTCTGTTCGCTTATGCGTGGATTACCGGCGCCTAAATAAGATCACCCAAAATGACGTGTACCCTTTACCCAGGATTGACGATGCCCTTGATACTTTACAAGGTGCCGAGTTTTTTTCGTCCTTAGGTTTGCGCTCAGGGTACTGGCAGGTCCCCCTTGCAGATGCCGATCGACAAAAAACAGCCTTCGTGACACCGGATGGTCTGTAGGAGTGTCACAGAACGAGCGCTCAAAAAGGGCGCGCCGCCAAATTCTCGCGACCAAACACCGGAGTGACGCCGCGAGGTCAACGATAAAAAAAAGAAAACAAACATCCAAGGCTCCCCGGGCGCGCGACTCTCTCGCTTCGGAAGCGTGGCTTCGACGACGAACCTCCTCACCCCACATCGGCGGCCGAGCAAGCACTCAAAATTTCTCGATGGAAAGAGGCGTGGTGATGCCGGGTTGAGTCATCCGTCGCCGACCGCCCTCGTATCGTCTCGACCTTTCCTCCAGCCTTTGCTGCGCATCGCGCCGACGAAAAATGAGAACCTTCTGAAATCTCGCGCGGAAGGTATTTAATCGAGCAGCCGAGACGAGAGATCAGGAGAAGACGGAAGTTAGCGCCAGAGAGCGTAGGGATTCCGCCATGGAGTCGGCGAAGTTCTTGTCCGTAGAGAAAAAGCAGGAGAAGAAGATGATTTCCACCTGAGGGGTGACGACTCGAGCTATAGGCAAGAGTGTGTGTTTACCACTATCGAGCGAAGCTGCGTGGCAACAGCTGCGTGTGTGAAGCCGACGTGTTTTCGACGAAGAAGATTGAAGCTTGGAGAGTGGCCATTTGAAGACGCGAGGTTTCCTGGAAGAGAAAATGCGGGGGCAGCGAAACGACAACAACGCTGGACTTTGAGTGAGTGATTTTCGGAAGAGTATCAGCCAGACTTTTGTTCCAAGATCTTTGGACTGAATAGGTTTTCTATCCCTTTAGTCTTTAATTGTCTTGGTTGTTCAATGCATGCGACTGCATCGCAGTGTGTATTGATGTGTGTGTCCGTTGTTTCGAGTGTGGCTGATTGTACTGTGTAGTACATTGTTTGATTGGTGACATATTGTACGCAACTATTGTGGAGTGTGCATACTTGTGTATTGTTTTCGATCTGCCATTATTTAAAATATAATTTTGTTTGTTTATCAACTCTCGGCTCTGACTTGTTCTTTGGGCCACAGCCGGCGTCCGCTGGCACGCCAAAAAGGACCACTTCTAAATTGTCCACACTTTTGTGGTGCGGTTCGGGGGGCCAATACTCCGGCCCTTGGAATTAGCCCGGCGATCACCTCCCTAATTAACGGGACCTGTGACAAATATTCTGGCGTCCGTGACAGGACTTTTTGGTGCACAGTGTGTCCAAAGTAGTGAGAAAGAGCCTCGAGTTGTTGATAGTGCTATCGGAACGATTTTGTGTGTTGTACAGTGTTCTCGTTAACGAGTGCAGGGGAGTGTTCCGATAGACTGATTTAGGCAGATACTTTTTACACGTGGCAAGGTTTTATTTGCGAGACACCATGGATCTCGAAAAGTTAGTTGCTCTTGGTGAGAAGATGGGTCTTTCTGGCGCCGAACTACGGAAATCGGCAAGCCAGAAGGAGAAACAGGCGGTGGAGAGAGAGAGGTTGGCAGCTGAGAGAGCCAAGGAAAAAAAGCAGCTGAGTTGGTACGAGAGAGGTTGGCAGCTGAGAGGGCCAAGGAAGAAAAGGCAGCTGAGTTGGAGAGAGAAAGGCTGGCCGCTGAAAGGGCGAAGGAAGAAAGAGAACAACAGTTGAAGTTGGATTTGGAGAGAGAAAAGCTGGCAGCTGAAAGGGCAAGAGAAGAAAGAGAGGCAAAGGAGCGACAGCTGAAATAATAAAGAGAGGAAAGGGAACAGCAGCGACAGCACGAGATGGAACTCGAGCGGCTCCGTTTGCAACAGCGAAGTGAAACTCCCGTCCAAGCAAGAGTTGAAAGCAGCGAACGGGAAGATCATGGCTTCCGCTTGAACCCAAGCAAGCTGCTCGTAGCGTTTGATGAAAGGAAGGACGACCTTGACGCGTACCTTCACAGATTTGAGACGATTGCAAGGAGCCAGAATTGGCCGGAACATCAATGGGCAACTGCTTTGAGTACTTGCTTGAGTGGTGAAGCACTCAGTGTGTACGGTAGGCTGACGCCGACCGATGTAGCCAACTATGCAAAGGTGAAAGCTGCTTTGCTGAAGCGATTCAGATTTACTGTGGAAGGTTTCCGGGACAGATTTCGGACCGGAAAGCCAGCTGATGGTGAGACGGCTACGCAGTATGTCGCCCGACTTTGCCATTATTTCGACAGATGAATCGAACTTTCAGGGACAGCGCAGGAGTACGATGAGCTTAGAGAGCTCCTTATTAGAGAGCAATTTCTCACTTGTTGCCAACCAAGCCTGTCGCTGTACTTGAAAGAGAGGAGAGCTCAGTCACTTGAAGACATGCTTGAATTGGCTGATCAAGTCTTGAAAGCGCAAGGTGGAACTAATTTGGCGAAGGTAAAGAAGGAGTGTTTCGAAGATTCGAAAAATTCGCCACCCGAACAAAAGAAGCGTGCATCGGAGAGCTATCCGCGATGTTTTCTGTGTAACCGAGTGGGTCGCCGTGCTAACCACTGTCGAACTAACTTCACGAGCCCCACGGTTGTAAAATGTTTCAAATGTGGTCAGACTGGGCACAAGGCAGACGCATGTCGTAACCGAGCGAGTCAAACTCACCAGGTATCCTGTGCACAAGTGGCACCAAAAACCGTTGATGACGTCACCGATGGATTCGTAGAGTTGAAAAATGGGGAGAAAATTCCTATTGTGGGTGCTGTAATGACAAAGCAGCCAACCGGTGTCACGAAGGGAATGCCAACGCCGCCTGGAAAAGTTGCGAGCAGGAAGGTTACGGTGTTAAGAGATACCGGTAGCTCCACTGTTATCGTGCGAAGAAATTTGGTACGGGAAAGTGAGTTAACATGTGAAACGAAACCAGTCTGCCTAATTGACAGTACCGTTCGGATGCTTCCCGAAGCAGAGATTGAGGTCGAAACCCTGTACTTCAGCGGGAAGGTTACTGCTTTATGCATGACGACCCCCCTGTACGACCTCGTCATCGGAAACATCGACGGGGCGCGAGGGCCGAATGATCCGGAATGTTTGGGAGAAGACCCTGAGATAGAGCCCTCGCCAACCCAGCGACCGCCAGGTACAGTGGAGGAGCATCCCGTGACGGATCTCACTAGAGCCCAAGGTGAAGCCGCGGCGCAAGAGGCAACGAATGAGAAGATGATCGTGTTGAAGGAGTTCACGTGCTGGGCAGCTGGACGTACGTTGGCACGACCCCAACCGACCGACAGTGTAAAGGTGACGGAGTCGGCCAGCCAGGCCCAATGCCGTGAAATGAACAAGCTGGTAAATAAACAGACAGGACCCGTTGAACGTTATGACCCGTTAACGGTGTCGGAAGTGACAACGATGGCTGAGACGCCGCCTCAGATACCGTCGTTGGAAAGGGCTCGCCGAAAAAGAACGTGGAAACAAAAGAAGAGATCGAGCGAGCACCACAAGGGCGCATGCGCCGCTCAAAGTACACAGGATGAGTGCTGAGGTCGAATCAGAATGTGTTGGGCAGTGCTGAGAGCCATATGTTGTGTTAATGTTGTGTTATCCTGTGTCACAAGTGTCGAAGCGTTTGTGCTGTGCTGTGATGTATAGTATTGTACAATTGTTGTAATGAGAGAACATTGTACATTTGTATTGTTGGGAATGTGTGGTGGAGTGTTGTACTCATGTGCCTGTGGTTATATTTCATGTGTTGTGTAATTGAATTACAATGTACAGTTGTATTGAAAGATTTATTGTGAATATGAAGTGTCATGAGCGACGGTTTGTGTTACAGTCTTTCAGAGTGTGTGGTGACTGTTCGCGCTCGTTTGTGTGGTTTTGAATATTAAGAGATAATATTCCTAAAGTGGGGGGCAGTGTCACAGAACGAGCACTCAAAAAGGGCGCGCCGACAAATTCTCGCGACGAAACGCCGGAGTGATGCCGCGAGGTCAACGATAAAAAAAAGAAAACAAACATCCAAGGCTCCCCGGGCGCGCGACTCTCTCCCCTCGGAAATCTGGCTTCACCGACGAACCTCCTCACCCCACATCGGCGGCCGAGCAAGCACTCGAAATTTATCGATGGAAAGAGTCGTGGTGATGCCGGGTTGAGTCATCCGTCGTGGACGGCCCTCGTATCGTCTCGACCTTTCCCCCAGCCTTCGCTGCGCATCGCGCCGACGAAATGATGAGAACATTCTGGAATCTCGCGCGGAAGGTATTTAATCGAGCAGCCGAGACGAGAGATCAGGAGAAGACGGAAGTTAGCGCCAGAGCACGTAGGGATTCTGCCGTGGAGTCGGCGAAGGTTTTGTCCGTAGAGACAAAGCAGAAGAAGAGGATGATTTCCACCTGAGGGGTGACGACTCGAGCTACAGGTAAGAGTGTGCGTTTACCGCTATCGAGTGAAGACGCGTGGGAACAGCTGCGTGTGGGAAGCCGACTTGTCTCCGGCGAAGAAATTTGAAGCTTGGAGAGTGGCCATTTGAAGACGCGAGGTTTCCTGGAAGAGAAACTTCGGGGGCAGCGGAACGACAACAACGCTAGACTTTGAGTGAGTGATTCTCGAAAGAGTATCAGCCAGACTTTTGTTCCAAGATCTTTGGACTGAATAGGTTTTCTATCTCTTTAGTCTTTAAGTGTCTTGGTTTTTCAATACATGTGACTGCATTGTAGTGTGTATTGTTGTCTGTGTCTGTTGTTTCGAGTGTGGCTGATTGTAGTGTGTAGTACGTTGTTTGATTGGTGACATATTGTACTCAACTATTGTGGAGTGTGCATACTTGTGTATTGTTTTCGATCTGCCATTATCGAGAATATAATTTTGTTTGTTTATCATTTCTCGGCTCTGACTTGTTTTTTGGCCCAAAGCCGGCGTCCGCTGGCGCGCCAAGAAGGACCACTTCTAAATTGTCCACGCTTTCGTGGTACGGTTCGGGGGGCCGATACTCTGGCCCCTTAGAATTAGCCCGCGCGATCGCCTCCTTAATTAACGGGACCTGTGACAATGAGTTTAATGTCATGCCCTTCGGCCTCTGCAATGCGCCTGCCACCTTCGATTGCATGATGGACTCGGTTCTTCGGGGTTCGAAATGGCAAATCTGTCTCTGCTATCTCGACGATATTGTCGTCTTTGCGCCAGACTTTGGAACACATCTTTAGCGCCTTAAACACATCCTCACGTGCCTGAAGAATGCTCAGCTCCAACTCAACCTCAAGAAGTGTCACTTCGCTGCTCAGCAACTTACGATTCTCGGGCACGTCGTATCAAAGGACGGTATACTTCCAGACCCGTCTAAGTTACGTGCTGTCGCCGACTTCCCCAAACCAACGACTATGAAGCAGTTACCGAGCTTCGTGAGGTTATGCTCCTACTTTCGCCGCTTCGTGCGCAACTTCGCCTCTATCATTGCGCCTTTGACCGAACTTATAGGCAGCACCACTGATATTTCGTCATGGTATACTGTGTGTGACCAAGCCTTCTGTACCCTTCGTCGTGTCCTCACTTCACCACCAATACTGCGCCACTACGATCCTACGGCAGCAACTGAGGTCCACACCGACGCCAATGGTGTCGGCCTTGGTGCGGTTCTCGCGCAAAGCAAGCCTGGGTTCGCCGAGTATGTCGTCGCCTACGCCAGCAGAACTCTCAACAAGGCTGAATCAAACTACAGCGTCACCGAGAAGGAATGCATGGCAATCGTTTGGGCGCTTGTCAAGTTCCGCCCATACCTTTATGGCTGGGCTTTTCATGTAGTAACGGACCACCACGCATTATGCTGATTATCTTCGCTTAAGGACCCATCGGGTCCTTAAGCGAAGATCGGGCTTCAAGAATATGACACTCGCGTTGTATATCGTTCCGGCCACAAGCATACCGATGCTGATGCACTGCCACGATCTCCCCTATCCCCGGACATTGCATCTGTTTCCTCAGACAACACGTTGTCAGCTCTTGACGAGGACACCATTTTTTCTGCACAGCGCCTTGACCCATGGATCGCTTCTCTTCTTGACGCGTTATCCGAGGCACCGACACTTCCAACCACTCGAACCCTTCGCTCCAGGCTCCGCACTTCAGTATTCGGGATGGCCTTTTGTACCGGCGCAACTATTCAGCAGATGGTAGGAAATGGCTACTAGTCATTCCTCGAACGCTGCGGTCTACCATCTGCGCGTCGTTTCATTCCGACCCACAATGTGCTCACGCCGGTGTTTTCAAGACCTACGAGCGCCTACGAAAAAGGTATTACTGGCGCGGAATGTTTACCTTCGTCCGCCAGTTCATTCGCGGCTGCCACAAATGTCAGTGGCGGAAAAGCCCGCCACATCCTGCAACAGGTTCATTGCAGCCACTTCCATGCCCAGACCGCCCATTCGACCGTGTAGGAATTGACCTCTACGGACCACTACCATTAACAACGGCAGGCAACCGATGGGCTATCGCGGCAGTGGATCATCTAACACGGTACGCTGAAACTGCTGCTCTCCCCACAGCTGCAGCACAAGACGTCACAACTTTCATACTCAATCGTTTTTCGCTTCGTCATGGTCCTCCTCGAAAACTCCTCAGTGACCGAGGGCGTGTTTTTTTCTCCGATGTAATACAAGCACTTCTTCAACAATGCCATATTGTTCACCGAAAGAGTACAGCCCACCACCCACAGATGAACGGCTTGACTGAGCGCTTTAATCGTACTCTGGGGGACATGCTCGCTACGCATGCCGCTTCTGATCAAAGAAACTGGGTCTTCGTTCTCCCATTTGTGACATAAGCGTATAACACTGCTACGCAAGTCACTACCGGGTTTTCCACATTTTTTCTCCTGTACGGTCGCCCACCATGGCACAACATCGACACTTTACTGCCATACTCGCCAGATCCCTCCGAATGCAAGCCTGTCTCGGAAGCGGCTCGTTACACAGAAAAGTGCCACAAGCTAGCCAAGCGGCTTACTACATCCGACCAACAGCGCCAGAAGGAGACCAATGACGACGACCATCGTCCTGCACCAACGTTCGTTCCTGGAGCACTTGTATGGCTTCATGTACCACCCTGCGCCCCTAGTGTATCACCCAAGCTACTCTCTAAATATAATGGTCTCTACAGCGTGGTCGAGCGTACTTCACCCGTCAACTACGCCATTGAACCCCTCACGCCACCGAGCGACCGTCGTCGGCGTGGACGTGATATTGTTCACGTAAACCGTCTGAAGCCCTACTTTGACCCGCTTGTCCCCACGTGTTAGATTGCCAGGATGGCTTCAACTTTTTCGCCGTGGGTAATTGTAGTGAATAAGAAAGACGTTGATACCATTAGGTCAGCTATCATCAGCACAAGAAAAAAGCACGAGATCGGCGATCAAGCACCGTCATCTGGGTCCGCCTGCGATCCTTTAGAGCTACCACCCGCTTGCTCAGGCCTTCAATAAACCCCCTGCATAACAGATGAACATGAAACAACTTTTTATTATTGAATGGGTCGACAGAACTTTACAAAAAATGGACGTCTCCGGAGCTACACTCTATTTTGTATTACCATGCTGCGAACCACGCCACACTCTAAGCGTGTCGCAATAGATGGAGTGGCCGTACGCATCACTTGATCATAGAGTGCTACACAGTTACAAAGACATTTTTGTGATCTCTCCCTCCTATTCTCACGAGTACTTACAAAGCAGAGTAAACGGAAACTGTAAAGCGGCCACAGCACACGCAGGGACGAGAGGCAAAGAGATGCCCAACGAAAGCGATGGTATTGGGTCCCTATTGCTGCCCTTTAAAATAAAGAGTAATCTTATTAACACATCTGTCTTCGAGTGTTTGCTGTCACAAATTTCGCCCCGCGAAGTGCACCGCCGGTGGTTGAGCTCGCCTCCAAGGTGTGAAGGTTCTTTTCATCAGGGCAGCTCCACGACCGCCGCAGCGTGTTTCGTTTTGTGGCGTAGCTTGTTTTGTTGCTCTCTGATAATTTCCGAGGTCCGTGCAATTTTCAGAGCAGACTGAAGTGTGAGTTTAGTTGCAGGTTTTCACTTAGACTGAGGTCCGAAAGTCCTGCAACCAACCGGTCACTGATGAGGTTGAGTGTCAGTGAACTGTATTCACAAGTTTCAGCGCGCTTATGTAGGCCTGTGAGAAAGGACTCGACCGACTCACTGACTTTTTGCTTTCGGTGATTGAACTTAGCCATCTCAAAAATTAAGTTTTGCAAACAGTACGAAGTGTTTCTCGAACTTGCTTTTCACTGTTGCATGATTCGCAAGGTCAGTTATTGTCAGGCTTAGTGACGCCGGTACGTCTTCAGGTTTCATCCCTATTGTGTACAGAACGTCTTCACCTGTGTGTCTCCAACGCGAAGGTGCAGTCTCGACACAATACAATACCGGTCGCACCTTGCGATCTAACGTTTCCCGTATTTGGGTCTTGGAAGTCCAGCGTATCTCGCAGTACGAAAGCGAACGGGTTTCTGGCCTGATGCAGCTGCTTGCTTAGCGTCATTTTCCCTTCCATCTAGCATGTTCGTCGTTTTGTGGCTCCACGGATTGCTAGGCGGCCTCTTGTTCAGCGCTGTCTTCATGTGGAGTTGTCGAGAGTTTGGAGGGAGACGGAGAGACGTCAGGTTTGAAGCGATAGAACTAACGATACGTTTATTATTCCACCACGTAGGGGGGGGGTATTCATTGATGCGCAGCGCGCGGCGTGTTAAGAGAGAATTCGCCATTTTGAAGTCCTCAGTCAGGCAGCGGAGCGCGGGAAACACGTTGACGGGAGCGCTCAGGAAACTTATCGTGGTAGCCTATTCTAATACTACGTGCGACAATGGTTTACTGTGCGATAGTCGGTTGCTCCAGCCATACGCAGAGCAAACAGATGAAAATTGAAAGCAGCAGCAAAGATCCAGGCTTCTTCAAAGTCCCGAAATTGTGCACAACGGAGTGCGAGAAGACAAGGCTCCTGTCGGAAAAGCGTCGTCGCGAGTGGCTCGCCCGGAACAACCGGCCGGTAACGACTGTCCCCGACAAGTACCGGGCGTGTTCGATTTTGCGTACGTGCGGCGGAAGCCAGCTGTTGGCGACATCTGTGCACGAGTCGCCGTCTCGCGAGCGTACGCCATACTTCAAGTAAAACAGCACGGCCGCCACATGAGAACACGCCTTGCCGTTGCCGGCCATACATAAGCGATGGGCTGCGACTACTTCACCATCGCTTTTGAACAAAATCCGTGCGTGCCTTGACAGGAGGAGCTGACAGGTTCTGTGAGTGGTTTACCTGCGTACAAAAAAAAACAGCGAGGAAATAAAATTAACGCCCTTCGCGATTGGCTGCATACAACAGAGCGGCAAAAAAAATCAAATTTCAGCTACAAGTGGCCGCGTAGTAAAACAAACAAGCAATTCAGCAAGTTGGTTACTTTAACAAGAAGGTAAAAATGCGACAAAATCTGGAAATCCGACAATGAGCGCTCACTTGAGTGATTACGATGACGGTGTCTGCGTTGACTTGTGTCAGCAGTGGCTCCTGCACCCAGCCGCTGGTCACGTAATTGTGGCCCTCCATAGATTTATACGCCTTCAGGTGCTTTCGAGTCATGAAACTTGTCCTCAAAACAAGAAAATCCATGATGTCGCATTTGTCCACGCGTGGCCAAAGGTCGAAGTTTGCAACATATTGCACGCTGGGAGAGAAGGGGTCCACGCCACACCGTTCAATTTTTTCATCATAGCGCTGCCTGTCAGAGCCGCACAAGGTACTCATATATGAAGCGTCGCATTGTGTCGCCATCGCACTCACGTAATTGACCTACGAAAAGCCGAAAACACGAAATAATCAGCCACAATGTTAACACGGCGTTGATGTCTGAACCGCTGTCGCCGCCAGAGCCACCGATCCAAGGACGCCAAGAAGGCGGAGAGCCGTATGTGACGTACGTGGTGACGTCACATGAATACCCCCTGTAGGGTCTATCCTCGAAGCAACTGCAGCCGTCCCAGCCTGCCTAGCTGTGGGGCCCCATCATCAGGTATGTGGCGCCCTCTCTAGATATTGTCTAGAGTTATCACGAGATGACGGGGTTAAAGGCGCCTACACGTTGCGATAGAAAGGAAGACTACCGTAGTAGCTTATCGTTGGAAAAGTCCCTAAACCACCCAAAGGTCTAATTGTGGATTACTACAATGTACTCGGTAAAAATTGAGTGACTTGTGTCAATGAAAGTGTCTTATACGAATGCAGTCATTGCAGTAACTAGTGCGCTATAAACCACAAGCTATTACGCGTGCGCAATGTCGATCTTGCTATCAACTGATATGTGGCCTTAAAGAAGCGGTGCCACTAAATTTCAGGCTCGAGAACTGGCATTGATTTGATTGCTTGATATGGATCACTTTTTTAGCGACGTGTGAAGGATATTCGTTAAGCAAAAGTTATTCTACTTCAAGTGCAAACAGCTTTCAAACGCTCAATGGCGAGTTGCCGGTCATGTGATATGAAAGCATTTTGACCTGTTCAGAGAGCTCCTAGACCACGCCTCCGGCACTGAGCGAAGATGAGCGAGCAGTGACAATCGACAATCTTACTGTCGTCATCGTGGTGTCTACATGTGGCACCGTCTTTCCGCGATATCTGGTTGCCAGGGAACGGCTTCTTTTGCTTTGTTTTTCTTCGTTGGTGCTGTGTGTCCCCTAATTCTTGCCTCTTGTGTTACCCGTTCGAGAGATTTGTCATGAAGTAGTGAGCGCGAATGAGTTTGTTTGAAGCTACGATCATCGCGAACAAGAAACACGCACGCAGCGTGCATAGTCTTGCCAGATAGTTTGCCCCAAGTGTGTTTATTCGGGTGCCTCATCGCTTTGCTAAGACTGAACCGAAAATTAGTGGCTGCACCACGAATCACCACCACTTCATATTTCTCAGCGTTTACATTGTCGCATGGCGGTGACGACAATGGCTTAGCAAAAATGTGCCTATACACGTTCGCGCCGAATATACGAAATGTCAACTGAAGTTCGCGGCACCATTTTCTGTGGCCGCGTCATCACTAGGGGAGGGACTTTGGCAAGCGGCTATTTAGAAACGCTGAAAACTGACGGGCATTGTAACCGTCTTGAATTGCGTTGGATATTGGTCATATTATTCGATTTTACATGCAACATTTCTTCTTTCTGCTGCATAATTACTACCGAATTGTTGCTATGGAATTAATGACTACACGTTGACAATAAACAACGTGACCTTCAAGTTTAATAAAGTGAGTGAAATGAAAAGTAAGTCACTGCTCGTTTAAGGAAATACAAAGAGTAACGAGCGTACTTCTTGTAACGGCCGCCTGGCATGAACCACGAAGAGAGTTGGAGGTTCGATTTTCTGTGGCGGAAGTGATCAGCCAGTTTTTTTCTTTTCATTTATTGGCGGCCGTTTTCTAACTTCATATATGTGACAGAAATGCATCAAAAATATCTCGGTTAACACTGCAAGAAAATACTTCTTTTTAAAAAGACTTCATTTCTAAAATGGTGAAGCTTGCACTAATTCGCACAAGCTCTGAAGCACGCAGCAAAGTTGCACGATTGTTATGTCTAACAAAACCACCAATAACCTAGAAACATCCAAGCAACAACCAGCTGGGACCCAGCCCTTACCTAAAGACAACAAAGTCAAGAACACAGCTAATAACCTAGCAGGTACGTAAAAACAACTTAGCTTTAAATAGGCAAGGTCGAAGCCTCAACCAAAAAACAACCTATTATCTCTTAGCTATAGCTTAGAAAAAGCCTTAAAGCAAGCTATAAAGTCCTTAGCTAATGTTAACAAACAACCTAGAAGTAAGCGGACTAAACTTCCGACTCATGCGAGGCTTGAGTCAGCCCCACTGGCTCAAGCGTCACATGAACCTTCGCCAAATTTACCCATTTTTTTTCGTGGGAGTACAGTTTGGTAGTTTCTTGCAAGATACGTTTCTTTTAAATCTTGTGCTAAACGTTACATGCTTTTTAACATACATGAACAGAAACACATATTCCATTAAAGTCGTGTAAAACAAAGAAAATTGTTTCTCTTCTTTATTTATTCAGTCCTCTTTTCAAGAACGAACACCAATAATGAGGCACTGATATCACAATTTGTTTATTGTGTATGGCGATAATTTTAATTGAGCGCAGAGAAAAAATCGCTTGTGCAAAATTCTAGAGAAAACAATTAATAAGATCCGCATGCTTGTTTGCCATAAGGCTGGGTCTATGCTCAGCGATCCACAAAGACATCGCATCCTAGACATCCAGGGCACCACGCATGGGTATCCTCCATATAAAATTGCTTTCTACATATCCCTCCAACCAAAGCGCATAATTTATTTTTCCTACTTATCACAAAAAACGCAAACAATATAATTACAGTTTAAGAACAATGCATGCATGAATATTTATTAACATATAAGGCAATGATAAAACTTAGCTAACAAAAACCTAGTTAGGTTGTTTTCGTAAAAGCGAAATTGTGTATAAATCTAAGCTTATTTTTTACATGTGCTGATGGTAGCTATAAGTATTACATTGCTCAATCAATACTGAAGCGTTCCATTTCGAATGTCGCTCAAAAAGCTTCCAGGGGTAACAGTCAAAAATCGCGTGGCGAATGCATTGTAGGACACGTTTTCGAGGAAACCAGCCACGCATCTTAGTGGTGACAGGTTGCACCAGGGTGCGTTCAGAATGGTCACAGGTGACCTGCGGCTCAAGGCATAGCAGTTTCCCGGAATCGGTAGCGAAGCCAGTCGAGGAACGTCATCGGCCGATGGACCTGCACAGCTTAGGAGGTTTCTAAAACTCTCCCGGGGAAACGTGGGACGTAACCTTACACACGGGCTACCACACAGTTATGCCACAGCTGGAAATCGCTTTGAAATAAAAGGCATTGCTCAGGAGTGATATAGGGTGAAGAATCAAGTTAGCGTAATATGGCTTGGGGGGGGGGAATAAGAGCCCACCAGGCAATACGCCATATCGACAACGCAACGAGAAAGTAGTTTAAAACTGCCCATCAAAATTACAGCATGCTTCTCCACATCAAGACATCTCTCCTCTTATAATAGAGAATCCGATAATGAACAAGGTTATGCGACGACCTGCATGATTTCACTATACTACACACGCCTGTGGCAGCATGCGTTAGTATACATAACTGAGTGGTCAGGCAGCTGAATTTAAAATTGCTCCAAATCCCGCATAGTTTCACCTAACGAAGCATGAGCCCGTGGCTGCTCATAATCCACGTCAAGCGAGACTTCTACTTGAAAATACAAGGTCTGTATTATATTTCGTGCAACCTTCTTAGTGCGATCGGTAACACCACGCAAAAAAGGGATAACGGCAGTACGCTTCTTCTTGCGAACCTTTCCATTTTCAACGTAGTCTCTCCACCCAGGATTGAAGATTTGGATAGCTATTTAACGCATGCTACCATCGTATTTCTGAAAGGTCAGCTTTCGTCAAATTGATCTCTCAACAAGCGTGAGTGTAGGCGTGCGCCTTTCTTGTATTATGCCAAATGAAGCGTAATTGCCGAACATTTGCCAATTTTTGTTTCTTGACAAAACAGCATCAAACCGCACGAAGCCAGAACGAACGCAAAGTACGAAGAACAGGCAAATCAATGCCATGCCCATAATTCTCATGCTCGCGGAAGCGCCATGCGTTGCAGTTCACGTAGCCACAAAGGCCAGATTTCCCTCTAGTCTGTATACAAGAAACTTTACTGTGAATCACCAAACGGGGCCATGCTATAGTTAACTGTCGTATGCTAATAATATTTTATGTTGTTGCTTGGTGTAACGCAGGAACATTCTAGCATGCTCTCGAACCAAATAGAAGTGGTCTTTCTTTTCTACTCCGTGCACTTTTTATGATGGTATGAATTATTTAAAAGAAAGCAAAACCACACAAAAATACTAGAAAATAGAAGAAAGAGCAAAAAGAAAATTGAAGATAAATGAAGAAGGTTGCCAAGCTGAACTCTGTTATAGCATCGCACCGCTAGTGCAGGCTGCCTAAATTATTAGAACAAAATAACTGACACAAGTACACCAAATCCTGACTTCTCTATAATAGCGCAAGTTGCTATGAACTAATAGCTGCTGAATGTTGTGGTGGAGTAGCTATGAGCCACCGCAATGACCGGTGTTTGTTGTAGCTATTGCGCACGACGGGAAAAACAAAACTTGGCCTTGTTCCACTCAATGCGAAGTTTGTGTAGACAGTGGAGTTATGGTTCTCGTGCGTTTATCTTGTGATTTTCTGTTCTTAGTGTGATGTTTGATGATTGGGACCTCCAGGGTTTGCATTGCGATTTTATGTTTCTCTGAGATTAGTGATCTTATGGAAATGTTTGTGATTACATTACTTTTAAAATCGAGGTGCAGGGGAGAGGACCTGTGACTTCACTAGGCTCTGCGTACATTTATTAAGGCCCTGGTCACGCTTCCCAGCTTAACTTTGCAGACGCTGCTTTCGACCGAGGCAGTTAAGCCATCTATGCCATATATGGGAACCTGAAAGTGTGAACTTCGGACACTAATCTGTCATTCAAAAAGCCCCTTAGCACCTCCGAAACTGAAAAGGTGGTAGAGTAGAACTTAAAATCAGGCATTGTGCGTCATAGTAAGATACTTTACAATGAAGCCGCACTGGTGCTTGAAACGTCTTCGCAAGAAAAAAATACCGAATACGGACGTGTATCATAAAGACCCTTCACTCTGAGCGAAGACATTGCGTTGTAGCATAGTGAAATACCACTAAAACTAACGTCATGTGAGTAGCGCAATGCGAAGGTGGTTAAAAGCTTGCTGAATACTTGAAACGATGGCTCAACGACAATTATTCGTGATGATCAGCCGCAGAATCAACAATGTTTGAACCAACCTAAGTTCCTATGTTGTTTTAGAAGCACGAAGTGCACTTCACAAAAATCACAAAATCTGGTGTTGGTGTTCCAGCTCTGCTTCAAGAAATAACGATCATTGCGACGTTGTGTGTACCACGTAACCGCACATGCAGTAGTTGCCGTTTCAGAGTTTACAACAACCTCCAGGTAATGCGTTCTTCCCGCTTACGCCATGATTGTAGCGCTTGTTGTCACAGACTTGTAATTTCGAAGTTGAGTTGTCTATAGTTTATTTAAATATTTACGTTCAGTTTATCAATCCCTTATTTACAAACACACTCGCACACGCAGGTACTAAATACTACATAAGATAAGCTGTGCTTGTTTACAAATGCTTATTTTGCTTTAAGTGTTTGTTAAGTGTTCGATGGGGCTGGTTTGTTTGATTTTATTATCCCTGCAGATAATATTTTGAAAGATTTTCTAAGGCTCCCCACGTGTATTGTGTGAAGCTACTTTATGGCATATAACTATGAACAATATGTAAGCGAACCACCTGTGTCAAAATCCCCGAAGGAGATCGGCTTTCTTGAGAAAATAATTTTGTTAGTGAGCCTGTTTTTCGATCCCGCTGTTGTATTGTTGCTTTTGTTGCTGCTGATGCATGTCTTTGGTGGTTTACTAAAGTCGGGGTGGCTTTTGCATAGGTGCAGTATCCGTACAGATATAGGCTTCGCTATGCTAAGTATATTATTGACAGCAAGCACTCTTTGTGGGGTGTGGTCGTACGTACTTGCATGTTTCAGTGTGTCATTGTATGAGATAGTGCCAACTTGAGCATAATTTTGAAAATGATTCACTACAAGCCATTCTCACAGCAAGTTCTAACACGCTGTCTACGGATAGTCTGAATGCTTGCAGTGTTCGTAGAAAACTCCTTGCTTGTATGGATCACAGAAATAAACGAAACCCCACTTGTTACCACTAGTTCGCTGACGAAAACCCATGTCTCTCCCTGATCCTCTATATTTCGAATAGCTCGAATGAATCTACGTGTGTTTTGCCACTAATTGGCTTCTTCTCTTTGTTAAAAGCACAGGCACCAAGGCAGTCTTCGTTGATAGGAACTACTCGAAGTCCAGGAGACAAACACTGGACGTCTCGCATAAAATGCCTTCTGAATTAAACAAAGAAGGACACGTTTAATACAGAAAGATTGCAAAACTCTGCTGATGGACAATATTTATGAAGTGGCAAGAACGTTGAGATACTTTTTTTCTTTTTTTTGGGGGGGGGGGACTGATAATTATGTGATTAACTTTTACGGCTGAAAACACACTGTGTATAATCACAATTTTGTCCGGTTAGCGGTATTTGAGACTTCCAGGGTTCTTCAGCGCGCACCGAAATGCAAGCGTGCGGGATTTAGCATTTCACCTCTATCGAAATGCGGCAGCTGTGGCTGGAATGGGAGTACCAGAGTGACGCACCTTTATAAGACCCTTGTAGTTCTTTGACAAGGAGAAGGTACTCTTTGGCACAGCGTGAACTACATAGTCTTCATAGAATCAGCCGACTAGGAATTGCCGAAATACGGAAAGCATTACAACCTTGAAGTACGCTTCAGCTTCGCCTTCCAGAGTAGTTCGCGATAGGGTAGTCTCGTCTCATGCGCATCGCCCTCAGTACTGAAAGCCCGCTTCGGTTCTCCATGTCCTCCTCAAACGTACCGTGAAGATACGAACGACAGTGCACGTAACATTGGCTGCTTCAAAGTATCATTGAATGCCTGTCGAAAGCACCGTTGTTAAGTGCCAATAGCCATAATTTTTCCTTATGTGAATCGGCGAAAGGCCCACTGCGTGTCCGTGGGGCAATACGCTAATTTACGCAAATGTTCACCTCGTTGCTGATTCTGCTGCAGACGATGACAAATACGTCTGCGTGAATATCTTTTGACCCCTCACATAATTTTACACCTTTGCAACGCAATACATGATGCGCTAAGGTAACTCCTGCCACTACATCACACTCATATAGGGTTTTTAATCAAAGAATACTTCATTTTGTTAGTGCCATTTTACGTTCATTCTAACACATGTTTTCATAAATACTATGCCATAATAAGTTTATTAGATATTTTGACGGTGTGGTAGAGCACCTGCTTGTCACGCAGACGGCTCAGTGTTGATTCTGACTCAAATCCAGAAATATTTTGTTCTACCAAATCACATCTTTCTCGTTTTCTTGCTCATGGACGAGGTGACGATCTTTCACTGATAATCAACGACGCTTATGCCGACATAAACGCGACACCAACTCGGTCGGGGAAATTTGTGTGGAAAGAGTTCTTTAACGTACCCGTAGATAATCATGTCTTTGGCGAGTACAAACGCCTTTGACAAATGGGCTTGTTATTGCCAAAATTTGCCAACGACCTTTCTTGATATTTTTTATTGATCATAACACACTTTATCTGTTTTTTGATTGTTACATAAAACGTGACGGGATATAAGTTCACCGGTTTTCAACTCATTGTAAAGTGGTTAGATCAAGGGTGCCATGGTCGGTCGAATGAGCTTGTTTTTTCCGGAAATTTTCCCCTCAAATTAGATGGTTCATCAAAGTGATAGCAAATAGGGCACGTTACCCAAAAGCATTCTCTATTATGCTGAGTTGCAAATGCTGAAAATATGGCAAAAGTTGCACTATATTTTGATCTCCAGGGGCGACAAATATCAGGTACTTAGGTGTGGAGCGTTGGACATAGTGTGAAAACATAATTTTGATTTGCGCAATGTACACGTCTCTTGAGACAATAAATTGTGGGGTTCAATGCCTCAAAACAGCTCTAAAGTTCTGAGGGAGGCCTCATTTGAGGACTCTCAAAGTTTAGGTCATCTGATGTTTTTTTTTTGACGTGCACCTAAGTCTAAGTACGTGGGCCTCGCACATTTTCACCCCCATACGCAGACAATGCAGCCGCTGCGAATGGGATTTGATCCCATGATCCTGCAGGTCAGCATTCTAACACAATAACCATTACACTACAATGGCGGGTATCATATATTTTATTTATTTATTTATTTATTTATTTATAGAATACTGCAGACAAAAAGTCCAAGCAGGGTGGGCATACATGAAACACTAAATAACAGAATGAAACAAGGTTGCAAAGCGTTTTTTACACAATTTCTTTGCTATAAGACAGAGGGGTTATGGCTTTTTAAAAAAAAGTAACAGTTGAACAACAAGGTGATAATACCATTCAAGGAAGTCATGGAAGAAGAGTATCTGCACAAATGGTCAAGGGCGTTGAGGAAATGCTTCGGTTAGTTTATTCCAATCATCTATTCCAATCATCTATATATGATAACATACGCTTTGAAGAGCAAGCTTTATTGGCATTACTCGATGAACCAACCTGCCCAAACGAAACTCATGAAAAAATAGCGTATCTACTTTGACTAGTGCACAGTGGTGACACAGCACCGCTGTCCAACGGGACATGGCATTTTTTTGTGTACAAGTCCATAACAGTTAATAAAGGTATTTTGGCACTTCCCCAGTATCGATGCACAGTTTCCCTTTTCCTCTGTAAGGATAAAAACACAGGCTTGTATTAAAAAGCATTGCAACGCTTCTAGCACGGGACGGTAATATTTCTGCCTACTATTCCTTGTATTAAATGCGGTTAGCCATCTCTTGCTGTAAAAATTATCTAGTTATTATACGATGGCCGAGTAAACCGGGTCGCTTACAGCTCAGATTACCGACTCGCTCTTAATGTGGTACAACCTGTGTTCTGCCACAATAAGAAAAAGAAAAATATGACACGCCTCTGTAGGCGTGTCATATTTTTCTATAGCATTCGTTATTATTTTCATCGAACCTTACAATTGGTGTGTTCCATGCATTGTTGAAAGAATTCTGTTGCAATACCTTGTATTATATCTCCTACAGTGTATTATAATCAGCATCGTAAACTGCGTGTAATACTTTAACAGCACGTTAATAAAATCAGCTGCCTATACCGTACAAGTCCGAATAGGTACCCCTTCCCCCCCTTTTCCAACTACGGGGCACGATAAGTGCACAATATTTGAGGGTTGCTCTGATTTGGTTCAGGAACAAATTTCAGAATGATGAATGAAAAAAGCCTTCTAGAAGGAGCACATACCCCCACTTCTATTGAGACCCTATACTCAACACGCATGTATTAAAATGTTTCTCTTGCCTGATCAAATAGACCCCCCGTTAAATTTCATTCGTTAAGGCAAGAGCAGCGAGACACTCTTCAAATGTTCGAAGAATTCGCGTTAACTTAAAATTACGCCCTGAAGTACCACAGTTAAAAGTACTAGGAAATTGTGAACATATTCAAACACTATCATAACTTGTGCCAAGGCACCATCGCAGCAAGAACCTACAATGGATAATGAGTAGTGGTCAAAGCTAAGTGTAGAAGGGCAGTAGTGGGAAAGGGCTTGCTTGGACGTTTGCACATGTTTCAAAATCGCTGATGAGGGGTAGAGTTTTCTTGTTTGGGATTTTACAGTGTATTCAATAATACTCAGTGACACGGCTCGCGAGTACATAGGCTGCAATCTAAAGCCCAAGTAGTTTATTTTCTTTCCTAAATCAGTCCAAAAATCTCAATCGACACGTATAACAGATATCCAATAACCTCGTATGATCAATCGAGAAGAATTATGACTGATGTGTTCATATGAAATTATTGGATATGAATCATACGTGATATGTTGAAATTTTTTATGGGGAACCTTCGGGCTAAGCTCGTATTCAGGTGAAGTTAATTATGAAGCTATAAAATGCCGATGAAATATGCTAAAAATACAGTCAAGACACAGAAGTCCTAGCATATTCATAATAACGTATGTCTACCGCCACTCCCTTCTTCAATTCAACTAAATTATATCATTAGGCACAACAGCTTAACCTGAATAATTAAAGAAGTACTTACCTTAACTCTAAAAATTACTGTCTAAAAATGTTTTGAAACAGCTTAAGATGTCTGCTGCTATAGCAAAAAAAGGCAACTATGATTGAGCCGAACAAAAACCGTTTTCTTCGATTGTTTTTTGTTTTATTTTTTTCGGACGAATTTCTCAAAAGAATCGGTATACATTTTGTTTCACACGCCATCTATAGTGCTTGTGTTTGCAAATGTGTACCAGCTGTTCGCTACTGAGGATACTAGTAGTGGTCACAAGTATTGCACTAATTTCATGAACACTTAAAGTTAAATCATTGAACACTGCCATTATATTATACCTTTTGAAGATGAGTGCACGAATGTAAAGCATTAGGTTGAGAGCACAGGATCTGCTTTTTCAAATACAAACTTGGAACACACCTGGTTTCGTGAAATTTACCTTCAAGCGGAAAAGAGGGAATGCTGACCAAAGAGCTTCACTGAAACACTAATGTGGCATGATATTGAACACGAAGTAGTTGTCACGGGCAGCCTCTGGTTTCGCCGCCACCAGAGGTATAATGGTTGCACTCAAAGACACTGCACGTTAGCCCCTGGAGCCCCAATGGCACTGAGCTTGCAGCTGTGCGTTGTTCTGCAGTTCAATATAGAGGGTTCTTTGTCGCGACGCGGGGTCAAGACGTAAAGGAGTTGCGTCGTTCTTGCCTAACAATACCTTGCATTCAAGTATGATTTCTGTAAATAATTGGTCCTTTTCCCATCCGAAGCAAAAAAAACAGCGATTGCTGGGCGAACATTGTTTTTAGGTGTATATCGGATATTAGGAGTATATCGGACATTTTTTCTGAAGGTAATGGCGCTGTCATTGTTCGATGTAATATTCTTCTTCACACGAAGAATAGCAGAACATAGCACACGCACACTCGCGTATGGCCACTAAATCTTTGCGAAATACGAATCATAACACCAATTCTGCATCCCCTTTTCCGTTTTTCAATATAGCTTTGATTTTATACCTGGTTAGGATCTATTTATTATCAGAATAATTTGCAAAGTACGTCCAAATAGTTTTGAAAAAAATTACGACTATTTACGCTCACTCCGAACGCGTGCCACGATCACCTCGAAACACTGCCCAAAAAGAACGCACTATTAATAGAGATGCGCAGAGTTGTGACTAAAGGACTAGCTTCACACCTGAATGGGCCAGTGCAAATCATTGAAATTTTTGAATTTATAACTTTTAGCTTCACCAAAAATCGGAATATATTTACGACCGCATGTATCTTACATATTTATAGTAGTATTGAGTGTGTTATACTCTATATCAGCTATTTACTATCAACTTTCTTTGATCGGAGTATTGAAGAGGCGAAATTCTTGCGGCAAAGGGTCTTTCAAGTAGTACATCTGAGTTGAATATATTGTAGTAATGCTAAAGCTTTGACATTATCGGTCAGCTGCCATCTCGTAATAAGATCAGCTACGTAACCCCACACAAGAGTCATGAGTGTGCAACACTTGCCGCCACGGCAACAGGTGGCGCTGACCGACACTTCCACGTTTAAATGCACATTTTTACCCTATAAAGTGGACAGGAGAATAACCGCCACCGTAACTTAGTGGTGGAGCATCGGAAGCGTTCTTCGAAAGTCCCAGGTTTCTATCCTGCATGTGGCAAGTTAAATTTTGGTCCAGTTATTTTTATTCACCATTAAATTACAGTTACTTATCAGCATCATTATCAGCCTAACTACACCCAATGCGGGAAAAGGCCTCTCCCATGTTCTGCTAGTCAATACAGTGTTGTGCTTTCTGCTGTCATGAATGATATACCTGTGAAGTTTTTCAACTCATCGGCCCACCTAACTTTCTGTCTCCCTCTCACCTACTTGCCTTTGATGCGAATCCACTCAGTTACCCTTAATGACCAGTGGTTACCCTGCCTACGCGCTACTTGCCAAGCCCATGTCAATTTCTTTTCTCACTGTGAACTATTACATCATTAACACTAACTTTTTCCCTTACCCACTCTGCTTTGCTCATGCCTCCTAAGGTTACCCCTATCATTTTTTTCCATTGCTCGCAGCGTCGCTCACAATATAACCTGATCGCGAATCCTCTTTCTAAGCCTGTAGGTTTTGACCTCGTAGGTACCTGCTACCTGCAACATGCAGCGGTTATATACATTCATCTTGATCAGCCATGGTTTCCGAATGTTTGCCAATGGTCTCCACCACACTATTATTCTTCTAGCTACGTCAATCTCGGTGCAGCAATGGCGTTGTGGTTAGAGTACAAGCTTCGCCTACAAGAGGTCCAAGTTTGAATCCCGGTGCCGCGAGATTCTTCGCCATATTTTAAAATAAGTATGCGTGAGAGGGGTGTTACTCCTCATAATATACCCTGTACTTTCCCTGTCGTTTTTGTCTGTTTTCATTATCACCTAGCCTAACAAAGAAAACAAGCCTTTAAATTTACACTTTTTTCATTTCATAGCAAGAGTCTCTTTTGGGTCCACTTGATGCCTTGAAGCGGTATGCAAGGAGTTATTGGTCAGCTGCCATATTGTAATCACTCTACGTACTACGTACTACAAGCCGGCAATAAGAGTGATCCATACTCACCGCCATGGCAACCCTTGGCATCTAATCTGTCTTTCTTGCTGATCGTATCCAGCTGATTTATTTCTCAGGGGAAGTATCGGCTACACATGGCCACAGAACTGCTAGGCTGTTTTCCTATGTTTTAATAATAAGCCTGCCGCCTTGCGTTTCAATGTAAAGCTATCTGAGCTCAATTTTCTCACAGGTACTCTCGTAATTCTCGAAATATTCATCACACAAGGTTGCACTGCAAGGATGATATCATTCTATACTTCAGGATCGAGGTACGTTGAAAACTAATTAGTCATATTTGCGAATATGTGTTGTTTGTGCTTGAGCACACCTGTATTTTTGTTTAGTTTCGTTAAGATCAGAAACGTGTTTTCTTCAAAAACCGACCTAGATACATATGTTGTTTTAAAGCCAGGGTCCGGTTGCCAAACATCGACTTCTTTATCTGTGCTGGGTAATATCTTCGACAATTTCAGCACTTTCATGATATTGGTCTGCAACATTTTGCCATTTTAACCATCGTTACCAAAGAGCGCAATTCAATCAACAATGTGGCAGCTGCTGAACTATCTTTCAGGAGCGATCTACAGCTATTGCAATTTGCTTATCTGAATACTTCGTCCGAGTATGTTCTGCACATGTCACAAATTGTATCTGTTGAGCAGCCTCTTTGTCTTATCCCCCAGCATTTCTAATTTTAGGGCAACAAGGGTAAATCCCAATTTTTTTATAGTATTACTCCGCAATTTCAGCTCATTCATCGTTGATGAAATAGCCGTAGCACCAAAAGTATACAAATTCTTACTTTTCTTGCAACACGTTTTTAGGAACCCACAGCTAGTCATGGGTACTCTCCTCCTTCGAGGACAAAAAAACACAAATCGGCATTCATTGCCACTTAACTTGCAGTCTTGGGTTGCCCTGTGTGCTGGAAAAATAAAAAGGACCGGTTGTTGTGTGAAAATATTCTTTCCGAACTAATATAGGCTCAGAGAATAAATTCTTAGTCAGAAGTTGTATAGGAAAATTTTTAAGTGCCTTGTTTAAATTCACATATTTTTGTAAAATATTTTTCTTCTCTGTCATTTGTCATTTGTTGTCATTTTGTACCAGGTTATATTTCAGCAGTGTATCTCTTTACGCTCTTAGAAACTGCATTACTAGCCAAAAAAATTCATAACTTACCAGTTGTTATTACAAACAGATGAAACAAATTAAAAAGAAGGCAAGCTAGGCTACATTTCTGTCGTCCTATGTACTTTCATTACGCAGCGTTGTTTGTGTTTCTGCAGAAATTGTGCTACTAGACCATTTGAGCGCGGCGTCAATGTCCAGACTGATTATTAGTTTAAGACAATGTTCAAAATACCAGTTTACAAAAAATACAATAAGCTTGTGTAAGCTTTTGTTTCATGAAATGTTGATGTATTCTCATATCAACAGAATATCGGTTTCCTGACTTTTAATGCTCTGACAACAAGCTGAAGACGTCAAGCTAAAACGAACTAGCTTTAGCAATGCTAAGGTTCGTGTTCACAAACACTGCTCGACTCTAACCGTGACCTCAAGGAATCTTTGAGACTTTGCGCACAGCAGAAATCACGACGTGAAGGAGTCCTCAAAGATCCCTTGAGCACGAGTTTCTAGTCGAGGAACGTTTGTGAATACAGATCTCAGAGGAAATAATCTGAGCTCCTTCAGCGTGATTGTTTCCCGCTTGTTACGCTAGCAAGATATTAATATGGCTAAGAATTATTTTAAAGGCACTGAATTTCCTTTTCTTTAAATGTATATTCTTATAGCTCTCACAGTATGAGGAACGCGCGGAAAGCCTGTGAAACTTTGGTATTTATTATGTACCGGCCAAAACTGGCGATCAAGTAAATCGATATTTTGTAAGGACGCTTTGTCATTGCGTTAATGTTATGGCTCCTCCAAATAAATTTTCGCATGGAAGTACACATTGATGAAAAAAAAACCGTTGTTTCAAGTGGAGTCCCCAAGAATGAATCTTGAAACTCAAACGAACCTAATCACAAGCATTCAATCACTAAGGGGATGCTGTGAGCTCATTTCTTTTTACAGAATGCAGAAGAGAAGGAGATGGGGTAAGTGGAGTACAGGGAGGTCAGACGATATAAAAGCGCACCTTGTTTTGCACCACAAATTCAAAGTTAAAAGGAAAGAAAGAGGTAGTCTGAAATACTTGAAAATTCTGACTTATTACACACAAGAACTACTCACGCAAGCAGGGTAATGTCGCTATCACTTCCAAAAATGGTTTAGAAACTCACCAATAATGCCCGAGACAAGAAACAATACACACAGCACACGGAATGGCACCATGCTGGTAATATCTCACGTGTGTCCTCAATGTTATAGCGTCTTGCGATGTAACATTTCGATACGCCTTTCTTTGGTTCTGTACTTTGAAATACAGAAGTGTGCAAGAAAACTCCTCGAAATCAGTTCTCTGTGCAAGACATTGTACAAAAAAATAGAACATGTTTTCATTATTATTTAAGGCTCAGGAGAATGCAGCTTAGGCAAGCTAAACTGCTTCCAGCTGGTACTTGCAAGGACAAGATCTGGAGTGCACAATAGCTCAATTATTTTTATATGACAACAATTCATGGCCGATTCAGTCAAAAGTTAACGCCAGAGAGTTATTTCCAGTACATGCACTAGGTACCTGCACCGATTCCTCAGTCGTACACTTTTTAAGTATTGACTCCATCGTGGCTTAGGCGTTAACTCCTTTGTAGTTTACAACCAGTGTGAAGAAAGTGATACAGCTGATCTCTGAAAACGTCATCACTAAGCACCATTAGGTAATGGGGAGCAGCAGTTCTCGAAGCACTGGCATAAAGATTAACTGCGGTGTCACTTGTTTACGCTGTAGCCTCCTGGTATAGTAATTACCTTCTTGGTTATGCTATTACTGTATTGAAAATGACGTCAGATATCCGATGACGGCTTTCATTGAGCGAGAGTTCATCAGTATTTACAGTATATACGTCAATTTCAATATATAGAATTTATTGGACGCCGATGCGTTCATAAGTATTTGTTTTTTTTTTCTTTTTAGTAAACTGCTGCTTGTCAGCAACCTAACTTTATGCTTATGTACTCGCGAAGCTTCTCAGCTGATTAGCGATTTTTTCAGCGCAAAAAATCCGCCGATTTGCCTTCGAACGTGGTTTCACGGGTACTCACTGGCACGTTCAGGAATGGTACATAATTTTGGCAATTACATATTACATGGTCAATTTTCGTGACAAAATACGTAGGAACCCAGATGGCTCAATCAAGCGTGTGCATGTGCTATTGTTCGTGAAGTAATGTCATATGATCACGTGTGATATGCATGAATATGTGTGGCTTGTTTCTACAATAGATAGCACTAATAGTAAAGGGTCGGAATTGCAGTTATGATTAAGTGCGTTTGACTTCATTTCTTCTATGCAATGCAAATATGTGAATCATATTTTTTGGGGGAAATATTAGCTAATGCATATATTTTATATTCCTATATAAAATCTTCTAGTATGCTTATATCTTGCGTACGAGTGTAGGAATCTCCGCAATTGTCGGGTAACGCTTCGCGAATAGCGCTGTATCCGATTCCGTATTCGAATCGAGAACAGCGGTACACTTTTACGCACTATTCGATTCAATACCAAAATCGAATAGTGTATATTGAAAAAAATCAAAAGTTTTTCAAATTTTTTCACAAAAAGGAGTACTCACATGCAATCACTTACAACATCAAAGTTTCGGAACAGCTTAAAGTTTATTGTTCTTTTTTTAATTTCTAACAGAACCTGCCTCAAGCACAAGTATTTCCGAGACTATCGACGCAATAAAAATTACCGGAAAACATATTTTTTAAGTAAATCTTACTGTTGCTAACTTTTAATTATGCTGATGCTGTATCGCATCAGCATAATTTCAGCTGAGTGATTTCAGCTTCACGCGTAACACCCCTTGTGAGAGAGCATACACCAAACAGAAAAACTAACGACTTGAGAGCTTGCATAACTTTCTTTACATAACATTTTACAAAACTAAAATGGTGTTGTTCAATGAAACTATTTCAGCCTGAACTTCGCCTTGTGGTGCTTTTCACACCAAGTTTGAGCTGCTAGTTCATTGCACATTTAGTTTGCACATGAGCAGCCAAACGAAAGAGCTGTTTTCATTGTAGGCGTGAAAAAGATCGACAAATCTTTTCTCCTTCTGTAGTTGGAAAGAAATTTCAACGGTGTACTTAACGTATATTGATACTGTAAAGACAGAGCTGGTTAGCTATGGAGCGCTGCCGATACGGTCAGCTCGCACCAGTGATCTAGCGTCGTCCATCTACTTGTCTTCTTGAGTGGTATGCCACTGACTCATGGCGATATTTACCCATGCATGCAATGTATATTGGCAAAAATTTAGGAATGAAGCTTGCCCCTTTCAAATTTGTCTTTGATAAGCTAAATGCAGTTTGTAAACAAGACGCAGCTAGCAGCTCACAAATTGAAATATATTATTGCAAAACGAGTTATGAGAACATAGATTTTGCATCTCAACAATAGGCCAACAATAAGGTTTGCAGGGTTCCTAGAATCTTTAGCATAAGATTGTTGTTTTGTTTCTAAATTAACCGGAACAAGAATGAAGCAGGTTCTTAGTGTTTAGATTGAGAAGCTTCATATTTACACGTGAGAATCTACGAGGAGTAGATATAGCTTGTCTAGAAGCGAGAACGTTGTTCATTATTATGATTGCAGTGTGTCGTATACTGCGAGTTTCTTGCAACTTCTTTGTGTATGTTTTCGTGGTATTTGAACTAAAATTATACACCTTTACTTAGATATTCCTCTTTATTGCTGTGATCAGATCTTTATCCTACAGTTTAGCTCCTAGAATTGTTTTCAAGAATTGTTTCTTGAATTATTTCTTTCTAAATAGATCACGCTGAACATTTCACGTGGCCGCAATTTCTCGTTTGGCTGTGGATTGAACAAATGACACTTGTATATAGTAGTGGGCGTCATGGACAAGGCTTTATTGTTATCTATTTTTCTAGAATATCAAATATAGTGGACCTATAACTGAGGATTAAGCATAGAAATTAATACTCTTTTTACATAAACAATTTTATTCAGCTCACCACATGTCCCTCTACGCTGTTCTTCATACAGTAAGAGCTCGTTAGTTCCACCCTTCTTAACTAGTATTTTGATTAGTCAAACTTGTTATACCGCTGACGCTATCATACATATTGTTTAACGGCGTCGATTGTATCACATTTAGCCGTAACATGGTTCACAATGACCATCCAGGAATCCCACCGGCGAAGCGTGGTTTATGTGCGGGGAAGAACAATAAAGATGACTCACCAGCCAACCAGTATAAGAGGCGCGATCTGCATCGCCATTGCCGCATTGTGGACGGTATGCTAACAAAAAAACGTAGCTGATCCTTCTTGTTTAAAGGGGCCACTCACCAGGCTCCTAAAATACAAAAAAGAGCGCAATATTTTTTTCTAATATTTCTCGTCCTTTCTGGTGCACAAACAATTTGTAGACAGTAGTTCCTGTGACGTCTACAGCGCACATGTCCTTGATTCGGTGCTATACGCGAAATATGTGATTTGATTGCTGCACTGCTTTGACATACAGCCATCCATCTGTTCTTTTAAAGACGATAGTCTTTTTTGGGGGCCTTCGACACAAAAAGTTTGGTCTGTCTGTACAATTGACTGTCTGTCCACTCTAATGGCACTGGGTACTTGAAACAGCTGACCCAATCCACAGCGCCCACCAATGTTGCTCAAAATTTAGCGTTCATACTTGTGCAATTGTCAATAGTTTAGCAATGATTGCGCACGTCTGGGGCACCATAACAACGCGTATATATTTCTCACGTACATCTTTTAATAGAAAATGCATACATAAGTAATTTAAAGGACCGTAGCGCATATAACGCTGCGCTGACCATGCAACGCTTCCTCGAAAGGTAAGTGTTTCCAACGCTTTCCTAAGACGCGATGGTGGTGGCACCTACCGGTCGCCTTGCATTCCTAACCTTATCACATACGAGACGGGCGCGCACACCCGTCTCAGAGCCACGCACTTCGTTCTGCAAGAAGACTGTCAGGTGGCGCTCACGTCTCACGTGTGACGTGACTTGATGCGCTCGTTCGCCTCCACTGCACACTCGAGGCACCCTAACGCAGCGCCTCTAGAATACCATTCACCAAGTTTCTTGCACAGAACATCAAATTGTTCCCTTTCTCCACATGCAAGACTTTCGTCTTTCGGTGACATTTGCAGATTATATGCAGATACGAGGCCATTTTTTGTCTGGAATGAATGTCGTGCTCAATCAACCGAATAAACTTCATTTTTTTGTGTTTACAACTGCAAAAACGGCGATAACAGCATGTAGCCGAGAAGCGCGAAATCCTGATTGGGGGGGAGTGATTTTTAAGCGAAAGAAAATAAAATAAAAGTGAGCCCCGTAACTTTCTGCATCATACTGCGACACCTCAACATTGGCTCACGAGGGAAGGGGATAAGGGGGGCTTAAAAGGGATAAAGATAGAGATGAGAACACACACATACAGAAGTAAAGATAAGATAGAGAATGATGGGGACATGGTCGAAGGAGTCCGAGGATGGGGTACCACTCAGCGAGAGCTTCACGGCGTCAGGAGATGGTAGAGGGCGAGACGGTCGGCCAGTGCTGCGCTGTCGTTAGAGATTGCAGAAGCACAGCTGTTCGGCACAGCTGTTCCCTGTGCAACAAAGAATCTGCGCTTACACAGTTTGTGCAAGCCACTGCCATTGCACCTGATCGCATAAGTTTGCAAGAAGCAGGAACACCGAAACGCTCAGTTGAGATACACGCTCCACACAAACACAAACAACACGGACGGCTATTTTGGTTCGGAAGGATGTCGTTGTTAGCAGATAAACTGTACCAGGCGCTGACATACCCCACCAAATAACAACAGTATGGCCTTTCAACAGAGGTCGCCCGAATTGTCCCGAATGTCTACAGCTCACTTCAAGATGAGATGGCTGACTTTGAAGCTCACAAATATTTTGGCATGCTATCAACAGCGGAAAACGAGGTGACAGAGTAATACTGCTCGGAGATTTCAACGCCTTGATTACACAGTGGGGCTACAAAAGGGATACGGTTAAAGGAATAAACTCGCTGAGGGCAACGTAGGCTCATGATCAAGTCCTTGTCATGCTACCAGACTCTCTCACAAGACTGGGAAACAGCGTGGCTAGAGACACCAACCCTGACCTAAGTTTTGCAAGTGATGAACTAGGAGTAAACTGGACGAATCGAGACAAAACCTTGGAAGCGACAATTACATCCTCAGCATCTCTATACAAACGGCAAGAAAATACCCAACCGACCTGTACTGCATGTCTCACAGATTGAAGGAAATTTAGGGAGTGCCAGACTGATACTCAGGACCTTAAACAATAAAAGAATGGATGACTTATATACGGGAGGGAGCAGGTCAGGCAACTAAACGATACAAAACAACACTGCAAAACCCAGCTGTCGACAATCATCTACTCCACCTATGGGAGGCAAGACGCACCCTCATAAAAAGGTGGAAGAGGCAGCGGCCCAGCCGAAAGCTCAGAGATCGCATAGCACTGATCATGGGGGCAGCCAATTCGTCCTTACAGGAGCTGTGTACGTCAAACTGGAGGCGCTTGGGCAACTCTTTTCGAGAAATTTAAGCACGAAAAGAATTTGACAAATCTTTCGCAATATGCTTACTCCTGGTGACACAGAAAAGAACGCAGGCAAGCCCTGAGGCATACATTTAATGACTGCGCAGGCGAAGACGCGGACCTTCTTCGCGAACTCCAAGACTCCAACATGGGCGAAAGGGCAACACGGACAACTATAACACCCTATATGGGTAGGGCGAACCCTGCCCATAGTGAACCAATATCAGTCGCACAAGTATGCACTGCAGCGTAATCTTTCAAAAAGATTGCGCTTGGACTGAATCGCATCACGAATGCCATGATTAGAAACTTAGCTAGCGAAATACTAGAGCGCCTAACAAATGTCTCTAATGACACTATTTGCAAGACAGGAGGATCCATACCACCTGAATGAAAGGAGGCCGAAATACTTTTAATACCAAAGCCTGGAATACAAAATTCGCTTTCGGACCATCAACCAATATCATTAACCTATTGCTTGGGTAAAAGTTTCGAGAAGGTCATCCATATACGACATGGGAGGTACTTAGAGAAAAACAAGATCCTACCATGTTGCATGTTTGGCTTCCATCAGAGAATTTCTTTGCGAGACGTCTTCCTTATCCTTTGCTACGAAGTTCTGAACCCACCAACTGTAAGCATGAACAGAATCCTGCTTGCATTGGTTCTGCGCAAAGCTTTTGACAACATATATCATGACAAAACAATGACTGCTCTACAAGAGATAGGCTTTAGGGAGGTAACCTACAACTACGTTCAAAGTTTTCTCAACAATAGAAGAGCGTCCTTAGGATTGGCATTCTAAGAGGTAATAATAATAAGATGTCAAATAAAAGCACCCCACAGGGCTCTATACTGTCCCCCTATTATTCAATATAAGGATGCGAAATTACCTCTAATGTTGGAGAAAGACAAAGAACTTGGAATAGCCATCTATTCCGAAGACATCTCCCTTTTGGTTACAAAACGATCCTATGGAGACCGCCAAGACACTCTTCAACGAGCAATCGATACAATTAAGGGATATGCTAAGAAGGCACGTACGACATGCGTGCCTAAAAAATCTGAATTCATGCAAACCCTGCCCAAGAACGCCCGCCGGACTCGTTCTCCAGCCTTCAAACTGGAGCTTATTGGGAACCAGAGAAAGCAAGTATTGGAGCTTGGGGTGCTGGGAAGGCTAATAAAGAAGACGGGCAGCATCTAGTTAACGCAAAAAACGCTGAAACGCACAACGAGGAGCGTAGCGAGACTCACAAATTGAGTCACTTGCAGTAATGAGAGCATGAAGGAATACTACACCAGGAGATTGGCACATGCCTTTATCATTACCCGCATTACATAGGCTCTCCCGTACCAAAGCACACGCAGGTGGGAAGCATAGCAGGCGAAGACGCTCATACGCATTGCCTACAAAGCTGCTTATGGCCTACCAGACTGCACTGACACAGATCATTTGGAATGCTTGGATGTGCATAATACATATGATAAACACGCCACAGCCGTATTTATCGCGCAAAGAGAGACTGAATTCGACGGTGCAAGGTAGGCTATTGCTAAAGAGGCTTCAATGCTCCTTGTCAGCACAGTTCTGCGGTGAGGAGACGCATCAAATACCCAGAGAAAGCAGGGAACACATATACATCGCCCCGATCCTCAGAAACATGCACCCCAAGGTTAATGCCGGCCGCAGACTAGCAAGGGCGGTGGCACTAGAACTGCTACAAAATGACACCGACACTTACTATACAGACTCCAGTTAATACCCAAGGAAGCAAAACGCACTTGCTGCAGTCGTTACCCACCAAGCCAAGCGATCACTTCGTTGACAATACGTACAAAAAGCACAGCCTTAGCAGAAGCGGCAGCATAGCACTAGCCATCCGTGCAGCAGAGTACAAGAGACAGTGCGTGCGCGTTCTCACAGATTCGCAAGAGGCTTGCCAACTGCTGCTCAGAAGTGTTCTTCCCAAGAGCGTCTTACGTATCTACAATCCAATCTACAAGAAGACCACGGCATCACAAGGTTCTCCGCCCAAGAATGTGTAGGAGAAAACGAAAGGGCATTCCACTTAGCTCGAGCATGAACTTTCCGAGCCGTGGTCATGCCTACCCAGGTGGATTACTTCCCACCGACGCGGCAGAAAGATATCTTTGAGAGTTAAAAACTGACCCGGGAAACGATGGAACCACCCAACAGTAAGCTTAACCACTGACAATCCAGGGATTGGAGACGAATGCAGACGAACACAAATCCGGACATACACACAAATTGCAAAATACGGCAATTCAAATTTGCTCACTGCTGCCGTTGGTGCGCTGACACACCTACACTCCAGCGTGTCACGTGGACTTGCCGATAAAGAGCAGCAGAAAGCCTCTCACCCCTCATGACCCGAAACAAATTTGAAAGGTGGTGGAAGGTGCACTTACCCGGCAAGACGTAGGAAGCCAGCGGGCAACCTTGGAACAGGCCGAGCGAGCCGCTTTTGCCAGTAGGGCCCTGGAATAAGGGCTCCACCCACGGTAACCTTCGTATGCCATTTCAATCAGTGTTTATTCTGCGTCCTTGCAATTTCTATTTGCCTTTCTGAACAAATATTATGAAATGGTTGCTTATAAGGCCCTCCTTCCCATTGTCATTTCTCTCCAAAAACTCAGCTTGATACGTTTGTGATCACTACATAAGCTTCTGGACCCGTAGTCATCTATTATTATCAACCTGTGCCGTTCTTACGTGCTATGTGACATCTTTGCGTAATCTATCGCCGACTGTAGTCTTTCCACCACCTATGTTACAGCTTCTACGTGATGAGGCGCCACCTCGCGTGGAGAAAAGAATGATAAAATAAACAAATGTAACTATAGTATTTTCTGGCTTATGTCATGTTGAAAATACAAAAAATATTGAACGTGGAGAAGTGTCTGCTTGTGTGCCGACAATTCTCCTGGCGAGTCTAATCTATCTGAGCGATTCGCTGAGCCACTATCTTGTTTGGACAGCAAAGTAGCCGGCGTAATAGTTGTCTACAATGGCGTCTTCTCGCAGCTGTCTATTTGCCCGGCTACGTGAGGGTTGGAATGGGACTTAAGATGGCCTCTTTCTATTTAACTGTCCAGCCATCTGCGGTCATTATTCCAACACCCCCTTAGTCTCAAAAATAACTACGTCAAAGGTCAAGTGTCAGTTCTTTGCTGATATGAGCATGGCGCGCGCAGTCGCTACTGGGGCCACGATGGGTGGCGGTAAAGCACCATAGAAACAATCGTTAGTCGCAAATTGAAAAAAAAAAAAGCTATAGGAGTGCAGCTGGAGGCCCTCTTTAGAAAAGCTGTTGAATGGGACAAAACGGCGATGTAGTCAGCTTTGAACCTGAGCGCGGCATGTGCTATAGAATCGCCAACTAGCCAAACGAAAATTTCAGAAGGTTAAGATCTTATTTTTAGTTACGAAGGTACCTACCTCGTTTTTTTTTCATCGAGACCGTTAAAAATTCAGGAGAGCTGGCTGATCCCTTCCTGAAAGGAATCGGTATATTGCAAAAAAATGTGTCACAGCCGTCTTTTAATGTTTACAGTGCATTGACTTAAGAAAGTTTTCGCAATGCCCATTGGTGTTTGGCAACTACAGCACCATTTAGCGTATTATTTCTCGTGGTATTGTGTGGTTCGAGAAAGGTGTGTCATCAAAAAAAACAAGAAAAAGCATTTGGATAGTCAGAATAGCTTCGCTGATTGTATGCAAAACTTGGGCTAAGCTATAATGTGTGCTCTTCCGCGGCTTGTTAAAAAGCTGCGGAAAAGAATATGGTCCATCTCTACCTAGAAAACCGTGATGGAATGCGAATCAGCAGCGGTGCGCCCGGAGTTGACCCGGTTGAAATGGGCGTCGACGCGGGCGCTGGAACAAAGGTTTTTTTTGTTACCCTCAATTGCTGAAGAAATACAGAGGGGAGCCGGTCACAGCATGCAAAATACAAAACAGCAAACAAAACGTTCTATATATAGACAAGACTAAAGAAAAACAACATCTCTATTCAGTGAAATGGAAGAAAAGTGAAACATAAAAAATAGAAACGAGGGAAACACAAAGAAAAATTAGTGATTGTGGTAAAGTTATTATACTAGTAAAAATGTAAAATGAAAGAAGTGACACAAGTAAATACTCACGAACCTGTTGGTTTACAGCGGAATATTGACACATGTAGACAGAAAGTCTGGGGAGGGAAAATAGATGGCATGACTTGCAAGAGCTGTCGGGAAGTAGGTGAGCTGATAAAGAATGACGAAAATGGGAGTGATCAGAGATGAAAACGATGTCACCTGGTAGATGCTTCCAATCGTTTGATGTAACTGGTATCATCATCATCATCAGCCTGACTACGTCCACTGCAGGACAAAGGCCTCTCCCATGTTCCGCCAGTTGACCCGGTCCTGTGCCTGCTGCTGCCAATTTATACCCGCAAACTTCTTAATCTCATCTGCCCACCTAACCTTCTTTCTCCCCCTAACCCACTAGCCTTCTCTGGGAATCCAGTCAGTTACCCTTAACGACCAGCGGTTATCCTGTCTACGCGCTACATGCCCGGCCCATGTCCATTTCTTCTTCTTGATTTCAGCTATGATATCCTTAACCCCCGTTTGTTCCCTAATCCACTCTGCTCTCTTCTTGTCTCTTAAGGTTACACCTACCATTTTTCTTTCCATTGCTCGCTGCGTCGTCCTCAATTTAAGCTGAACCTTCTTTGTAAGTCCCCAGGTTTCTGCTCCGTAGCTAAGTACCGGCAAGATACAGCTGTTATATACCTTCCTCTTGAGGGATAGTGGCAATCTACCTGTCATAATTCGAGAGTGCTTGCCAAATGTGCTCCACCCCATTCTTATTCTTCTAGTCACTTCAGTGTCGTGGTTTGGCTCCACAGTTATTACCTGCCCTAAGTAGACATAGTCTTTTACAACTTGAAGTGCACTATTACCTATCTCGAAGCGCTGCTCTTTTCCGAGGTTGTTGTACATTACTTTCGTTTTCTGCAGATTCATTTTAAGACCCACCTTTCTGCTCTCCTTGTCTAACTCCGTAATCATGAGTTGCAATTCGTCCCCTGAGTTACTCAGCAATGCAATGTCATCGGCGAAGCGCAGGTTACTAAGGTACTCTCCATTAAATCTTATCCCTAACTGTTCCCATTCTAGGCTTCTGAAAACCTCCTGTAAGCACGCGGTAAATAGCATTGGGGAGATTGTGTCCCCCTGCCTTACACCCTTCTTGATTGGTATTCTGTTGCTTTCTTTATGAAGCACTATGGTAGCAGTTGATCCCCTGTAGATTTCTTCCAGGATGTTTATACATGCTTTATCGACGCCCTGATTCCGCAGTGTCTGCATGACGGCTGATATTTCTACTGAATCAAACGCCTTCTCGTAATCTATGAAGGCTATGTATAGTGGTTGGTTATACTCTGAGCATTTCTCTATTACCTGATTGATAGTATGAATGTGGTCGATTGTTGAGTAGCTTGTTCGAAATCCTGCTTGTTCGTTTGGTTGATTGAATTCTAATGTTTTCTTTACTCTGTTATCAATTACCTTTCTAAATAGCTTGTATACTACAGAGAGCAAGCTTATCGGCCTGTTTTCTTCAAGTCCTTGTCATCTCCTTTCTTATGTATTAAGATGATGTTAGCGTTTTTCCAAGACTCTGGTACTCTTCCCGTCAGGAGACACTTCGTAAACAGAGTGGCTAGTTTTTCTAACACAATCTGTCCTCCATCTTTCAGCAGATCTGATGTTACCTTATCCTCACCAGCAGCTTTGCCTCTTTGCATGCTCTCCAAAGCTTTTCTGACTTCTTCTATCATTACTGGTGGGGTGTCATCTGGGTTACTGCTAGTTCTTATAGTATTAAGGTCGTGGTTGTCTCGGCTACTGTACAGATCTCTGTAAAACTCCTCCGCTATTTTAACTATCCTATCCATATTGGCAGTTATTTTGCCTTCTTGGTCCCTTAGTGCATACATTCGATTTCTGCCTATCCCAAGTTTCCTCTTCACTGCTTTGACATTTCCTCCGTTTTTAAGAGCGTGTTCAATTCTCTCCATGTTATACCTTCTTACATCGGATACCTTACGCCTGTTAATCAACTTCGAAAGCTCTGCCAGTTCTATTTTGTCTGTTGTACTTAAGACTTTCATGATTTGACGCTTCTTAATGAGATTCTTTGTTTCCTGGGAAAGCTTACCAGTGTCCTGTCTAACTACCCTGCCTCCAACTTCCTCTGCACACTCCGTAATGATACTCGTCAGATTATCATTCATTGTATCTATGCTAAGGTTGGTTTCCTCACTAAGAGCCGAGTACCTGTTCTGAAGCGAGACTCTGAATTGCTCTACTTTCCCTCTCAGTGCTAGCTCATTGATTGGCTTCTTGCGTATCAGTCTCTGTCATTCCTTCCTCAAATCTAGGCGAATTCGAGACCGTACCATTCTATGGTCACTGCATCGTACCTTGCCAACCACTTCCACATCCTGCACGAAGCCTGGGTGTGCACTCATTATAAAGTCTATTTCGTTCTTATTTTCGCCATTAGGGCTCCTTCATGTCCACTTGCGGTTTCCTCGTTTTCGGTAGAAGGTATTTAAAATCCGTAAATTATGGCGTTCTGCGAATTCTACTAGTAGCTCTCCTCTGGCGTTTCTAGTACCGATGCCATAATCTCCTACTGCCTGGTCTCCAGCCTGCTTCTTCCCTACCTTTGCATTAAAGTCTCCCATCAGTATTGTATACTGTGTTTTTACCTTACTCATTGCTGATTCCACGTCTTCATAGAAGCTTTCAACTGAAGCATCATCATGGCTGGATGTAGGCGCGTAAGCCTGTACCACCTTCAACTTGTATCTCTTATTCAGTTTAATTACGATACCTATCACCCTTTCATTAATGCTATAGTATTCCTCTATGTTGCCAGCTATGTTTCTGTGAATTAGGAGCCCCACTCCCAGTTCTCTTCTGTCAGCCAAGCCCCGATAGCAAAGGACATGCCCATTCTGTAGCACCGTATAGGCCTCATCTGTCCTCCTAGTTTCACTAAGCCCTATTATATCCCATTTAACACCCTCTAGCTCCTCGAATAGTACAGCTAGACTTCCCTCACTAGATAAGGTTCTAGCGTTAAACGTTGCCAAGTTCAGGTTCCAATGGCGGCCTGTCCGGATCCAGAGATTCTTAGCACCCTCTGCTGCGTTGCAGATCTGACCGCCGCCGTGGTCAGTTGCTTCGCAGCTGCTGGGGACTGAGGGCCCTGAGTTATTTGACGTATGCATGTGAGAGGTTGTGGCCAGATACTGCACCAGGGTGGCCAATCCTTCTCTGGTGAGGGAGTGCGTTCCCGGCGGTGGTTATCGGTGAGGCCGCACCCCAGGCCTCGTAATGCAGGTCCATCACCACGCGGACTTTTTTTTATCCGGTTGGGAACTGCTCGGCACCGGGATTTGAACCACGGACCTTTTGCATGCGAGGCGGATGCTCTAACCACTACGCCATCGTTGCCATTATGATGTAACGCAGCTCAAAGCACTGCTTGAGTGAGAAGAAAGTCAGATACGTGCAAATTCCGATTGACATTTTGTTTTGTTTTTTGTGGGGGTTGGCAGGCTCTGGAAACAGTGAATGTATCGAAGCAATTTTGGCGTGCTTGCATATTCACTCGTGCACCATGGCGCATAGCAGGTGCGTCCACTGATAAAGGCTTAAAAACGCGTTAAACGCACTAAAAACGGGCAATTACACGTTTTTGCAGGCTCAAGCGCGCACGCTCGCAATGCAGATACTTCTGAGATCTTCAGTATTATGGGACAACAGTGCCGCCGCTACTGTCACCCGCCGGAGAATCAGCCGAGATGTGGCGGGGCCGCCTCATTCATTCCACTGTCCCCTTCTAGTACACTGTAATTACGCAGTCGTTGCCATCGTCTTGAGAGAGTGTTGGGGCTGGGCTTAGCCACGTCAAAGAACCGCGCGCTACTTCTCTTGCCAGGTGAATGCTGAAGCCGAAATTGAAACACTTCGCAAAGTGCATGCGAAGTTGACTTATTCACTGCAAGGCAAACGTGTGCAGATGAACACCAGTGATTACTTCAAATAATGACGAATGTCCTAGAATTTGTGAATAATTGTAAGTCTTCTGAAGCTTTCCCCTAATGTGCTAGCTCAATGCACACGCGCCACTGCATGGTGGGCCCTCCGTACAATTAGCTTTCATTAATTTGAACTTCTTTTAATACAACAAATTTTCGAGCTCCTTCGAGTTCAAATTATCAAGATTCGACTGTAGTACCCATTCACATAATGCCATCCTGCTTATCTATGCAACCACCAAGTGGTGTTTTGAAACTTTGCGACCCAATTTTGCACCATAAACTTGAAAATATTGCACAATTTTTACACAATCCCGATAGTTTTAATGCGGCTTTGGACCTCCTGGCATCATTGCACCGTGTTTAAAGGAGCCGCGTACAGCACTGATACACAGAAATTAGCACGAGTGAACAGATTCTAGAGTACATAAAACTCAAGAAGCATGAAATGGGGGCTAGTTAGTAAGACATTTAGTAAAATTGTAACTGCGCTAAAAAGTAGACGCGAGAACAAAGTGGAAAGGACAATTGCAGCCTGGATTGCAGCCTGAAAATGGTCAGAACTGCCATCGTCCTGTCCACTTTTTCTCGTCTCATTCCTAGCGCAGTTACAATTTTCCTAAATGTACACAAGACTGTATGGCACAACGACTGACGGTTTTCCTGTGCCCCAGCTACGCAATGTTTCATGCAGTACACATAGCCAACCTAACTATTCATTTATACACCACTGTTGTTTCCTGGTATTGTTATTGTTTAGTAGATACAACTGCAGCAGCTTTTAGCTAGAAGATATCCATCGAGCTTTTCTTTCTGATAGTTTACTTAGGAAAAAAGTTAAAAATTCTGGCAGATCACATCCACTGTGGGTGCGGGTACGATCTGCTGGATTTTTTTTATATAGCTTCTATGCCAGCTCTCCCCCTGCCTTCTCCCATATACTGTGGGTAGGCGGTGCGGGCTAAGATTTGAAAAAACTGACATTGTGGTTGTTTACAAGACTGGAAGAAAACACCCCGAGTGTCTTTCTCATGGCCCGTCAACACACAACCGCAAAACGACACGAATGATGACTGTTTCTTGGCAACCATAAGCAGTGGCGACTTCACTGAATGTCTACGAGCTGACCCCCCCCCCCCCGGAATTTGGGGGCCTTGTGAAACACCAAGAGCGTAGGAGTGCCATAGTCCCAAAAGGGTGCACACGACGACTGGCGTCATTTTCCTTCAAAACGACATCCTCTTAAAGAAGGATTTCTCTCCATCCCGGGCCGACTACCTCATCGATGAAACATCGGCAGTGTGACCAGAAACCCTGCAGGTCTTACACAATGACCTGACAGCTTAGCACCTCGCTTTTTCATGCACGCTCGCGAGGGTTAAATAAATGTATCCTGGTCACACCTTGCCTCCGACGTCATTCATTACCTGAAGACATGTCAGGATTGTGAGCACAATAAGACACTGTCCACAAGACCAGCGAGACTTCTGCAACCCATCGAACTACCTAACTGACCATTCCAGCAAATTGGTATGATCTTACGCTAGCCACGTTGCCGTCGTCGACTGTTGGAAGCAAGTGTATCGTAGTAGCTACCGACTACCTGAGCTGAGTAGTACTGAGTACAGGGCAAGTTGGTAAGGATTCATAACTGGCCGAGGCAAAATGCGCAAAAAACGAAGACATAGTAAAGGAAGGACACGAGCGCTGTGTTGTGTCCTTTGATTACTCTGTTCTTCTTGTCCTTCCTTTACTCTGTTTCTTTTTTGTGCTTTCCACGTCGACTAGCTACCTCACTCACTGTGCTGAAACAAAGGCCCTGCCCTAAGGCAGTACCTCCGAGGTAGCCAAGTTCTTCGATGAGGACATCGTCCTACATCATGACACCGCATAGGTTCTCATCACAAAAACAGGTGAGGCGATTACAACGGAGTTAGCTGGGCGATCTTGAGATATAGCCAGACAAGCCACCGCCGCACCACTATCTACCACCCATAGACCAAGGCCTTAGTGAGCTTGTAGATATGACTATTGTCGACATGTTGACCAAAAACGTTGACGTCGAGTACAAGACCTGGGATGACATTCTTTCATACATGACCTTCGCAAACAACATGGCTGTACGAGAAACCATGCAGATGTTGCCATATGAGGTCGTCTCCGGATAGAACCTCGCAATGACGTTCGGCGCCATGCTGCCCTACATCAACGATATAACCTCGGCGTGAATGTCTATTTTCAGTGCGCCGAAGAAGCCCAACAACTCGCCCGCCTACGCATAAAGAATCAGCAGACAACGACAACCGCCACTGCAATCTTCGACGAAGCTTCGCAGAATACCAAGGTGGTGACCACGTTTGGGTGTGGATGCCAATACGACGACGCGAACTCAGTGAAGGACTTCTTCCAAGATACTTCGAGCCATACATTAAGCGGCATCGCTATCCAGACGCTCTTGACTACGATGTTGTCCAAAACAGCGTTATGAACTCTTAGCGGCACCGTGCGCAACCTGAAGTTGACCATGTCATATTTGCAAGATGTTTCAGCGCGCGAACAAAGAAAAAAAGGACAGGGTAGACAGAAAGAGCGCTGCAATATTACTCTTGCAAATATGACTACAATATGACATCTTGAAAATATGACTACGCACCAACTAGCCCAAGTTTCCACTCTTCTTTATTCAAAAAAACCTTACAGGCCCTAGAACAGGGCATTGGGTAAGGGGGGGAGGAATCGGAATGGTACAGACAGGTAACGAACAGTTTACAGACAGGATCAGTGCAAGACAACGAAAAACTATATATATATATATATATATATATAAATGAGATCACATTTTAGGCTATACAGGGCGAAGTAAATTTGAGGGAATACAGCACTTGTTGATATGAACATGGCGACAGAGGGATACATTTTAAAATAAAAGACAAGGGGAATATAAATCACCGTTACGCAATGGTATGAAGGAGCGATAAAGTGTGTTTGTGTAGAAGAAAGTACCTTTAGCCCTATGTTTGTGGTCAATACGACAGGAAAGTTATGTGGTAAGCATAATGAGCTCACTATGCAGTACTGGATGATGGTAGGTCTTATGAAGAAGTCAAAGGCGGAAGTACTTCCGACGTAGTGATGAAGGTCGTAGTGACAAAGGGTGTTTCATTGTTGTTACGTTTAATTTACGGTGATAATCTGATAGAATAAAACGTGCAGTATTATATTGAATTAGCTCAAGATAATTGCACAGGTTTTTGTGGTGAGGGTTTCATATTGCTACAGCGTACTCTAATTTCGAACGCGCAAGTGTCTTATAGAGAAACATCTTGAGTGAATGTGGGACTTCACTAAAATACGATGTATATATCCCAATAAACGGTTATCATTGTTCGTGATTACGTTAATATGATCATTTAATGTTAGAAAAAGAATTCATAAGCCATTTAGTGCACCAATTCCTAATGTTATCATCGGTACGTAGTTCCCTGTAAAGCACACAGTCGTCGGCACACAAATCAACGCATTAAGAGACGCACTTAAGTAGGTTATTATTTCACAATAATAAAAACAAAAGTGGGTCCCAAAAGTTATCGCTGTGGTACACCTGATGTAACGCTTATCTCCAGCGAGTCATGACCGTTAATAGTGACGTACTGAAGACGATTTGTTAGAAAGTAGTCGAGCCATGCTAATACGTTAGAGCCAAGATTGAGAAAGGAGAGCTTATACGTTGTAAAGCATGATTGACTTTTTTCAAATGCTTCTGTAAAATTTAGAAAAATGCAGCCAATTCGAGATTGTTTATCGAGAATGGTGTGCACGTTACGAGTGAACAGAAGCGAGTGGGTTTTAAAGCAAAAGGTACTCCTAAAAGCACGTGGGGCTGGTGAAAAAAATGATTTTGATTCTAAAAAATTTGCAATACGCGAAAGTGGTAAATCTTCCAATAATTTACATGGAATGCTTGTCAGTGAGATCAGGCAATAGATAAGAGCGGAGCGTTTATTACCAACCTTGTATTTATTACCAGCCCAGTACCAACCTTGGCGACATTTTAGTACAAAGGCGTGGCTGCTTGGTCAAGAGACTGCTGGAAAATCTTGTTCAAGAAGATTGATGGATATGCGCTTATCTGTTTGAGAAACTTTGAGTTGATATTTTCAGTCCCTCATGACGACGATATTTTGAAGGTGTCAATTAACTTTGTAATTCCCGCAGAATCAAAAGTAATAGAAATCATTGAGCAGTAAAGACGGCACAACACTGTGTCAACAGGTGAAGCAGTGTTTCCCGAGAAATTGGCGAGTGTTTCCCCGAAAAAATGTCAAATAATACGGCACATTGAGATGCGGGTAGCGGTTCACCCGATTCATCGTTAATTGATAAATTTGAATTTCGGTTTGAACTAATAACGTTCGAAAATTGCTGGAGGTTCCTTGATAATAGTTCAGACAACGTATGTGTTTAGAAATACTTTTAAGCAATTCGTACAGCTTCCTTTTATTCTGCCTCAGCATTGCGATACGCTACCAAGCGATCTGTAGTATTTCGTAACTTGGCTATGCGGAAAAGGTGCCTTTTCTTATTAGACAAACGTTTGAAACGCGTATTAAGGCAAGATCTTTTTACGTTGTTCTGTATGCGTCGAAGGGGTATGTGCGCATTTTCGAGGTCAGTAACTAAGTCTTGAAAAGGTTCCAGTTTTCCTGTACACTCTCCCATTAAAATTGCAACAAAAAGTGTCTAAGTAATCACACATATCTTGGTTAATGGCATCAAAATCTCCATTCTGGTAGTCCCGAATGCCTTTGTCTTAAGTTCTACGTTGAAAGGACAAGGTAATGTCGAAATGTAGCATCAAATGATCGCTCAGACCAGGAAGGTTTTTAATTTGGGATATGAATTCTGGTTGTGTTGAAAAAACTAGGTTTGATGTATTGAACGATTCTTTCGTCACCCTTGTTAGTTTTTTTACAACTTAGTGAAGTTGAGCAATTTAAAAATCTAGGAACTGTTGGGATTGCGTTGAAGATGGGTCGAGCAGAGGAGTACCTTTGTGCCTGGCGATGTTGGGAAAATATATGTAACCAAAAAGAAAAATTAGTGATGAATGATGCCGATTGAAATTCACGATATGAAACCACGATGAGGGAAGCCTTCCGCGCTTCATTGTGGATTTCAACAAGCTCCACCCATCGAATAAATTTACGTACAAGATTTCCAAAACTAGCATCACTTCTTGGACGTCACTGCTTCGTTCGGAAATGACAGCCTGTAGAAAAACCTTTAGAAAAAGCCTTCTGACCAGCAAATGGTTCTACGCTTCAACAGCAGCCATTCAAAGCATTGCGAAACCAGTATTTCATATTCTTTGGCCTCGCGGTACCGAAAAATATGCACCGTTAAGCAGGAATGGGACAGACACGCACAACACGTAAAGCATTTTCTATTGAAACAAAATTATTCCGAAGACATTATCGACGATGTCGTACTACGTGCTTGCAAAGTTAACCGGAATGATATAACTAAGGGGCCAAAAAGTGTATCTTAAACGACTTCCTAAAGAAACCTTGTAGTAACTTACTCTTCATCACTGCCACGAGTCAACAGCATATTTCCGGCAATTTCAACATGATCCTGCAAAGCAAACGACTAACTTCAATTTTCGCGGAGCAATCTCACGTGGTGTACAACAGGGATAAAAACCTAAATGACATTCTTGTCAGAGCAAAATCAAACACTTCTAGAATTAAATCAGGGCGTCATTTCTGCGGAAACTCACGCTGTAAGGTATGCCCCCAGATGGTCCTGATTGATTGATTTATTTGTGAGGTTTAACGTCCCAAAACCACTATTTCATTATGAGAGACGCCGTAGTGGAGGGCTCCGGAAATTTCGACTACCCGGGGTTCTTTAACGTGCACCCAAATCTGAGTAAACGGGCCTACAACATTTCCGCCTCCATCGGAAATGCAGCCGCCACAGCCGGGATTTCATCCCGCGACCTGCGGGTCAGCAACCGAGTACCTTAGCCACTAGACCACCGTGGCGGGGCCCCCAGATGATCAAAACACGTCAATTAAAAACGTACTTCTCGGACTTCAAATTTAATATAACTGAAATAATTATTGTGACACCAGTAACGTAATATACATGCTACATTGCAACATCTGCGGGCAAGAATATATAAGCCAAACAGGCACGCCATTTCGACTGCAATTCAATATTTACCGGTACCACGCCACTTCTCTGCCAAAAAGACATTTGTCTAGACATCTGCCCCTCCCAAACCACCGATTTTAAGATAATGAGCGTAAATGTTTTATAGCCCAGATTCTCGAACATGCGCGAGTATGAACAGATTACTTTCGGCAGGGATGTAGAGAGAAATCAGCTTGACGTCGAGGATTTTTCACTGAACGTAGATGGTTGTGAACGCGCTGAGAATGACAGCGATGATAAACGATCAGCTGCTAGCTCACTAGCAGAGAATTGCACTTCCCGTCCCATCATGCGTTAACGTTTTTTACGCTCGTAAGTCACTTTCACTGTGTTTATTTTATATTATCCTTCAGCGAGCTCAAAATAAAAGCATACTTTTTCTTGTGAATTGAATGTATCCCAATTACAGTGGATAATACAAAGCGCCCCATGTTGTTAACACGCTCGAGCTCAGCCAGCGAAGCGAAATGGTTAGAGCAATGTAATATGCAGTTACGGCTACAGTCCGCGCTAACTTCTCTTGCACTTCACTGGTGTCGTCTGAACGACGTTGTTTTTCGACAAATATTCGCGATTTTACTTTGTGAAAAGCGTTTGCATGTAGTTGATTCGATATCCTTGTTTTGATCGTGCTGATGACACCTGCAACACCCAAGTCCAGAAAATAGCGCACTGTTAGAGTGTAATCATGGCAGTGACAGAAGCAGCTACATGATGCTTAGAGCGCAAGTAACGACGGCGTAATATGTTGGCAAATCATCGCTATGTTTAACATTTGTTTCTGTGCAGCCGCGACGGTGCGCTATTCGCTAGTGGACTACTACTGCGGCAAATTCACCAGATAGGTTCGGCACAAAATATATTGGAGTGCCGTTCAGTTCATAAATGAATTCTTGTTCTCACAGTTTGCTGTAACACGCACAATATTTTGCAAAGCATCGTCCATACGCGCTTGATCAGCTGACACCACCACCCTTTGCACCGCGGCAAGAAATGGGGTAGAAAACATTCAGAAGTTTATATCGGTTAGAAAAGTACTTTGGTTTGATGTACATTCATTGGAAGACCAAGAGTTGTCCGGCGCCCAGCCAAGGTGGTCTTGTAGCTAAGGTATTCGGCTGCTGACCCGCAGGTCGCGGGATGAAATCCCGGCTTTGGCGGCTGCATTTTCGATGGAGGCGGAAATGTTGTAGGCCCGTGTACTCAGATTTGGGTGCACGTTAAAGAACCCCACGTGGTCAAAATTTCCGGAGCCCTCCACTTGGGCGTCTCTCATAATCATATGGTGATTTTGGGACGGTAAACCCCACAAATCAATCAATCAAGAGTTGTCCGGCGAAAGCGGCACGGGGAGTACGTCCGAGCTTCCTATATTTTCTTACACCAGTTCACGGGTAGATTATCCTTCCGCAGTCATATTGAATTGCATGGCACGCGGCCTATAAGCCATGGGCATTGCGACTAATCTTTATTACTACAAGAGAGCGAGATACGATAAACAACGCAAATGACGCAGGGACCACTACGTCGGAAGTACTTCCGCCTTTTACTTCTTCATAGACCTACCATCATCCAGTACTGCGTAGTGAGCTCATTATGCCTACCGCATATCCTTCCTGTCGTATAGACACAAACATAGGGCTAAAGGTACTTTCTGCTACACAAACAGACTTTATTGCCCCTTCATACCAGTTACATCAAACGATTAGAAGCATCTACCAGGTGATTACGTTTTCATCTCTGATCACTCCCTTTTTCGTCATTCTTTATCAGCTCACCTACTTCCCGATAGCTCTTGGAAGTCATCTCATCTATTTTCCCTGCCCACGACTTTCTGTCTACATGTGTCAATATTCCGCTGTTTTCCAGCAGGTTCTTGAGTATTTATTTGTGTCACTTCTTTCATTTTACATTTTTTGCTAGTATTGTATAACTTTACCACAATCACTTTTTCTCTATGGGTTTCCCTCATTTCTATTTCTTATATTTCACTTTTCTTCCGTTTCACTGAATAGAGATGTTATTTTTCTTTTTCTTGTTCATATATAGAACGTTTTGTTTTGCTCTTTTGTATTTTTCATGCTGTGACCCGCTACCTTCTGCTTCGGCGATTGAGGGTAACAAAAAAAAAAACCCTTTGTTCCAGCGCCCACGTTGACGCCCATTTCAAACCGGGTCAACTCCGTTCGCACCGCTGCTGCTTCGCATCCCATCAGGGTTTTCTAGATAGAGACGGACCATATTCTTTTCCACAGCTTTTAACAAGCTGCGGAAGGGCAGCACGTTAAAGCTTAGCCCAAGTTTTGCATACAATCAGCGAAGCTATTCTGACTATCCAAATGCTTTTTTTTGATGACACGCCCTCCTCGCACTACTCAAGCTACCACGAGAAATAATACGCTAAACGGTGCTTTAGTTGCCAAACACAAATAGGCATTGCGAAAACTTTCTTATATCGATGCACTGTAAACATTAAAAGACGGCTGTGACACATTTTTTTCGCGTTGTACTGATTCCTTTCCGGAAGGAATCAGCCACCTCTACTGAATTTTAGTGGTCTCGATGAAAAAAAAAAACCAAGTTAGGTACCTCCGTAACTAAAAATGAGATATTAACCTTCTAAAATTTTCATGTGGATAGTTAGCGATTCTATAGCACATGCCGCGCTAAGGTTCAAAGCTGACTACATCGCCGTTTTGTCCCATTCAACAGCTTTTCCAAAGAGGGCCTCCAGCTGCACTCCTATAGTTTTTTTTTCAATTTGCTACTTACGATTGTTTCTATGGTGCTTTACGGTAACCCGTCACGGCCCCGGTAGTGACGGCGCCCGCCATGCTCATATCAGCAAAGAACGGACACTTGACCTGTAACGCAGTTATTTTTGAGACTAAGGGTGGGTTGGAATATTTACCGCAGATGGCTGGACAGTTAAATAGACAGAGGCCATCTTAAGCCCAATTCCGACCCTCACGTAGCCGGTAAAATAGAAAGCTGCGAGAAGACGCCATTAGAGAGAAATATTACGCAGAGTACATTGCTTTCCAAACAAGATGGTGGCTAAGCGAATCGCTCAGATAGATTATATCTCGCCAGGATTAGATGTGCACACAAGCAGGTGCTTCTGCACGTCTATTATTCTTTAAGTTTTCAACATTAAAGAAGCCAGAAAATACAACACTTACATGGGTTTATTTCATCTTTCTTTTCTCAACGCGAGGTGGTGCCTCTCCACGTAGAAGCTGTAACATAGGAGGTTTAAAGGCTACAGTCGGCGATAGATTACGCAATCATGTCACATAGCATGTAAGAATGGCACAAGTTGATAAACATAGATTAATATGGGTCTAGAAGCTTATGTAGTGATCACAAACGTATCAAGCTGAGTTTTTGAAGAGAAATGACAATGGGAAGGAGGGCCTTATAAGCAACCACTTATAATATTTGTTCAGAAAGGCAAATAGGAATTGCAAGGGACGCGGAATAAACATTGATTGAAACGGTATTCTAAGGTTTCCGTGGGTGGAGCCCTTATTCCAGGGCCCTACTGGCAAGAGCGGCTCGCTCGGCCTGTTCCAAGGCTGCCCGCTGGCTTCCTAGGCCTTTCCGGGTAAGTCGTACCTTCCATCACATTTCAAATTTGTTTCGTGCGATGAGGGGTGAGAGGCCCTCTGCTGCTCTTTGTCGGCAAGTGCACGTGACGCGCTCGAGTGTCGGTGTGTCAGCGCACCAAAGGCAGCGGTAAGCGAATTTGAATTGCCGTAATTTGCAAATTGTGCGTATGTCCGGATATCTGTTCGTCCGCATTCATCTCCAATCCCTGGATTGCCAGTGGGTGAGCTTACAATTGTGAGGCGCCATCGTTTCCCGGGCCAGTTTTTAACTCTCAAACATATCTTGCGGCAGCGTCTGTGTGAAGTACTCCACCCGGGTCGGCATGACCACGGCTCGGAAAGTTCATGCTCGAGCTAAGTGGTATGACCTTTCGTTTCCTCCTACACCTTCGTGGGCGGAGAACCATGTGATGTCGTGGTCTTCTTGTAGATTGCATCGTAGATACGTGGGACGCTCCTGGGAAGGACACCTCTGAGAAGCAGTTGGCAAGCCTCTTGCGAATCTGTGAGAACGCGCGCGAACTGTCTCTTGCACTCTGCTGCATGGATGGCTAGTGCTATGCTGCCGCTTCTGCTACTGCTGTGCTTTTTGTACGTATTGTCACCGAAGTGATCGCTTGGCTTAGGTTGGTAACGACTACAGCAAATGCATTTTGCTTCCTTGGGTATGGACTGGAGTCTGTATAGTAAGTGTCAGGGTCAATTTGTAGCAGTTCTAGTGCCGCCGCGCTTATTAGTCTGCGGCCGCCATTAACCTTGGGGTGCATGTTTCTCTGGATAGGGATGACGTATATGTGTTCTCTGTTTTCTCTGGGTATTTGATGCGTCTCCTCACCGCAGAACTGTGGTGACAAGGAGCATTGAAGCCTCTTTAGCCTACCTTGCATCGTAGAATTGAGTCTCTCTCTTTGCGCGTTATATACGGCTGTGGCGTGTTCATCACATGTATTACGCACATTCAATCATTCCAAACGCTCTGTGTCAGTTCAGTCTGGGAGGCCATATGCAGCTTTGTAGGCAATGCGCATGGGCATCTTCGCCTGTTCTGCTTCCCATCTGCGTGTGAGTTGGTACGGAAGAGCATATGTATTGGAGGTAATGATAAAGGCATGTGCCAATCTCCTGGTGTATTGTTCCTTCATGCTCTCATTACTGCAAGTGACTCACTTTATGAGTCTCGCTACGCTTCTCGTTGTGCGTTTCAGTGTTTTTAGCGTTAACTAGATGCTGCCCGTCTTCTCTATTTGCATTCCCAGCACCCCGATCTTATATACTTGCCCTATCTGGTTCTTATTTAGCTGCAGTTGGAAGGCTGGGAAACGAGTCCGGTGGCTGTTCTTGGGCAGGATTGGCATGTATTCAGATTTTTCTGGCACGCATGTCATACATGTCTTCTTAGAATATCCCTCGAATGTATCGGTTGCTCGTTGAAGAGCATCCTGGCGGTCTCCATAAAATCGTTTTGTCACCTAAAGGGGGATGTCGTCGGCATAGATAGCTATTCCAAGTTCCTTGTCTTTCTCCAACATTAGATGTAATTTGCGCATCCTTATATTGAATAACAGGGAGACAGTATAGAGCCCTGTGGAGTGCTTTATTTGCCATGTTAATATTATTACCTCTTAGAATGCCATTCCTATGGACGCTGTTGTATTGTTGAGAAAACTTTGAAGGTTGTTGTAGGTTATTTCTTCACAGCCTATCTCTTGTAGAGCAGTCAATGTAGCGTCATGATATATTTTGTCGAAAGCTTTGCGCAGGTACAATGCAAGCAGGATTCTGTTCATGCTTACAGGTGGTCGGTTCAGAACTTCGTAGCAAAGAAGAAGGAAGACGTCTCGCAAAGAAATTCTCTGATGGAAGCCAAACATGCAACTTGGTAAGACATTGTTTTTCTCTAACTACCTTCCATGTCGTGTATAGATGACCTTCTCGAAACTTTTACCCAAGCAATGAGTTAATGATATTGGTTGATGGTTCCAAAGCAATTTTTGTATTGCAGGGCTTTGGTATTAAAAGTATTTCTGCCTCCTTTCATTCTGGTGGTATGGATCCTCCTGTCTTCCAAATAGTGTCATTGGAGACATTTGTTAGGTGCTCTAGTATTTCTCTTGCTAAGTTTCTAATCATGGCATTCGGGATGCGATTCAGTCAAGGCGCAATCGTTTTGAAAGATTATGCTGCAGTGCATACTTGTGCGACTGATATTGGTTCACTAAGGGCAGGGTTCGCCCGACCCATATAGGGTGTTACAGTTGTCCGTGTTGCCCTTTCGCCCATGTAGGAGTCTTGGAGTTCGCGAAGAAGGACCGCGTCTTCTCCTGCGCAGTCATTAAGTATATGCCTCAGTGCTGGCCTGCTTTCTTTTGGGTGTTACCAGGAGTAAGCATATTGCGAAGGATTGGTCAAGTTCTTTTCGGGCTTAAATTTCCCGAAAATAGTTGCCCAAGCTCTTCCAGTTGGAAGTACACAGCTCTTGTGCAGACGCATTGGCTGCCCCATTGATTTGTGCTATGCAATCTCTGAGCTTTCGTCTAGGCCGCGGCCTCTTCCATTTTTTTATGAGGCTGCGTCTTGCCTGCCATAGGTGGAGGAGATATTTGTCGACAGCTGGGTTTTGCGTTGTTACTTTAAATCATTTAGTTGCTTGACCTGCTCTCTCCCATATATAATTCATCCAGTCTTTTACTGTTTGAGGTCCTGAGTATCAGTCTGGCACTCACTAAATTTCCTCTAATGTGTGAGACATGCAGTACAGGTCGGTTGTCTTATTCTTGCCGTTTGTATAGAGATGCTGAGGATGTCATTGTCACTTCAAAGGTTTTGTCTAGATTCGTCCAGTTTACTTCTAGTTCATCACTTGCAAAACTTAGGTCAGGGTTGGTGTTTCTAGCCACGCTGTTTTCCAGTCTTGTGGGAGAGTCTGGTAGCGTGACGAGGACTTGATCATGAGCCTGCGTCGCCCTCAGCAAGTGTATTCCTTTGACCATATCCCTTTTGTAGCCCCACTCTGTAAGCAAGGCGTTGAAATCTGTGAACAGTATTACTCTGTCACCTCGTTTCGTGCTGTTTATAGCATGACAGAAAACTGTTGTGAACTTTAAAGTCCGCCATCTGAACTCGAGGTGAGCTGTAGACATCCGCGACAATGTTTCTCCGGCGACCTCTCTTAACAGGCCATACTGTGGTTATTTGGTGGGGTATGTCAACCCCTGGTACAGTTTTTATGCTAACAACAACATCCTTCTGAACCAAAATAGCCATCCCCGTGTTGTTTGTGTTGTGTGGAGCGTGTATCTCAACTGAGCGTTTTGATGTTCCTGCTTCTTGCAAACATATGAGATCAGGTGCAATGGCAGTGGCTTGCACAAACTGTGTTAGCGCAGATTCTTTGTTGCATAGGGAGCGGCAGTTCCACCGCCATGAATCGAGATTCTCTTGGTGGCCTGTGATGGGTCCAGCCATCATAGGGGCTCTCAATGGTATCTGTTTTAGTCATTGTCGACACTTTAGGGCAGCGGCATTCAGGGCTTGAGCTTCCACGTTTCCTTGGTTTTTTTATTCCTCTAATTGAGTGGTCGACGAATTTATTTAGATTGCCCGGCTCTCCTAACAGAAGTTGCAGTTTAGTTCCTATGTCTTGCAGCTGTCCCTCTACATTTTGAGGGTGGGAAGTGCCTGGTTGTGTTGAGCTGGCTTCCATTTGTGGCTGTTGGTTTTCTGTACTCTGGTTGATTCTTCCATTAGTAAAAAGTTTAGAGTGCTACTACCTCTGTCTGTAGCGCCACAACGCAAGAATCAAGTTGGTTATTTTCTGCGATTTTTCTTTTATATTTCTCGTGTTGTGTAATTTTTGTGGTTGGGTGAGATGTGCCATCAGCGCAGCTTTCCTTCTTTCTTTTTTGTTAACAAGCCCACCTTGAACTACCCCAGCTATACCACGGGAAATAATACGCTAAAGGGCGCTACTACAGGCATTGTTCAAACTTTCTTATAGCAATGCTCTGTAAAGAATAAAATACGACTGTGACATTTTTTTTTCTTTCTCGTTATTTCGATTCCTTTCTTGAAGGGATCAGCCACCTCTCCATGTTTCAGGTTTCTTGCTGAGAAAGAAATCAGTTAGGTACCTTCGTACCTAAAAATCGCATACCCAACTTATGAAATTTCATCATCATCATCATCATCATCATCATCATCATCAGCCTTACTACGTCCACTGCAGGACAAAGCCTCTCCCATGTTCCGCCAGTTAACCTGGTCCTGTGCTTGCTGCTGCCAATTTATACCCGCAAACTTCTTAATCTCATCTGCCCACCTAACCTTCTGTCTCCCCCTAACTTGCTTCCCTTCTCTGGGAATCCAGTTAGTTACCCTTAATGACCAGCGGTTATCCTGTCTACGCACTACATGCCCGGCCCATGTCCGTTTCCTCTTGTTTATTTCAACTATGATATCCTTAACTCCCGTTTGTCCCCTAATCCACTCTGCTTTCTTCTTGTCTCTTAAGGTTACACCTACCATTTTACAATTGGCTAAAATTTACAATTGGCTAGTTATCGATGCTATATCACATACCGCGCTCAGGTTAGAAGCTGACTTGATCACCGTTTTGTCCCATTTATCAGCTTTTCTAAAAAAGACCTGCAGCTGCACTCCTATAGCTTTTTTTTAATTCGCAACTAACGATTGTTTCTACAGAGCTTTACGGCCGCCCATGGTGGCCCCAGTAACGACTGCGCATGCCATGCTCATATAAGCAAACAGCTGATACTAGGCCTGTGACGCAGTGATTTTCGAGACTAAGGGTGTGTTTGAATAATTACCGTAGATTGCTAGACAGCTCGATGGACAGCGGCCATCTTAAGTCCCATACCAACTCTCACGTAGCCGGCAAAATAGACAGCTGCGAGAAGACGCTATTGTAGACAAATACGACGCAGACTACTTTGCTGTCCAAACAAGATGGTGGCTCAGCGAATCGCCCAGACTAGATCTCACTATGATGGTCGTCGGCACACAAGTAGGCGCTTCCCCACGTTTATTATTTTAAAAATTCAACGTGAAATAACCTAGAAAAAACAACAGCTACATTTGTTTTTATAGCTTTCTCTTTTCAACGCAAGGTGGCGTTTCATCGCGTAGAAGTGCAGATTGATGCCAGGGCGGAAGTATTGATAACCAAGACATATAGGGCCAAATACGAAGGGGTAGAACAGTAATTAGTGCATACGAAGAGGAGGAGGAAACTGCTGAACACTTGATAATGTTCTGTAATGGGCTTCACGCTATAGTTCAGAATGATGGCGCAGAGTTTTTCAAAGCACTGGGGTTTAGGTAAAGGGAGGGCATAATAGACTTTAGGCGGGTAGAATTAACTAGAAGGAGGTTATGTGATCGGGGGCTAAAGTCAAGGCACGAGTGAAAATTAAACCCTTCACTGCAAAGTACGAGTCCTCAATCTCACTATTTAAAAAAAGAAATAAATCTAGATTGTGGTTCACTAAGCAATACGGCTTGGTGGTGTTAGCCACTGCCCGATCTAAAGGGTACAGCCATAGCAGTCTATCCATCTATCCAGCCGTATTATAGGAGGTGGAAAGACTACAGACGGCGATAGATTACGCAGTTATGTCACATAGCATGTCAAATCGGCATAGGGTGATAGACATAGATGAATATTGGATGAGAAGCTTAGGTAGCGATCACAAACGTATCAAGCTGAGTTTTGGAAGAGAAATGAAAATGGTAAGGAGGCCTTCTAGGCAACGATATGGCTATATTTATTCAGAAAGGCAAATATAAACAGCAACTGAAAAGATTGATAAAATAATCACCGAGAATACTAAAACGAAGTGGACATGCACAAATATAACTCTATTGTGTGAGTTAGATCTTGCAAAAGTACGAGTCAAATTAACCGGGAAAAGTAGACCCACACCAAGAAGCTGGTGGGATGAGGATGATAAGAGAGCCATAGTAAGACGTCAGAAAGCCTGCACAATACGCAGGTATGCTAAACAGAGGGCTGAACCGGGAGACTATGCAAAAAAATGGGATAACTTTTTGAGTCGCAGATGGGAAGCGTCAAATCTGATCAGCGAAAAAATTGGAAAAAAGGGTGCCCAATAGCTGGCGGAAGTAAACAAAAATGATAGAAAGGTAGCTGCAAAATTTTGGCAGAACGTCAATTTTCTGAGTAATAACGGAAGCATGGAATAGAAGCATATAATTGCAGTTCAAAGTGTTAGACTAGAAGGGGATGAGGCAATGGAATATAAAGGAACAGTGATGACAGAAAAATGTAAAGACCAAGGAAGCGCTGGATGCACCATACCAGATGAGGATAGACAAATTAGCGCCATGGTTTCTGTTAGACAACGAGAGTGCGAAACGGCAAAAATGGTTCCTAAAATGGCACATCAACAGGTCCTTATAGCATCCCAATTATGCTAATAAAGAAGCTAGGACCGAAATGTAAGCAAACGTTAAGAAAGGCAGAGAGCAAAGCAATGATGAATGGTGATGCCCCCAATGGGTAGAAACTAGCAGGATGAGGTTAATCTATAAAAAAGGAAGCAAAGCCGATATAAACAACAGCCATCCTATAACAGTGACATCTGTAGTTTGCAGGCTGGTGATGCAAATAGTAAAGAAAGACTACAGACAGGTGAAAACTGAGTGGGTATTGGGAGAACTACAAAATGGGTTCCGTAACTGGAAAAGGTTGGAGGACAATCTGTTTTCATTGATGCAGAGTATTTAAATATCCAAAAATAACACAGACCCCTGTGGCTCGCATTATTAGATATCAAGGAAGCTTGCAATAGTGCGATTCAAGAAGACTTGTGGGGAATAATAGACACAATAGATGTGAAAGGTGGAGTACCTAATCTTTTAAACGATATATAAGGAAGTAACAAGGTAGTTATAAAATGGGAACAACAGGTATCCGAACCTATTGAAATAAAACACGGGCTTCGACAGAGATGTCTTTAGTCACCATTGTTACTTATGCTGTATCGACAGAGGCTAGAAGCCAAACTAGTGGGGCGTTGACTCGTCTTCATTTTCTCTTTTGCTGACCAAGAAAGACATGTTGAATAGTCATTGCTGTTGAATAGTCATTGGCAGCATTGATGTATGCAGATGATATAGTATTAAAAGCTGACAACAAGAAAGATTTACAAAGATTGATTGACATCGGTGGTAATTAGGGAGGTAGGGTAAACATGAAGTTCAGAATAGAAAATCGGCAATCAAAATTTTTAATGATAACGAAGACAGTGAGCGTAAGGAAGTCACACTTGAAATCTTGAATAAATGCAAATGTTTGGGCGTATGGATAAATAGCGTGGCTGAGTAAATAATCAAGCGCGAAAGACATGTAATGACTAAGGGTACCAAGATTGCGGCTGTAATAAAAAATAGGTCAATGTGGAACTACAATAGGTAGGACATTGTAAGTGGGATTTGGAAAGGCGTCATAGTCTCGAATTTGATGTTCAGTAATGCAGTCTTGTGCATGAGATCAGGCGTTGAAGCAAGATTGAAAATTAAAACAACGTGGCAGAGGTAGACTTGCTTTTGGGAACACTCGGGAATACCTGCAACCTCCTGCGGCATGGCACGCAACCTCCTGCGTGCCATGACGCGAAGGTTGCAGCGCGAATGTATGGGGACCTGGCCGGAAGGACCCAAGTCTTCACTGAAGGGTCCATCCTGTTGGATGGCTCTGCTGCAGCCGCCTTTATAGCCCCCCAGCTTGGCACGGAGTGACAGTGCCGCTTGCGGTATTGTGTATCCTCCACAACAGCTGAGCCAGTCGGGATTTTGTTGGCTGTCGACCTCGTACGCCTGTAACCAGTCGTCACGAGTGCAGCAATATTCTGCGTTTTCAAACCTGCCCTGAGCCAGCTCACGAGGGAGAAACGAGGCCCGCTCCTTGGTCAGCACCCTGCACGCAGCGTTCTGGTGCTTTAAGAGCACGGCTGTGATCTTGTGCTCCAGTGGCGCCCTTCACACATCGGACGCGTTCGTCATCGTTTCTTTCTGTGCGGTGGCACTCTGAGACTACTGCTTCTGTATGCACTCTCATGGCGCAAAAGCAAAGCAGTTGCTTCGTCCCGGGGTGGACTACAGGCTATAAGTCAGCTAAAATGAAGCATGCGTTGTTCAGGGTTCCAAAGGACCAAACTCTGTTTGCGCAGTGGTGGAGAGTGACCCTGCGTGCTGACAAGCTGCTTAAAAAAACTTGGTTGTGTACAAGCTGCAATTCGACAAGAGGTACATCTCCTGGCACTTCAAGCACACGGGGAACGGTGAAATCGTCTGCATTAAAATGGGTAAGGCCATAGACGTGCGCAGGACTCGCGTTCAGGGAACGAGAGGGTGGGCGAAGCTTCATTGCAGCACCCGCCCTCCCTATTAAATCAGATTAGGAGGCAGATTTGTTGCTTCCCTTTTAGGTTACTAAAAGAGTGCCCCGCCGCCTAGTTAATGTATAGAGCAAATTTAGCGCCCCCCCCCCTTTTCCAGGTGACTTGGGGGAGCACCCGCACCCTCTGCCCCCCCCCCCCTCATGCTTATGCCTATGAGTAGGTCTAGCGGAAAAGCTCTTCGCACTTGTAGACGCCCTTCAAATCACTTTTTAAAGTGGTGTAGCTACAACGAGCTTCACCGTGACAGCTTGCAAGAGCTTGTTTCCTGGTTGCAAAAAAAAAAGTCACTATAAGCTGCACGCAACATAGTCGGAACCTCAACAATCAAGTGACAAAGTTTTTTACGCTCACACATTTGCGTTTTTACACAACAGCACTAAACAAGGTCGAACGTCTTTACGTGAAAAAAGGAAGTACCTCAAGCTCAAGGTCATCACCTAGCCAAAAGAAACGATGTTCTGTGGTGCGCTTGTGAACCATAAAATGTTTTTTTTTCTTTTGCATAAAAAAAGACGTGTGACCAAATATTAAGACAGCATTGTTGTAAAAGATAGAGAATCACTACTCGGTAACGCGTTGTACGTATGGCCAGTGTGTAGAAAATACAACGTTTTCATTCAGATGCTGCTCGTGATTCTCGCCTCTAAGTTTGATTATGCGTTAACAGAAGTAGCTAAGCGAGCCGTGCATGTTACTAATGATGGGGCATTATTTATAGATTAGTATTTGAAGAAATGATGGTTCGCCGTGGGGCGTGTTGCAAGCAGTAGCTCACAATTGAGTTTATTGTTCCACTCTTCTACCACTTCACACAGAGAAAATGTTTCAGTGCCGTCACGCGCTCACTTTTGTCACCCTGTCGATATTTCTGTTAAGTCGCGGACTCGCGTAGGCATGCTGTCATTCCAGAAGCTAAATAACACATTTGCTTAGTGGCCATTTGAGGCCATACACGAGCAATAAAATAAATTTTAAATATTTCATATTGCCCACGCGCGTGGTTGATTTCCGTCTCTGTGCAGCGCATCGCCGCCTTGGGTGACGTGCAAACGTGGGCCAGCGCCACCTGGTAGTTTGCTTCCAAGACGTTACGCGCTAGCCAGCACATTCATCACACTTTTACATTCTGGGCACTGTATTTTGGCTCTGAGGACTGGCTCCGGGTGGCGAGCAGAATGGAAGCATCGTCTGCGCAGTCCGAGCTCACCGAACTGCGCTGACTGTGGCGTGGTGGAAACATTGTCCCACCTCTCCTGTGAAGACACGTGAAGCGCGCAAGCATAGAGGAAGGAAAAGACTTAGGAGAGGCCCTGACGTAACTCGTGAGAAGCCGTGGTGAAGCCGAAAGTCGGCTATATTGACTGTGCAAATTCTCCTCTCTTGTTTACATCCGAATGTAAATCAGAAGGCGCGACTCGCTCTCCGGCTCGGAAAGCACGTGAACTGCGCAGCGCGTGTGTCATGACGATCCAAAACGAATGTAACGGGGCTCCACCCTCTGGGTCAGCACAACACCTTCGCGAAATCATTTCGTCCGAGTATTAACAGCGAGTAACAGCTTGCCGACAACGAAGAATGACAAAAGAGCGCACGCAAGATGCACTGACAACCACGAAAGTTTTCACGTCATTATTTCAGCAACTGTACAGACAACACGATCGGTCATGCGCCTTCCTATACGGTTGCATTCCACCACGCGACTGACGCGGCGCCCGGCCACTGTGCCCATGTTTGGCTTAAGACTCACCGGTGCCATCCTTCTGCGACCGTGGTCACTTTGAGCATGGCGCAAGTGACATTCTGACGCAGTTGCTCTAACGCTGAGATTACAATGCTGGTTGCGAGCATAACAAGCGAGCTGAAAAGGTGTTTCAATATGCGCATTCAAGTGGTTACTGTACACATACCGAACACGAAACTACATTTTAAGCCAAAATTTGGCAAAGTTGGACTAACTGTGGTCTCGAAACCAACAGACGAACGGTTTGTCCAACAGAACTAAATGCGCGACAGTGCGTGTCGTGCGCAAATGCCCAGCAATGAAGGGACAAACGGGGTGGGTAAATGCGCCGCTATCGCCTTCTGTCGATGCTGCACTGCAATTTTCGGCACGTTTGGTGATCACGAAAACACGTTATATCGGCTCTACGTGACTGTCAAAGCGAAGCTATATCAAACAAATAGAAGATGTTGTGAGAGGCAAGTACAAACGCGCAGTCGGCGCACACAGTCATCGCCTTCGCGTTTCCACAATGTCGGCACTGGGGGCCGACACCAAGTGATAGTCTCCGCGAACACGGGCCATGCGGATATTTCGCTTTAATGTGTTGAACTAGTTAGAACTATGAAGAACACTGACAACGCTAATAAAGGTAAGCTGTTCGTCAGCGGTTCGTGTACTCGCACAGTCACTGGCCACAAGTTAAAAGCGATATATAGAAAAAGTAGGCTTCGTACGTCATCGGTATCAAGCTGACTTCCGGTGTGAGTGCATTGCCGGCACACGCGAAGGAAACGTCACATACAATTTCTTTCACATAAAATATAGCCTGTTGCATTCAAGATAAGAAAAACTTACATCTTTTTCCCCTTGCGACAATCATTGTCAAACATCAAGCGTGAACGTGGATCGCGGATACGAGTATCGCGCGGCCGGTGGTGCACATCGAACGACTTACCAGCACGATTAAAAAACCGTGCCAGCGAATCGTATTGTCGTTGTAAGTCTACAAATATCTACATCACTCCGTAAGATACCGCGAAAATCGGACACCTACCTATTGTTCATTTGTAACTAAAATAACGACGACGAAAATTCAACATGACCAGCATGTTGCGATCGCCGGTGGTTGTTTAGCTATACTCGTCATAAGGCTAGCGACGCCTTCGGCAGCCGACACGGTATAGCATTGGCGGGGCGCCTGGCTGCTTCACCGGCTTTCCTGGATAAGCGTCGCTGCGATGCTTGTGTTTGTGGACTCGTGCACCAGCACTGCGAACACTGGTTCGGCCGACATGATTGAATGCCAGCTGATAATTCGTATTCTCTGACTGGAGGAATGTTGAAGATTAGATAAATCCATAATAAAGGATCGGCGCGCTTCCCTGCTACGAATTAGCCCATGTAAACTTTTAACGTTTTGGTGTCATTGTTTATTATTTTTTAGGACGAGTAGAATTTGCTCACTGGCGCTACATTAAAGGTCAAAATACTCTGCTATATATATACAATAGTTTGTTCTCTGTAGTGCAGCGCGGGCGGTCAGTGTTTGCGGTGATTTATTGTGAAATAATGGCGTGTATGTATCTATGTGTGTGTGTTGCATGAATATACTGCATTCTTCAGTGCTGAATAAATTGGAATAAACATAAAATAAACTCCACAAGAGCAGGGTTGCCTTTTATTTTGCCATTCGTCCAGACGGTTCAACTGTAAGTCCCACTCGAGCATTCTGCTAGGACCAACATTTAAACCAAGTGGAGTAAGTGCTAGGGGCTAACTGCTGTACCCTTGCAGTTGCTTCCAAAGTTAGTCCTAAATTTGTTCAAAATATGGGGCAGCCCATTCAGCCTTCTGAAAGACCAATGGCATACCCCACTTTAGTCCTTTTCGGCTTAGAATGTATGTATGGGCGCAAGGTCCTCATCGCGTCTTGCTGGGAACAACAGCTTCGTCCGTTGCCATAAGCTGGAGCACTGCAGAACCGTCACTGACCTGCAAGGCGTTCGTCTTCATTGCGCTTCGTCATGGTGCCCAATGCAATTTTGCTGAACAATTCAAATGTTTCATCCGCGTCATCAGCCGCCCGACACATGGATGTGCGCTCGTTCTGTCCACTGTTGGAGCCCCGTGGTGAACTAAGGGCTTTTTAAACGTTGCTAGCAGTACAGTAACTAGCGTGAGAACACTTCGTAACCAATAACGCGGCGCAGGGCACGGATATTGTCCGTCACGGCTCAGCACGAGATCTGCGGAGGCACACATGCCGTCAGCAGCCGCGGCCGCTCACTGCTTGGCTAGGCAGATTGCGCAACACGTAACCATAGCACCGTCACCATTGTGGCCAGTAAATATGGCTGCCGTGATGTCATGTCCTCCACATTTTTCACGTAGTGCACCGGCTGGGCACGCCCTTTCTTATCTTTCTTTCCTCCGTGCGCGCAAGCGCTTCGTCAAGATGTACCGTCTCGTCGGACCACCATGTGCGACTCCGCAGGACTTCCTACACACCACCGGCTACGAAGGCCATCGCCACTTTGCCCTTCCGGCCCTACTCGACTCTCTTGAGAACACCAGATTGGCTGAGAGACTTTTATAAGCCACTCACCACGGTGAAGTGGGTCCTCCTCCCATTAGGCTAGTTTTTTTTCTCCTCCTTGGCTTAAAAACCATTCTTTCTTTTTACTCTACTTTTTTTTCTTCCCTCTCACTGTCCCTACAATTACCGTTACACCGTGAGTGTATCGGTTGAGGTGCCCTCACACGAAAGACTGTCATCGTGCACTCCACACCCCATTTATAGGGGCGAAGCTCCTTATGGCGTGGATTGTGCGTTACTCGTGAAAAGGCGTAGTCACCGGTAGCAAATACCCGTAAAAGCAGTCCTTGAAGTGTCCGCTGGATGGCGGCTGTTGTAAATGATGAATCTATGATGAAAAAAAGTAAAATGGCTGTACTTCGAGCGTTCACTAGATAGACGAACGGACAAACGAATGGACGTTCAGATGGGCTGACGGACGCACAGAAGGACAGAAGACAGAGAGGCGGACACAGAGATGGATGGACAGACAGAAGAAAGACGTAATGTACAGACGAAAGAACGAATATACCGATGGACGCATGGGCAAACGGACGCACCGATGGTCACACGAGTGAATGGACACACGGATGGACGCATGAACGGACGCATGAACGGACGCATGGACAGATGGAAGCACGGAAGGACTGACGAACGCTTCGCCAGCCAATCACCATTCGCGTACGTCATAGATATGCTGTGATTTTTTGCCACTTTTACTTCTTCTTTCTGAAAAGTCACCCCCCCCCCTCCCGCCCCACACTCTAGCCCCTTGTGTGAGGCGGCTTGTCGTAGGTACACCAAGATACGGCCAGATGCACCAAGAGTACCCCTTGCCAACGTCAAAAGTTAGAGAACACCAATTAAAATTTAAGACCCAGAAGCTCTGTGCGTTATGCCATGACTTCTAACTGAGCTACTCCCATCCGTCGATGCTGTCAAGCGCTTAGTAAAAAAAGTACATTGCAGAAGCGTGGCCACCCAGGTGAAATACTGAAAACTGTGTTCAATAGGCCATGCAGAGAGACGCAGGAGCTCTTCTTTGCGGTACACGGAGTACTGACAGAGATGACAGCTTTGGAGATAGGGTAGTGATGGGTGCAACCATGTGTTGCATTGCAGTTGGCCGAAGCGGAGCTCTAGTGCAGTTTGGATGAGGGCAAGAGAAGGATGGACTTGAAAGGGACAAATTCCTCCTGTGCAGCTTCTTGCCAGCACCTAGTTCAATCACTGCTGTGTCTTCAAAGAAGACTTCTTTCGTGAGAAAGCCCCTTTTTTGCAATCCAATGTACAGGTCCAAAACACTCAGTAAATTAGTAAGCAGCACTTTATTCGACGCAGCAACACTTATAGTGTTTAATGTGTTAAAACTCAACTAATTATCAATCCTCAATGTTGGGCCATTATGTGGCTGCTCTCGGACATCATCAACAAAGCGTTTAGTGGTTTTGTTTTGTGTAAAGTTTGTGAACAGACAGGCAGACAGACAATGAACTTCATGTGATCCTGAGGAGCTTTCGCGGGAACCCCTATCGGGGACCCGCGGAAGCTGCTGGCCGCGTCCAAGTTGGGGCTGGGACACCGTGATGTTCCGCCCTTTCTTGGGCCCTCTGGATTGCCTGGAATTGTGCTTGGAGCAATGGGCTCTGGAGTGCCTCTTCCCAGTCGGCTTCGCTGGAGAGAAGGCCGTTAGGTAACGCAGAGAATTGCCAAAGCATGTGCACTAAGGAACAATAAATTTCATTACATTCCGGATAACTTGAGTAAACGTCTTAGGAGATACGACTGAGAAGGCCCCGCGAGGGGAACGAGCCCGTCTGGAGCATTCTAAGTGTAATTGATTGAGGCCTATCTAACTGCGGGTGAGGAAGAGGATAGGCCCTTCTACTTAACCGATAGTGAGATGTGATTTGATTAAACGTAAGGAATGGATTGTTATGCTGGATTTCATCCTTACCCCATAAGGCCTCCATGCCGCCGTGGCGCGTTAGATCTCACGCACGGTCATGGGCAAGCCCGTTGAGGTTAGGTGTGTCCTGATGAACGTCCGCACCTATGTGGGCGGGAAACAAAGAAATTAAGGGAGTGCCAGGGTCTGTTCTTTTTTCTAGAATTGAGGCAGCCTCTCGCGCTAGGTTATCCGACTGAAAAGCTTTGATGGCCGCTCGTGAGTCTGTTAGCACAATAGTGTGTGAGCGACCGGTCATGCCCAGGGCTATGGCGACCTGTTGTGCAACTGCGCTCGTAGCTAACCGAACCAAGACGGAGGAGCGTAATTCCCCGTTGCCTTCAATGACCGCCAGCGCGAATGTGCTAGACTTGCCGTACTGAGCAGCGTCGACAAAGACAGCCGATTCTCGATTCTCGGCAGCGTTCTGTAATATCGCCCGTGCTCGGGCTTTTTGCCTCCCTACATTGTATTGCAGGTGCATATTCCAAGGAAATGGGTTAAGTATACTAGGTATTTCTCCCCCTCAAAATATAACAATGTGACTCAATGCAAAAACAACAGTAGCCTATTTCGCCTCACTGTATTGTTAGGCCATTAGGCCAATCCACACTTTCCACAGTGCCTCTGTTACAACTGAACTAGAAATATTGAGCCATTCACAGTTAATAGTAGGCTTTGAATGGTCGCATTAGCACGTCGGCATAACTATGACCTACATGCTGGCAGTAACAAACGAAACAGATGTGGTGCCGTAGCGTTGCATGATTTATCTCTAGTGTCAATACACTCTATCTATTGACATTAAAGGTGCCCCAATAAAAGTTTCTTTGCACGTGTTTGTATTTTCTGGGGTCGTTTCCAATAACCTTCAAAATCGCCTTGCTTCTGCCGCACCGACATGACATTTTGTACCAGAAGAATGCTCAATCAATTCGGAATCAAGTTTGTAACAATGCTGATCTTAAACCACTATTTTTAAATGTGACGTGTACCTTGAAATACCTAAAGTTGTGACAGTAAGTAGCTGATATTCCCGAAAACTCACAGCTTTGCCGCAAAGGCGAAGCACTGAAAGCGATAGCAACAAATTAGAAGGTCACGCTCAGAATGGCAAGCATATCAAAACGTGCCCCGCATTTCTCACGCACAAATAACGCATGAAACGTACTCACAGGTACATATGAACGCGAATAAGTGTCTAACTTGTTACTTCGCTGTGTCTGAAAAAGCGCGCCCTTTTCGCAAACGGAGACTGTGCAGCAATTGCACTGACTTTTGTGCGCCTGGTAGCTACGAGAGAATCGTTCTAGTGAAAGCTTAAGGACAGCCAAGACATTTGATGCTTTCGACGGCGAGATAAAGGTGCGCGAATGTGCGTTCAGGGGCTTTACGACGATTTAATCCTCTCCACGAGGCAAAGTACACGTGGAAGATGAAGGCACATGCTGTCGCTGGCCGCTGCGCGCTCATTGCGTCATCTTACTGTTATTGCTGAAAACACGATAGTTCGCCTTTGACATGCCCATCACCAGCGGTAAGTGACAGATATAAATAGCTTCCCATTTGCATGTTGGAGGACGTGCTTCTCGGTGGCTCAGTGGTTAACGCCGTGCTCTCCCAACACAAAGGTTCCAAGTTCGGCCAGCGCGCCTCAGTTTTTTTTTCTGGGTTTCTTTCTTTCTTGTGTTTTCATAGATATATATTCGTATACATATAGGGTTAGTCACGCCGACGTCGTTGCCGGCGGCAAAATTCAGCCGATTGTATCCGGATAATTGAAATCACCATAATAATAAATGCGAAGCATTTTGTAGCAAACTTCGGCGATTTTGAGCGTATCTATCTAGCCACCTACAACGTTAAGCTACCTTGGCCGTTGCGATAATGGTATCAATACCAAACTTTGTATGACATAACATGACTGCATTAGAAGCATAAGTGACTAGTCATAGCATGAAAATCATGACGTTATGTCATGATTTACATTTTGTAGTCTTGCTGCTCTTGCGATGGTTTCGTTCCCAAGACATGTTGCAAAACTAGTATGGTATGACATGACTGCAAGGCGAACACAAGCGACAGACCCTAACATGAAATCATGACATGCGTGTAATGTAACAACGTGACCACATGCAACACTCATGATGCGCTCGCGGCCATTTCGCTAGCCTCGCATATATCGAATTTGGCATTACATGACGTGAATGGATGGTGATGGTATGTGGCTGATGCAAACATGGTAATCACGATGTGCGTGTTATGTGAAAACATGACTACACATGTCACGCTCTTGATGGGCTCGTGGCCGTTTCGCTAGCTTCACATACACCAAACTTGGTATTACAGGACGTGAATGGCTGACGCGGGTATGTGACAGGTGCAACCATGATGATCATCAGTGCCGTGTCATGTAACAACATGACTACATGCCATGCTAATGAATTGCCCACGGCCGTTTCGCCAGCAACACATAAACCATGTTTGGTATTACGGGAGGTTAATGGCTGAAGAAGGTATGTGACTGGTGCAAACATGATAGTCATGAGATGCGTGTCATGTAACAACATGAATACATGCTACGCTCATGATGCGCTCGTGGCCACTTCGCTCGGTTCAGGAGTGCCAAGTTAGGTATTACGTGACACGAACGAACGACAGAGGTAAGTCAGACGCCCAAGCATGATAATGTTGACACGCGTGTAATCCAGCAAAATGACTTCATGCCGCACTTATGATGCGCTTGCAGCGTTTTCGCTAGCTTCACATGTGCCAAATTTGGTATTAGGTCACGTGGAAAGATGACGAACATGAAAATCATGAGATTTACGTCATGTGAGATGCGTGTCAATCATGAGATGCGTGACACGACTGCGTGCCAGACTGAAGGCGCCAATATACTTAGTCCTAACTTTAGTTCGTTTCGTCGCTTCACGCCGGCGATGCCATGCCACGCCAGACGCCGATCTGCCTGCCATATACTAGCAGGCGCGCGCCGCGCTGCATTGCTTTGACGCATTCGCGTTCGAGCGTGCCCGTAACGCGCGTGTCACGCGTGTCCTGTAACACGCGTGTCATGTAACAACATGACAACATACAACGTGCCATTCGGTATCATGACAACATACAAGCGCAACATGACAACATACAACGCGCCAAATTCGGTATCAAGTGACGTGAATAAATGACGAAGGTAAATGACACGTCCAAACATTATAAGACATAAAAGTCATGTACGCCATTATTTACCTCTGCCTCGTAACATTCTGCTATGTTTAAAGTGACATATCAACCTTCCTCACTTGTACTTCGCATATCATCAATTTCCGCTGTACGTGGCTTCTGCCCATTTTTTTTATTTTACTTACGATTTTCGGAAAAGCAGCAGCTGCTTTTACAAAAAGCTGCTTCAATAGCTCCCTGTAAAATGCGCACGACACAGTCCGCTTGTTTAAAGATGCTACAGTGACTTCTCAGCGATTAACGCAACACCTTGATTGTCCAGGACACCAGGCGTTCTTGTATACGAGTCTGCAGGTAACATCGCAGGTTCCACCAACCAAGGTACAAAAATTCAGTTTCCCTGCATCATAAAACAACAGTAATAATGGACGCACCTAGTGTTACGGAACTAATGACCATTTTTTTCGAACAAGCAATATGACAGAGCAAAACCCAGCTTACCTTGTTTTACCCAAACTTTAGCACAGAAATACAAAAATAAACCATCTCGCACTAGAGGTAACATTGTGGAGATGTGAAGCAGCGCTGTGTGTTCACTTGTGTTTGCATTGATGTTCAACTTGTATGTTTCTATGTATGTCTCATTTGTGAGGGAGTTATGTGTATGTTTTCTGCTGCTTATGTTACCGCCCTGCATGGTGAGCATTGACAGGGGCGTAACCAGAAATGTTTTTCGGGGGGATGGGGGGTCAAACCAACCCAGCTGGGGCAGGCGTACAAACATCAGTTTTTCTCCTTGACGTCATTATCGGCTGTAGTTTGAATAGATTGCGTTTTGTGGGCACTGAATAAATAACAATTTCTTCTAGGCTACCTTTCTACGCCTGTAGTTCCTGGAATAATCATCATTTCACCACTGCAAATAGCCGCCCTACTCCCCAGATATGACCACAAATTCAGTTTTTTTTTGCGGGAATTCGTTAGAACTGCAGAAATTCTCAATATTTTTGACTTCATACTTGTATCTGTTTGAAAGTAAAAACATTGGAGGCACTGCGGCGACCAAAGTATAAGCTTAAAAAGAAAAAAAAATACACAGAAAAAACACGTTTTGGCTCCCACACGGAAGTCTTGTTCACAGTGAAATGAAAGCATGTGTAAAGAAGTTAGCCTTATGTATGTCTCAAGATCTCACGCAGGCAGTGCGCATATACTAATGGCAGAATTCCATCGCTCCTGATTAAAGTGCGCGGAGTGGTTTGTATCACGAGTGACTTAAGATAAAGATGCCGTGACAGTATTTTTTCTTTAGCAAGACGCGTGCCTTCCCCCAATCTATTGTTTGAAGTTTGAAGCTTATTTTATTTCTTTCTGATACTGAAAGAGGAGTAAGAGCTAAAGGCCGTATTGCCTGACGGAGGCTCCTACTCCGATGCGCATTCGGCATGCGTGTACATGTTTGCATGCTATGCGAGTATACAACCAATAGAGCAACCAGAAAAATCAAAACATGCATGTACATAATTGTCACTGCGAAATAAAGCAATACAGGTAGACATCAAACATGAAAACTCTTCATGAAAACAAACATTTCATACAGACACTCCAAAAATATATACCTATGCGCATTAAATTGTAAACTTTCAAATTGTAGCACAAACTGTATATGCGGTACACGTAGAAAATTAGACAGACATATTGTATTGATAAGTTATCTTGGAATGGAACAGAAAGTTGTGTTACAGATTTTTTTAAAGCGGGGTGCATGAAAATCTATATGATGTTCAACAATGTTCAATAGCCGCGGTACTTGTGTGACCACCTGTCGCATGCTCAGCCAAAGCACTGGATTTAACATTTCTTTTCTTAACGTCGTGAATGTGCTGTTTGAGGCCCCGTTTGAGTAATAGGTTGGGCATAGATATTATGCGAAATTGCTACCATCTGCCGAAGGTTTGATGAAGCTACCAATTCGGCGCTATGTTAATTGCTTGTGTCAAATCGCACTGCTGCTGTCAACTATAATTGATTGATATGTGAGATATAACGCCCCAAAACCACCATATGATAATAAGAGACGCCGCAGTGGAGAGCTGCGAAAATCTCGACCACCTGGGGTTCTTTGACGTGCACCCAAATCTGAGCTCATGGGCCTACAACATTTTTGCCTCAATCGGAAACGCAGCCACCACAGCCGGGATTTGATCCCGCGACCTGCTGGTTAGCAGCCGAATACCTTAGCCACTAGACCACCGCGGTGGGCTTGCTGTCAACTATAGCTTCTTGTTGGTATATTCTTTGATATTAAATGAAACAAAAAATATCAGAAAACGACATAAGCAAACATTTCCGATATTACCTAGTTGGTTCGTTGACAGTTGATTCGGGTGAAGAATTGCGTCAGACTTAGAATGAAGATTTAAATATGTCACCGAGTCACATACAGGCAGTGCCGAACAGTATCGCAATACGAATGTATTGCGATAGCTGTTTAGGGATACCTCTGAGTATGTTTATTTCTGTATCCAGGTACATTTGAAGAATATAGATGTATCTCGTCAGTGACATACTTTTCCGCTGTATAGATTGTATCGCAACATCATGCAGGAAACGGGTATCTCGTTATTTTTTGTCGAAAATCAGATGATGGATTTTTCTAAAGGGCGAAGAAAAGTTCTCTTTTGTGTCAATACAAGCAAAAATAGGCAGTGGTTTCCCATAAAGCTCAGAATGAACCATTTGGTTAAGTGCGCGACGCAACAAATGACAAGATCGTGGAGGCAGTGTTGTCGGCCTATTGCGACAAACGTTGCTGTCTTTCAACGCCAGCGCTGCACGCGTAATTTCTTTAGGGTGTCAAACCATTACTTCTTGACTCTCCACGCAGATACCGCCTTGAAACAGGCACTTTGCAACACCTCGCGTGCGTTCATTTCTCAATGCGTGACACTTACAATGACATTATTGCCAGCTATAAACTTTGTAACCTCGCGCTCTTGTAGATGTATTATTTGCGCTCAGGCTTCCTAAATAAATCATTAAAAAGAAATAAACTAGTAGTTTGAATGCTATACAACTTTATTTACAAAGTTATGGTGGCAGAGACGTGCAATAATATGCTGCACTTAAATATGTCTTTGCAGAGTACGCGAAACATTAAGATACAATAAAAGTATTGCACCATTTGTGTTTCCGTATTTGTATTGCAAACATACGACTGTGTCTTTTTATGAAGTTATATCTCCGAAATAGCTCATTAAGTCAAAAGGAAACGTATCTTAGTAGATGTTTTTAGGATTACAATCCATGTGTTTATATAGCTGCATTCCGAACTGCTTTTCGTGGTATATCTCCCCAGATTTCCATGCGAGCTAGGCGTCATAGCGAATGAAGCTATGAGGAAGACTGAAAACTTTGCCTCTTGGTTTTCATCGTAGCAAATGAATCATAGCTAAATATCTGAATATCTTGTTTGTATATAGGATAGTTATACCCGCTGTTGTGCAACTATGTTCATATCTGCAATCAATAGTGAACTACATGCCGAAATCACGAGCACACAGAATCAAAAAGGAATATATACACAAGAAGAGTGTCCTCGTCCTGTCTATTTGGTAACGCCTCCTTCACTGTCTTCGTGATTTCGGTGGGAATTTCACTACTAGTTTTGGGAGTCTTGGTAAGAGACATTATAGGACAGCACAGATGAATTACAATTTCGTGCTGAATACGAACAGAATGAATGGAAGAGAGACCACGGAGAGAAAAGAAAATAGGCATGCTTTCACAAACCTATGGTTACCGATTATTATACGACATCCTGGATAAAACAGTTTTCTGCTCAAAATGAACAGAATTAATAGGAGAGATACCGCGGAGAGAGGAAGAGAGTATGAGCAGGAGGATGAAGGAAATCGAAAACGAGAACCAGGCTTATAGCAAGTTCACTGCCAATATCGACATTTTACATACGCTAGGATAAAAAAAGGGAGCTGCGCAGTGCAAGTGTCGATCGGTGGCGCCAATCCCGAAGAAAATGCGAAGTATGGCAGCCACCATTGCCTATATTTGTTGTTCATCTATTGTGTTCATTTTTCTTCTTTATTTCCGCCTATGTCTATTTCCGAGTTATTTATTCTTTTGTAATCTTTCGCAATGATATAACTTTATTCGTTTCTCATTTTACTTCCCGACTCCCCAGCTCCGCAGTCTTCCTGCCAATATATATATATATATATATATATATATATATATATATATATATATATATATATATATATATATATATATATATATATATATATATATTTATATATATATATATATATATATATACGGGGTTTAACTTCACCGTCACAAAACAATCATATGATTATGAGAGATGCCGTAGTGGACGGCTCCGGGAATGTCGACCACCTGGGGTTCTTTAACGTTCACCCAAATCTGAGCACATGGGCCTACAACATTTCCGCCTCTATCGGAAATGCAGCCGCTGCATCCGGGACGCCATCCCGTGACCTGCGGGTCAGCAGCTGGGTACCTTATTCAAAGGCCACTTTTCAGCCTGACATGCTTGAAATAAAGCTACTTATGATTGTGTATAGCCGTCTGCAACGTCTGCCACAACAGCGAGGTTGTTGGCATCTTGGTTCACACATTTTTCGAGGCTTGAGCTCGTGGTGATGGGGTTCGAAGCCAAAATGTGCAACGCACATGACGTCGTCACTGCATATGGTGATGGTATGCCGATAACATACCGAACACTCTCAACACCTTCCACGTGGGGAAGGTGGTGTTTGGTAGCAGGTGATGACACTGCTCCTTCGGCTTGTGACGTCACGCATGCTATAACAAAATGGTGGTCGCCGGTGGTGGGTGGAGTTCACAGCTAATAACTTTTATGGCTTATTTTGGAATGAAATAATATATTACAGCCCAGTTTTCACACTTGTGCAAGTATATTTTACCCTCTACCTTCGCTTTTCGTCGAAAACCGTCGATTGTTGAATGACCATGTCATGGCCTCTTCAAGCACAGACCTGTAGAAACATTCTTCTTTCAGTTTTCCCCATAGCTTTAAAATACAATATTTTGCACATTGCATAATAAAAAATGGATGCAGCATACTGAAGTTGCAGCAAACAGATGGCCAGTGGCAGCCCTTTCGACAGAGTGCCACACATGCGAGAGGGCATTGCGTCATGGGCATGCAGCGAAAACCTTCATCAGACGTGCAGTTCTTTCGTATACATCCACCTGAAAAAAGTAATGTATGAGGGAGGTCACATTTCAATGTTTCGTAACAATGAGTAGTTATAGACGTTGTGCAAAAATATAGTTTTTCAAATTTGATATATGTTGTTTTAAATATACAAAAGTGACGCTGACACGTCATGAACAAGCCACAAGGCTTAAAAACAGAGGATACTCGTCGTGTTTATTATGTTCGGGCGCTCAAAAAGTGCTACTAAGCTTGCTTGGCAGCAGTAAAAAAGCACCAAAAGAAAACGAACGAACGAACAACATGTGATTATTTTCATATGTGGGCAAGCCTTCTCACGCTCTCAAAAAGATCCATGATAAGCATGACGAAAAGCTGTTATTTTGTTCTGTCCCCTTGAAACTTGAAGGTCTTTGAAACAAGTTATTAGTACCCTAAAACTACACCAATCAAACAGTGAAAAGTGCACTATCAAGCATGCAAACAAATATTTTTATTGTGACGATGACATTGTCTATCAAATTACTCTCACGTGCGTAAAATGCTACATCGGGTAGAGTGGGCGTAGCATAATTACAAGATTAAGAGAAGACAGATATGTCACAGAGATTCTACCCGTATCCAGGGCAACCAGCTACTGATTGCGCAAGATCCCGTTGTGATGTAAAATTTAACAAACCGCAAGTGTTGCAACATTGCAAGTGAGATCATCATCATCATCATCATCATCAGCCTGTCTACGTCCACTGCAGGACAAAGGCCTCTCCCATGTTCCGCCAGTTAACCCGGTCCTGTGCTTGCTGTTGCCAATTTATACCCGCAAACTTCTTAATCTCATCTGCCCACCTAACCTTCTGTCTCCCCCTACCCCGCTTCCCTTCTCTGGGAATCCAGTTGGCGACCCTTAATGACCAGCGGTTATCCTGTCTACGTGCTACATGCCCGGCCCATGTCCATTTCCTCTTCTTTATTGCAGCTATGATATCCTTAACTCCCGTTTGTCCCCTAATCCACTCTGCTCTCTTCTTGTCTCTTAAGGTTACACCTACCATTTTTCTTTCCATTGCTTGCTGCGTCGTCCTCAATTTAAGTTGAACCCTCTTTGTGAGTCTCCAGGTTTCTGCTCCGTAGCTAAGTACCGGCAAGATACAGCTGTTATATACCTTCCTCTTGAGGGACAGTGGCAATCTACTTGTCATAATTTGAGAGTGCCTGCCGAATGTGCTCCACCCCATTCTTATTCTTCTAGTTACTTCAATCTCGTGGTTAGGCTCTGCGGTTATTACCTGCCCTAAGTAGACATAGCCTTTTACAACTTCAAGTGCACTATTACCTATCGCAAAGCGCTGCTCCTTTCCAAGGTCGTTGTACATTACTTTCGTTTTTTGCAGATTAATTTTAAGACCCACCTTTCTACTCTCCTTGTCTAACTCCGTAATCAAGAGTTGCAATTCGTCCCCTGAGTTACTCAGCAATGCAATGTCATCGGCGAAGCGCAGGTTACTGAGGTACTCTCCATTACTCTTATCCCTAACTGTTCCCATTCTAGGCTTCTGAAACGTCCTGTAAGCACGCAGTGAATAGCATTGGGAGATTGTGTCCCCCTGCCTTACACCCTTCTTTATGGTATTCTGTTGCTTTTTTTATGAAGCACAATGGTAGCAGTTGATCCCCTGTAGGTTTCTTCCAGAATGTTTATATATATTTCATCTACGCCCTGATTCCGCAGTGTCTGCATTACGGCTGATATTTCTACTGAATCAAACGCCTTCTCGTAATCTATGAAGGCTATGTATAGTGGTTGGTTGTACTCTGAGCATTTCTCTATTACCTGATTGATAGTATGAATGTGGTCAATTGTTGAGTAGCCTGTTCTAAATCCTGCTTGTTCCTTTGGTTGATTGAATTCTAATGTTTTCTTTACTCTGCTAGCAATTACCTTTGTAAATAGCTTGTATACTACAGAGGACCAAGCTGATCGGCCTGTAATTCTTCAAGTCCTGTCATCTCCTTTCTTATGTATTAAGATGATGTTAGCGCTCTTCCAAGACTCTGGTACTTTTCCCGTCAGGAGACACCTCGTAAATAGAGTGGCTAGTTTTTCTAACACAATCTGTCCTCCATCTTTCAGCAGATTCTGATGTTACTTGATCCTCACCAGCAGCTTTGCCTCTGTGCATGCTCTCCAAAGCTTTTCTGACTTCTTTATCATTACCGGCGGGGTGTCGTCCTGGGTTACTGCTAGTCTTATAATATTAAGGTCGTGGTTGTCTCGGCTACTGTACAGATCTCTGTAAAACTCCTCGGCTATTTTAACTATCCTATCCACATTGGTAGTTAATTTGCCTTCTTTGTCCCTTAGTGCATACATCCGCCTTTTGCCTATCCCAAGTTTCCTCTTCACTGCTTTGACGCTTCCTCCGTTTTTCAGGAGCGTGCTCAATTCTCTCCATGTTATACCTTCTTACATCGCATACTTTACGTCTATTAATCAGCTTCGAAAGCTCTGCCAGTTCTATTTTGTCTGTTGTACTTGACACTTTCATGATTTGACGCTTCATAATTAGGTTCTTCGTTCCTGGGAAGCTTGCCGGTGTCTTGTCTAGCTACCCTGCCTCCAACTTCCACTGCACACTCCGTGATGATACTCGTCAGATTATCATTCATTGTATCTACGCTAAGGTTGGTTTCCTCGCTAAGAGCAGAGTACCTGTTCTGCAGTGGCACTCCGAATTCCTGTACTTTCCCTCTCAATGCTAGCTCATTGATTTGCTTCTTGCGTATCAGTTTCTGTCGTTCCTTCTTCAAGTCTAGGCGGATTCGAGCCCGTACCATTCTATGGTCACTGCATCTTACTTGCCAACCACTTCCACATCCTGCACGACTCCTGCGTGTGCAGTCATTATAAAGTCTATTTCGTTCTTATTTACGCCATTAGGGCTCCTCCATGTCCACTTGCGGTTTTCTCGTTTTCGGTAGAAGGTATTCAAAATACACAGATTATTGCGTTCTGCGAATTCTACTAGTAGCTCTCCTCTGGCGTTTCTAGTGCCGATGCCATAATCTCCTACTGCCTGGTCTCCAGCCTGCTTCTTCCCTACCTTTGCATTAAAGTCGCCCATTACTACAGTATACTGTGTTTTCACCTTACTCATTGCCGATTCAACGTCTTCATAGAAGCTTTCAACTGAAGCGTCATCATGGCTGGATGTAGGCGCGTAAGCCTGTACTACCTTCATTTTGTATCTTTTATTCAGTTTAATTACAATGCCTACCACCCTTTCATTAATGCTATAGTAATCCTCTATGTTGCCAGCTATGTTTCTGTGAATTAGGAACCCTACTCCCAGTTCTCTTCTGTCTGCCAAGCCCCGATAGCAAATGACGTGCCCATTCTGTAGCACAGTATAGGCCTCATCTGTCCTCCTAACCTCACTCAGCCCTATCATATCCCATTTAATGCCTTCTAGCTCCTCGAATAATACAGCTAGACTTCCCTCACTAGATAACGTTCTAACGTTAAACGTTGCTAAGTTCAAGTTCCAATGGTGGCCTGTCCGTATCCAGAGATCCCTAGCACCCTCTGCTGCTTTGCAGATCTGACCGCCGCCGTGGTCAGTTGCTCCGCAGCTGGTGGGGACTGAGGGCCGTGAGTTAATTGACGAATGCCTACGGGAGGGGGTGGCCAGATACTGCACCAGGGTGGCCAATCCTTCTCTGGTGAGATCATCGGTGCGTACCGGCTTTAAGCCGGTACGATCAGACAGTAGTAGGAATGCTCCATGCATGTCTTCCTTATTGTTGTTCAGCAGCGTTGGTGGCCACCCACCACGGAGCCCAACGAGGGGACGCTACAAGGTTACAAATGCTGAAACCTGCAGACGCCAGCCGTACAACGCCACTATAACCCAATGCGCCTAGACCAAGGTAGGCTATTTGCACAGGGTTAACCCTAGCCGCCAGGAAGTTTGGAAGTAAACGAAAGAGAGTAGAAGACAGGACAGATAAATAGTAAGAGATAAAGACGAAGATGTAGGGAGAGAGAGATAGGAAAAGGCGACTGCCGATTCCCCTGGGTGGGTCAGCTCAGGGGTGCCGTCTACGTGAAGCCGGGGCCAAAGGGGTGTGTTGCCTCTGCCGGGGGGCCTTAACGGTCCAATCACCAAGTGTCGGCTCAACCCCCAGGATCCCCTTTTCCTCGGACACGGCAAAGCCACGCACGGCTAGGTGTGGGAGGGAGTCGAAACTCCCCCGTTAGCTCGGGTTCGTGGTGTCGCTACACACCAAACGCCTACTTGCACAGGCGCCCCTGCGGTAGAAAACAAGTTCGCGAAGTGGCAGACTGCAGCGCTTCCTGAAAAATCGGCGCGAGCAGCGCATATATTAATAATGCACCACACGGCGAACGGTAGAAGCTGATAGAAGCAACAGTATACCATCAGCAGCAGCTGCAATGACGCTGCGAGACAAAAATATTTTTTTGTTTCGTCTGGAGCTTATGCAGGGCACCTCTCCTTTCCGTCTCGTCTGCAAGGCTGCTCGCTGCTCAGACAGACGTGAAATCCGAGAAGCCCTGGCTGCCGTCGGATAGCGTTACGGCTTCGTCTTCTCGTCACCCTATCTCTCTTTCCCAACGCCTCATCTACGCCGCGGAGGAAGCGGAGCAAGCATAAAGAAAAAAAACACGGAAAACGAAAGACAGTATAGAGGAGAGGCGTGACGTCAGGCAGCCATCATTCGCAAGAGAATAATCGAAGCCTTGAAACCTCCTTTCCCTCGAAATATCGGCTTAACACGTGACGCCCGAGAGACAACGTGATTGGTCGAGAATTAATGGGTGGCTGCACAAGCAAAGTACTGACAGCAAAGTACTGTGAGATAGAGCCCGTGAAATCATAGACTCCTATTTCAAGTTTAATTAACACAATCACGTCAGCTCTACATCCATCGCCCTCAGTAAGGTAGCTTTTATATTTATTGATAACCGCCAGATTACCTAAGCCACACAAACAAAACATGATCGGCCCAAAATGACTTGCTGCCATGAAGATCACTCTGTAGTATAGTCTTTGCTATCTCAATTGTTTTTGTGTATATGTTTAAGGTGCTTTTGCAAAATAAACAGTTGAAACATTGCGCACCACCTGTCGTGTCCTATTGTTTCCTCACTCCTTTGTACCCCTATTTCAACGAAACTGCATTACAATGTTGATCTTGCTTTAATAATTGTTCACTAATTGAAAGCGAAATTTGTCTTCATAAAACTACTTGCAGCTCTGAACATATACCATTTCCGCAAATAGTTCACTTGCTAGGCCCGTATAACAAGCTACTATGAGAATGTAGCTACGTTGACGTCCAAAGCCCATATTTCCGGCTAGAATTCCGGTTCATCGCTGCAATTTATTTCCCAGTCCGGCATGACTCAAATTCACTGAGAGTCATAAATTCAAGGTGCGCAGTTTTTAGCTGGAACCCCGAACGCATGGAAGCCTCGCGGTGCGCGCTCGTTCGTGTCTAGCTGATTCAGGAAGCACATTGGTGCTCTGTGCCATTATTATCTCGCAATGCTTCGGCTTAGTTTTTCGTCGCAGAGATCGTTGAAGATGGGTCGTTCTTGCCAAAGTCTGAAACTTATAACGCATTTAGGTAACAAGTCACCTCTTTTTTCTTCTTATGTAGTGGCGGATGCTTGAATCCTTTGAACAATAAAGACATGGAGGTGGAGGTTCTATTACTTGGCCTGATCGCTCAATTCATTCCTGTTCCTTTCTTACGGCGTACTGCTGTTCTCTGTTGGCCACGATTCCGCGGTGGAAGTGACATGCGTCAGTTTTTCCTAGAGCACCTCATGAAACACATTCGTAATGTTGAATACTAATGTAAGAACAAGATCAAGTTTTTGTTTGTTTTTTTTGCTCTGATTGGAGCAATGAAATCCCAATGGCGGATTGGGAGCGTGATTTGCGTGTTTTAATGGCAGATTGAGAGCAACCGCAGATCTGGGATCGCTCCATGGAGCAAATATCCTCGCTTCGCTGAAATCGGCGGATTTGACCAGAAGTTCAACCGACGTATTCTGTGCGCCCGCTTTTCATTCAATCACCGATGGATGTCCGAAAAGCGCCTTGCACTCTCTCGCACCCTCTCGAGCTCCCTCGCTAGATTTCCACTCACCAAAAGCTTCCATCGAGATGAGTGCGTTCTAATCACAGATTTGGCGAGAGCCATCCCGCTCGGACCTACGCGCTGTATTCGCTATCCATCCCAGCACTCACGATCTGCCATTTGAGTTTTACATAACTGATTCATGCGTTTCTTGCGATATAATTACCAATACGTGTTTATTACAGGTGGTTCATATCTTTTTAAACTCGCATCACCATTGCAATAGCTGTAATTTGGAAATGCCGAATGTTTAGAACATCCACCACCATTCTCAAGCTGAATTGCTAGCTACTCTTAGTCTTGAATTTGGTTCAAGAAGGTTACCTTACTTACTCAGCAGCTAGATAATGCTCACAACCATTTTCCCATATATTCGCAAAATAACGCAAACAAAAAATGAGTATAGATTTATACTAGCGAGACGCTGTGAAGACTCATGAAACGCAGAACCTGGTTGTTTTTTCTTAGTTTTAAGGTCATTTTACCTTGTAATACCAAGCTGTCATGTAGCGATTCTATTGCATTGACAATAAGCATCTGCAACCGCAGGCGTTTTGTTTAGAAAAAAATTTATCGCCACAAACGTCAATAACACTCAACAGAACATTTCCTTCTTAGACATACTCTAACGATGATGACAAAACAGACGTCCTGTACATGAACATGGATATAATATGACGTTAAAAACATGTACATTCAACTGTTCACACAAACACAACCACAAAAAATACTTCAAGGTAAACAAGAGACACAAATAAACATGAATATGTACATTTTGCATATTTACATGTCGGCATGCCATTTCTGCCGGCGCATCGACACATCAGCCTACCAATACCAGGCCGGCCGAAAGACAAGTTTCACTCGTCCGTCACAGACCGGCACAAAAGGGCAAGACCAGTGCCGAAGAAATTCCTCTTCACCGAGGAAGAAGAGCTCGTCCGACAAAACAGACAGCAGCTCCGAGTGCAATCGTTCTAGGATCGGGTAGAGCGCGCGGCGGCGGCGGCCCGCTGCAACAGCCTCGCAGCGGTTGCGCCAGGGGCAGAAAGAGCCAGCAACAATGAGAAGACAAGCGAAGCGGCCTCGTGAACAACGCCCAGAAGAAACGAAGCGATTTACTTTCAGGCAGCGAAATCCGGCATGTACGACTCGCCAAAAAAACGCGAGCAATGACAGAAAGCCTCAGAAAATGCTGATTTGTTTCCCGAAGGGAGCAGTTTGGACATGCTACTGACTGGACTATTCTCCACCTTTTGAGGAGGTCGAGAGTGGGAAGCAAACCCCAACCCGGCGCCACATGAAGTCCCGGAGGTGTCCAGTCAAAAAAGAAGCCGATAAGGTGCTTCAAGACACCCGTCTAGAACAAGCACGGCGGTCTGGCGGGACCAACGGAAGCAACAAAGCATCAGTTGTCTCCACTTTGTGGTTGTTCAAAACATTTATGCCAGGACAGCTCGAATTGACATGGCGAAAAAGTGGAACAGTTGTTGCATAAAACACAGGAAGTGTTATTGACTGCGGCCCCCTGTTAATTTGCACATTAGGCATCAAATGCCGAAGGTGAGTACCAAGAAAATAATATGCAAGCGTTCGTGCGGGAGATTCCTCCCCCTGCACTAGGCGCCAAAATGAAGCGCAGTGCCAGCAGCCGACAGCGTATGGACACTGAAGGGAAAGCAAAGCCCCCCTGAGAACGCTGCTGTCCCAGTGCCGCGCGAGAGACCAACTCAGTGCCGCCTGACCAAAAAAAGTAACACAAAGCAGACTGCAGTGATCGCACGATACCTAAAAAGGTTGCACGACGTGAGGAAGGTACCAAATGCGACCGCAAAATACAGTCTGCTCAAGGTACCTCTGCTCAAGAAGCGGGAAGTCAAAATCCCATGCATCCTGAATTTTCAGTCTTACTTCTTCGAGAGCGTTTAACCAAACGGATTCGCAAATGCCGTAGTGGTTGTATAAGATACCTAAAATGCGAAGGGACGTGGTAGGCTGAATAGGAAAACCGGCGTTAAGCCTGAAGCTTGGAGAGCCAATGAAGAAATACCGGGATTTGGAGATGTTCGACGCTGCACCTGAAATGCCGCCATACTGGGAAAATACACGCAGGCTGCGTGAAAGGCTATCCTCATCTGAAAGGTACAAGCGAAAGCTGTGACTTTCACGACTCCGCTACCAGGAAGCGCAAGACCCCGGACATGTGGATCCGCGTCAAGAGCTCAAGGCTGAAGACAAATGGCACAGGAGACAATGGACATCTCTGATGAACTCCGCGTGTTATGGAAAAGGCGGCACTTTCCCAGCCATACAGAACAAGTGTGCTTTTGAGGCCAGTGTTTTTGTTTTTTATTTATTTCCACAAACAAATGAGAAAAGCCGATGGCTGTGAGCACATTAAGGATATGCGCGTGCTCTAGTCGGTCAAACGCTTTTTCCTGGTCCAAAGACACAAGGATACCACGCGCAGATCGCGACAGAGTATAGGCTATGATATCCCGTGTGGTAAATAAAGAGCTGTGTATTTCTCGTCCAAGCACTGATGAAGTCTGGTCATTACCTACCAGGGTGTTCAACAGACCCCTCAAACGTTGAACGGCTACCGCCGCGAATATCTTATAGTCAACGTTGAGGAGCGTGATAGGTCTCCAATCCTCAGGATTAACAGAGTAAGCATCACCCTTTGGAATAAGCACAATGCGTTTATCTCGAAAACTTTATGGAAAGACACCGTCCTCGTAGCATTGCCGGATAACTGCGGTAAAGGTAGCACCAATCTCATCGCAAAATGTCAAGTATAACTCGACGGGAAAGCCATCTGGCCCAGGGGCCGTTCCACGTTTCATAGATTTCAGTCCCGCTTTTACCTCTTCAGCCGACGGAGGGATGTACAGGCAATCCGCAGCTTCTTGAGGATTGCGGAGCAAACTACGAAGCACTGGCGGTGTTTCATCACAGTTAGTCCGCATGGCCGAACACGACATAGCTTCAAAATGCGCCAAAAACAGATCGATCACGCGTAGGAAGCCGCTATGCAGGTGGTATTTGTGCTGTCATAGAGACAGATGGCTATGATTGCACAAAAAACAAATGTCTCGCGTAGCGCAGCACCTCGGGATATGCACATGGGTTTTGTCTACAGCGCCATGGTGCTGCTACCAGCGACGAAGCAGCAGTCAAGCGCTGAAAGCGTTCGCGCAGTTCACGCTGCCACGCTCGCATCAGAAGAGAAGGCATCTCGGCGCGCAAAGCAATGCATAACTTCATCGCATTATTAGCAAGCTCTTCAGAAAGGCATCGACGAAGCGAACGCCCCTTCACTGCACAGCGCAGACGCCACTGTGTTTTATACGCATCCCAATCTTCAGGACCAGACGCCGTGAGTAAGACACGTATTGCGCGTGACAAATCTGATCTTGAGCACGCGTCCTGCAGAACACGAACATAAAGACGCGATGGCTTTTACGAAAAAGAAAATGGAACTTTGAACTTCAAGACAATAGGCTGATGATCAGATACGTACGCAAGAGAAGATGGGAAGAACGAAACGCAAAAATCGGAGACAAACGCCTCTAACGCTCGTGGGATATAAGCGCGGTCGAGCCTGCTGGAGGATCGCCCGCGTCGCCATGTCCAAACAAAGGTATTTCCGTGCACTACGTGCGCGTCCAGTAATGAAAAGTGGTGGACAAGGCGTCACAGCTGACATGAATTCCAAGAAGACTGCCCAAGCCAGGACCTTGTACATCGGTTTGCGTATTTAGAACGCAGTTGAAGTCGCCGATCAGAATGACATCACGACCGTCAAGAAAAAACACATCCAGGTCTCTAAAAAAGTCATTAGACTGTCTAGCTTTCGCTGGCCCATGCACACACAGTATTCGTAATCTGAAAGAAAAGTACCTACAGTCTAAAGCCAAAACCCTGCCCACGCCATCGTAAAAAGCGTGATGATCCCGTAATAGAGCTCGATTAAAAATAATAATACCAACTCCCGTAAAACAAGATGTAGCGAAAGAGAAATAACAATCTAGGTTGAACTTTCGTTTAAAAGCAAGCCTGTCGGATAGCGAGAAGACATTTGTTTCCTGGAGGCACAAAACATCACAGTTTGCTGCGTGGGCGACACTAATCACTTCAGTCTGCTTTGCCGGACTGCGAAAACCCTAAACGTTGAATGAAATATTATGCAGTGTAGTAGCCGTAATACAAAGTAGACTAACCTGAACGCATAGTTCTAGACGGTTTCCTGCAAAGTGTCCAGGGGACACTTCCTCAGCTAAATTACAACGCACTGTTCGACCCTCCAAAAGAGGATCGAGGTTTTTTGCACCGTTGGGATTTACCACGGCCGTCAATGCGTTCATCAGAGCAAGAGCTGGAAGTGTGCCCCCGCTTTGTTTCACGTGGAGCTCCCACGTCGACGTCGAAATTGGAAAGCAAGACAGTCCGATGCTGCTATCCAGTCCCAGGCTGAAGCCATCTTCCGAAGACGTGACCTGTGTAGGTAGGGAAGGAGCCACCGGCAAGCTTGGATCCACATCCTTGATGCTGGCAGCACTGTCCACGTCTCGGCAGGCCGGTGTAGGCACCCTTTGTGTGGGCGATTTTTTACGATCACGACGCGATGTCGAAATGGTCGGAGCGGCCGCAACAGAAGAGGTTGTGGTATTTTCGGCACTGTTTTCCGAAGAGAGAGAGAGAGAGAGAGAATAAACTTTATTGAAGAATTAAAATTACGTGACTAATCCCGGGTGGAGCCCTCTTGTAGAGCCCCACTGGCCACAGCGGCTCGCCGGGCCTGGTCTAGGGTCACCAGTTGGCTCCCCAGTGCCAGCTCGGAAAGCCGTGCCTCCCAAGACCACGTTGTGAGTGTTTGTAGTGAGCGCACCAACCTAGATACTGCATTGGCTGGCCGCTCGGTACATTGGTAGGTTATGTGTGTAAGTGTGGCTGTGTGGTTACTACACCATGGGCATACCCCTGTTGTGTATATATGTGGAAAAATTGCGTGTAGTTTTGATATGTGGGGGTATGTGTTCGTTTGGAGGCGGCGCCAATCCCGGGCTTGTTGGCTGCTTAAGTTCGGATGTGGAGGGGCGTACGTGCGTCTTGTAAGGCGTTGGTTTTCCAATATCTGCCTGCTTGTTACACTTTGCTCTTCATTATGCCCTGTGAGGTGTCCTGAGGAGAGTCCTGCGTCTCGGCCAGTAAGCCCGCGAGCTACGCAGTTTGCCTCCTCGTTTCCCCCCAGGCCGTCATGCCCTGGGCACCAAGTGACGCCATGTGCTTCCATCAACATGGACCCCAAAATATCAGTGACGCACCTTGGAAGTGTGCCTCTAAGGTATAAGCGACATGCAGCTTGTGAGTCTGTCAAAATATACGCTGAGCGCCCCCTTCTTTCGGCTTCTCTGATTGCCAAGGCTATGGATGCTGCCTCTGCGGTGGCACTTGATCTGGTGCGTAGGGACGCGCAGGCCACGACTTTGCTTTGGTTAGTCACTGCCAATGCATATGCTTGTTTTCTGGAGCCTTGTGGTGGCGCGGGATAAAGACTGACGTCGGTAAAGTAAGCGTCTGGATCGCTACTTCTCTGCAGGAGTTTTCGTGCTCGCGCTTGACGGCGCTTTTTGTTGTAGAGCGGGTGCATGTTTTTTGGACCTGGTTCCACGATTACTTGATCACGTATTTGCTTGGGTGCAATGACTGTCTCATCGCCACAACATTGAGGGGTGAGAGGGTATCCCAGCCTCTGTAGCAGTGTTCTTCCCTGGAGCGTAGTGGTGAGTCGTTCTCGCTGTGCGATTAGCGTGGCAGCGGCCAATTCTTCATACGTATTATGCATGCCGAGTCCCATGAGTTTTTCTGTGCTTGTGCTGTTCGGAAGTCGCAATGCTGCTTTGTACGCAATTCTGATGAGTCTGTCAATCTGCTCTATTTCGGGCATGCGTGTTGATTGAAAGGGAAGAGCGAACGTGATTCGGCTGAGAACGAAGGCCTGTACAAGGCGTACCGTGTCGGCCTCTGTCATCCCATCATTACTTCGCGCAATTCTAGCTATAAGGGATGCAATACTCTTTACGGTGTGTTTGAGTTTGCCTATTGCAGTCTTTACGCTGTTATTTTCTTGCACGTGCATGCCTAATATTCGAGCTACTGGGGTCCTGTTGATGATCTGTCCGGCAATTTCTAGCTGCAGCGCTGGTGCACGGTTGGACCGAGTGCGTGGGGGTCTTATTTGCAAATATTCCGATTTGCTAGGTGCGCACGACATGCCTGCAGCAGTGAGGTAGCCTTGAATCATGTCTATAGCGGTTTGCAGTACATCTTGTCGTTCTCCATAGGAGCCCTTTGTTGCCCATAGCGTAATATCGTCCGCGTAAAAGGCACAGCCCAGGTTTGGTACAGTCTCCAGCTGGAGGACTAGTTTCCGGAGGCTGATATTGAATAAAAATGGAGACAAGATGGAGCCCTGAGGTGTGCCTTTCAGTGGGAGGTCGTATGGTGATGATTTGGTACCAGCTATGCCAATCTGCGCCTTGCGATTTCCAAGAAAATCAGATGCATAGTTGAATATGCGTTGTCCGCATCCAATGGCTGCAAGACCGTCTAGTATGGTAGAGTGCGCAATATTATCAAATGCTTTTTCGATGTCGAGTGCAACGAGTAGATTGTTGAGACTACCTGGCGCTGGGTTAAGCACTTCCTCTTTGAGCAGTAAGAAGATATCCTGGGTAGACACTCCTCGCCTAAATCCGTACATAGATGTTGGTAGGAGCCCCCGTTCTTCTGTGTATTGCTCAAGGCGAGTGAGTATAACTTTTTCGAAGAGCTTGCCAATGCATGACGTTAAAGAAATTGGTCGTAGCTGATCAAGGCTTCGCCGTTTGCCTGGTTTAGGTATAAGTACAACCTGTGCCAGTGTCCATTCTGCAGGTATCTTTCCACTCGGTGTCCAGACTTCCTGATTAAAGTGGTCTGTGATGGCTTGTAATGCTTCATCGCTGAGGTTCCGTACCATGGCATTTGTAATGCCATCCAATCCGGGCGCTGTATTTCTTTTGAAGCTTTGAGCCGCTGCATAAACCTCAGCAAAGGTTATGGGGGCGTCGAGCTCAGTGTTGGGTTCTCCATTGTATTCTTGACTGGGTGTTGGGCTAACGTTTCGCTTGCGTTCTCCTGTGTAGCGTTGTTTCAGCTCTTCTATTAACTGATCCGGATCACCTTGAAATTCCCCAGCTAGCCGTTGAAGGGTAGCGCTTGTTTCGGTTCTTGTTGCAGAGGGATCCAAAAGACTCCGTAGGATGTTCCACGTCTTTTTCGTGCTTAATGTGCCTTTTAAGGAATCGCAGAAGGTGCGCCAGTTGTTGTTGTAAAGTTCCTTTGAGTATGCGTTTACTTCCTCCGTGATTTTCGCTATACGGAGTCTGAGTTTCTTATTTAGCTTTTGTCGGCGCCACCGTTTTGTGAGGCCTCGACGAGCTTCCCAAAGATGTGTCAAGTGGGTGTCAATGGCAGGTGCGTCGGTAGTTGTTTGATATATCTTGGTGTTCTTGTCATAGAGACCCTTAATGTACGGTGTCCATTGGGCTATAGTTGTTGGCTTGGGCCCGTCTACTTCCTGTTGCTCTCTATATTTAGTCCAGTTAGTAAGTCTGGCTTTTCCGAGCGGGCGTCGCAGTCGAGCTGTTTCATATGTTATTTGCACAATATTGTGATCGCTGCCCAGATTGTCGTCCAGCACACTCCAGCGCATGGTCGCGGCATTGTTGGTTACGGTAAGGTCGGGAGTGGTGTCCCTGTTGACACTGTTTCCTATACGAGTCGGTATGCCCGGTGTCGTGAGGAGTGTGTAGTCGTAGCGCTGTATCGCTTCTAAAAGTCGCGTACCTTTGGGTCTGTCTGCGCTATAACCCCATGCGGTGTGCCAAGCGTTGAAGTCCCCAGTGATGATCAAGCGGTCGCGTGGTTGAAGCTTGTTGTTCAAATAGTGGAAGATATTGCTGAATTCTGCTTTTCTGTCTTGTGGGGGACTATATATGTTACATATAACCTGCCTCGGGCGTCCTTTCTTCGCTGGCCAGAGCGTTACGATAAGGTGTTGCGTCTCTTCGTTCGGTGCCGTTGTGCATGTAGCTGCCAATTCTTTCCGGACGAGTGTCGCAATCTTAGGTGTATTTGGATCCATGTACAGTTTGTAGCCAGAAACTGTTTTAGGCCTAGTTCCCACCTCTTGCAAGCAGATTACGTCAGGAGGAATCAGCGCCGCCTTTGTGTATAGAGTGAATGTAGCGTGCTTGTTGTGCAGGGAACGACAGTTCCAGGACCATATAGTGAGATTCTCGTTTGCTATGCGTCGGTTAATTGCCATGATGCGAGTAGGTGGGTGTGCTTTCAGCGTCCGAGGTAAGCATGCTTTTGGCGTCGGACTCCTGGGACCGCGTTTGGCTCTGCTTACGTCGACGCTTCGTTTCTTTGTCGAGGCTTTCATGAACGTATCGCTTCAGGTCTTGAAATTCGACAAAGAACTGTTTCATTTGGGCTTCTGTTTGCTGCAGTATGTGCTGTTGCATTAGCTGCAGTTGTTGTTGTAAAGTGGGGTTTGTCGCTGTTTGTTCTGTTCCTATATTGGCTACAGGATCTCGTGGTGGTGTCGATTGCGGTTGGATGTGCCCATTGTCCCGTAGCTTTTCGCTTGGGTGGCTAGTTAGATTTTGAGAGGCCTGGACTGTAGTTTTCGGGGTAGCTCCCATTAATTGGGCCAGCTGTTTTTCGAGCCACATTATTTTGTTCTCGTATTTGTCAAGGCGTTGCTTAAGCTGTTTGTTTTCAGCGATTACTGCTTGATAGTGTACGTTTTGTGTGATGGGGGGAGTACATGCAGAATTGGGAGCCACGGCTTCCGCCCAGCTTACCGGAAACGATGATGTCTGTTGGGTGCATCCTTGATCCCCGCCGTTGCCTTTGGCTCCCCCTCCTGGAGGACCGCGGTGGAGGTTCTGCTGAGTCGGTGCTGGCGCGCTCTTCTTGGATGGCGGGTGCGGCTTTCTGCCCGGGGACCGTGAACGCGACCGGGATCTGTGCTTGTCATCTGCTGACTTGTAGGCGTTTTCTTCCTCTTCAGAGGAGAACCAGCGGAGATTCTTGGTCCTCGGTGGGTCGTTGCTAGTGCCCTGTTGAAGCTTATCACTGTGGCCTGCTTGTACTTGCGGCTGTTTAGGCTTCGGCGGCTTAAGTCTTTTTTTGCAAGTTGGATCTCCTGTGGGGTGAGCCTCCCCGCACGAGGCGCAACTAATAGAACACGGATGTCCATCCGTTGGATTAGTCAGTCCACACAGCCGGCAAATGGGGCGATCCGGATGCGGGCAAACGTCCGCGCGGTGTCCTTTTTCTCGGCAGACCTTGCAGACTTGAATCGTAGGTCGGAAGGGGTAGCAGCGGAGTTCACCCCCGTAATAGTAGACGGTACGAGGTAGCGTTGGACCGAAAAATGTAATGGCTGCGCTTTTCGTTGTGCCTATCATTCTGGCAGTGATGATCTCCATACCGTGCGTTCTGACATGTAGGTGCGCCATGAGAGTTTCGGTTGAGGTGTTCATCGGTACGCCGTGAATCACCCCTCTCAGAGTATCGTCTCCATTTGCGGCGTATGCACGGACAGCGTGAGCCCTGCCGTTAAGCACAAGGGCGCGTATCAGACGCACTTTGTCCGCCACTTCCTCATATTTGGTCGACAGAATCGCTATGTTTGACCCTGGGTTGATTCTAAGGATGAAGTGGTCATCTCTGATGCCAGCTTGGCATGCCTCGATAATTGCTTGCGCAAGCGTAGGAGTCAGAATGTTTCTCAGCGGGAGGCCCTGGTTTGGACGAATGACGATCTTGTAATCGTCCTTCGGCAACGGCGGTAGCTTTGGCAATTTCTTGAATGTTGGCGTGCCTGTCTTAACTTGGTCCTGGAGCCCTGCGCTGCCGCGTCTCCGCTCCAGTGCCTCTTGCTTGCGTTTTTTGGTGGATTTCGCTGCCTGCCAGCTAGCGTCCTCGTCTGCATGCGATTGAGCGCCGATAGCGTCTCGGCTCACCGTATCGTGGTCGCCCTGGAGTTGATCCATTTGGTCGTCTGCTGTACCATCCTGGTCTAGGAGGTGGTATTGTTGGTCGGTCGCCGCGTTGAGAGCCATAGCTGGATGAAGCTCCGACGCGGGCATCCCCAGCGTCGGTGCAGCTGCCGGCGGCTCCCCAGGTCAGCGTTTGGTGAGCGTCCTAGGGGTGACGAGCTTTCTGAAGTCCTTTGGCACCTCCAAGTGGCACGAAATCCTCTTGAGTGGTGCCCAGGCGTTCCTCGGAACTTCTTGAAGCTGATAGTAACGTTTTCGAGTGGTTGCAGACGGAAAAACACCACTAAAAATCATGAGAATCCAGAGCGCGAAGCGAGCGCGTCTGCACTACTTCGAGCCCCCTGGCGGTCTCACTGTTTTCCGAAGTAACAGGGCTCGTAGGGTCAACTCCTACAGCTGCCTGAGAACTGCGCTCATTTGTGCACTGAACATCAAGTGGCGTCAGAGAAGAGCCGCCGACGCCGTTAGCAGAGCAGTGCGTTGCGTCTTTCGAAGCGCACGGTTCCTGCACCAGCGTGGAGGCCGACGCGCCAAGCGTCGCATCGACAATCGCGCTTTCGTTGTGCGCTTCGTTGGAAGGAACTTGTAGGGGTGAGGCCAGCACAGCGTCGGTGACCTCCTCTGCGTCCCTCGAGTCGGTAGTTGGTTCCATTGCCGGTGTCAGTGGTGGAAAGGCACCAGCGGCAGCGTCTGAGTAAGAGCGGCGGACAGGGCAAACCACAGTTGGGTGGCCGTCCCCGCATCCTCGACACGGGCGGTCACATCCTTCACTAACGTGACTGTGCCAAGATTAGTTCCATAACGCGTCGTTTCTACGCCTGCATCTCATTTGGCATGTTTCCAATAGGATGGGTTTTTGATACGCATTGCACGGGAAGGCGTTTTATTCCTAAAGAGCAAACATAGCCAGGAAAAGTTCTATGGTTACTGTTGAAGTCACAACTTGTAGGCAAACTATTGTGTTCAAGTATGCATGTAACTTAAACCTGATCACATTGCGCCACGCAGAAATAAAAGTAATTAGTTTCATGCTGGATGTTGTGTTCATTTCTGACCCGCCTCTCACTTTCGTTTCACTTCGAGGGGTGCCTGAAATATCAAAGACTGCACCAATGCTTCAGAATATTTAAAACCATAGAATGTTGAACACTACATGCTTCATATTTTGTTTTCAAAAGTTCAGTGAACGTCGGCTGAGGGTTAGTTATCTGTGGCTTCTCTCTACGTAGGCGGACTGCTCTTTCGGAAATCTCGCTGTAGAGTACAGTTTGAGCAGCACACCGAATTTACTCTTCAAGTGCTGACTTGGGATAAGCCAATGAAAGAAGTGTTTTGCCTCACAACGAAGACATCCTATAGCTGACTTATTGCCGTAATTAGATTCTAGTAGCTCAAGGTTTTTTCATGTAGTGACTTCGTTCATAAGCACTAAAGCATGTATTTCATTGGCCAATTGTACCATAATACAATATAACGAGTTCTTACTCACCGGAAGCATTAGAAACGAAGCACACGCCTATCAACAGTGGTATCAAATACATGACCACAGCTATACCAATTTCGCTGCCCGTTTCGCACAAAAAACTTATGACTATGGGGTAATTGTTCTGTTTCTCCATTGCAGTTGAAAATACAATGCATACAAAAAACAATGCCTTTCAGCAAAATATATGCACAGATACAATTTTTGCCAATGCCAAGAGTAAAAAACAATTGTACGATGTGTTCAATGGTGAGAGGAGAAAATAAAGGTAAGCATAACACATATATTACCACCATGAATTAGAGCTGCACATTACGTATTTCGCTTGCAACGATATAGTAAAACGAAATTTCTCTTGAGCTCACCATTATACAAAGAGCATTTTTTCCAAGAAAACGTTGGCAAATGCACAAGACGAGGTCCCTTATCTGCCTAACAGAGTTTTGCGAGGAGCAGCCAGTTTGCTATAAATAGTTCAGAAAATTCCGCGTACGATAATCGACGACAACGTTTCGTGGCACTTAAGGGAAAGCTACGGAGGCGGAGCTTCTGCGCATGTATCACTACGCGAAGTAGTCCGTTTTTTGGCGAGCATCTCGTAACGCTGTGGAAAGTGACGACGGCACATCATCAGCGTTTCTTGTAGACGCAGGCATCCCTTAGCGTTTGCAGTGCGCGTAAAAAGCGGTATTTTTCACGCGTTAAAAACACGAAGTCACAACAGATAAATTATAAGAAATATGAATATTTACAGGTGTGAGCTGCGTGCTGTCTCAAATAGCTGCACGTAGAAAATAAAGGAGGAACATTCATATTTCACGTCAGAAATACGAGTGCTACTTTGAAACTATCTTCACTGGCGGTGGGGTGCACGTGATTTGGCTCCATAGCTTTTCCTTCAGTGCCAAAAAATTGGCAGATCCGACGTACAGGGGGAATCGATCATATGTGAAGCACTAATAAGAAATCTTGATATATTGCTTGAAAACCAGCACAACGTTACGAGGTGGAGATAAATGATTCCGTACATGACTTCCGTGTCATGATTATCATGTTTGAATGTGTCGTTTACATTCGTCAACAATTCACGTCACGTGATACCAAATTCAGTATATGTGGAGCTAGCAAAACGACCGTGAGCACACTATGAGCGTGGTATGTTGTCACGTTCCTACATGACACGCGTGTCAGGATTATCATGTTTGCACCAGTCATATATGTCATCGTCTACAGACGTCACGTAACACCGAATTCGGTATATGTGGAGCTAGAAAAACGGCCGTGAGCGCATCATAAAGGGCCCACTATACACCTTTTCACAGGAAGAAAAAAAAAACACCGCCATAATGGGCAGTGCGTTGTAGTACGAAGGCTAAGGGCGCAGCGTTGTCAGTGCATTTTCGAGGGGACGCGCCACTTTGCACAGCCCAAGGAGGGCTATGGCGGCGCCCAGGGAGGCGTTTATGAAAAGGTGAATACTCCAAAGTAGCGTTGACACGCGCGAATGCTGCAGGCACAGCGACGCTATGTTAGCAAAAACGCGAGCACTCTACAGTCTGACGCCAGCCTCGACCAGCGTACGTCAGCACGGCCCGACGGCAACCGGCGCGAAATGCGACATGCTGAATTTCTTGCCGATGCGTTACCCAGGCAACGCTGCTTCTCCCTCTTTCCGTGACGGAGGGATGCCGCACGTGCTGAAACTCTCATGCGTCAAAGCAACGCAGCGTGGCGCGCGCCTGCGAGAATAATAAGCAGGACCGGCTCCTGGTGTGGCAACGCCGGCGTGACGCGACGAAATGAACACAGCGAGCATGCGCATCGCGTCACGTCGAAATGTATTGGCGGCTTGACTCTGGCATGTAGTGATGTTCTCATAAGGCACGCTTCTCATGATTATCATGTTTGCACCAGTCACATACCTTCGTCATCTATTGGCGTCACGTAATACCAAATTTGGTATATGCGAATACACCGAAATGGCCGCGAGCGCATCATCACTGTGGCATGTCGTCATGTTGTTACATGACATGCATGTCGTGATTATTTTGTTTGGATGTGTATTTTACCTATGTCGTCCGTTCGCGTCGTGTTATACGGAGTTTGGTGCATGTGAAGCAAGTGAAACCACTGCGAGCGCATCATGAGTGTAGCATGTAGTCATGTTGTTACATGACACGGATCTCATGTTTATTATGTTTGCACCAGTATCATTCATTCGTCCTTCATTCACGTCTCGTGATACGAAATTTGGTATAAGTGAAGCGAGCGAAATGGCCACCAGCATATCATGAGCGTAGCATGTAGTCATGTTGGTACATGACGCACATCTCATGATTATCATGTTTGCACTAGTCACATAACTTCTTCATCCATTCACGTGGTGTAATACCGAATTTGGTATATGTGACGCTAGCGAAACAGCCGCGAGAACACCATGAGCACGGCATGTAGTCATGTTCTTACATTACAAGCATGTCATACTTTTCGTGTTAGGGTGTGTCAATTGTGATCGGCATGCAATCATGACATACCATACCATTTTGGCAACATGCCATGCGAACAAAACCACCGCAAGAGCTGCAGGACCATGAAATGTAAATCATGACATTGATGACATACATATCATGATTTTCATGTTATGACAAGCTGAATACATTCTTTACAAATTCATGTTATGCCACACCAAGTTGGTATCGATTCCATTATCGAAACGGCCAGGAGAGCTAAAAGTCGTAGGCGGATAGATAGATAGATAGATAGATAGATAGATAGATAGATAGATAAATAGATACGCTCAAAGTCGCCGAATTTCGCTAAGAAATGCTTCGCACTGAAAAACAAAGTTGTCGTCGATTATACGTGAATTTACGTTATGCGAAGAGTGCGGACTCAAGGTGACTTGTGTAGAATTTTTCACGCGAAATGTTTTATGGCGATGTTCACCACGGCTCCGTGACGCATATCCGTCACGGCTATGACATAAAATATTTACTAACAGATCGCGAAAAAAAAGGATAAGAAACGGTTCCACAGCGGCACGTCGAACCAGCGACCTCGCACAGCTCAGTGCGTGACGCTAACCACTAAGCCAAAGCAACTCTTTTCGCTTGATTGCCTGGTGACTACCAGTCAAGTTAATATGACATTCACAGATCACACACGTTTCATGTGTGTTAACGTATCAATTAAATGTATGACATTTTCAACGCAGTCGGTAGTCTTATACAGATCTCACCCTTTTACAACAGCTTGATAACGCTCATGAACAGATAGAACTCTTACATCAAAGTGTCGGTTGCATAACATACTACGCCGAACCGAAATAAGACCTAGTAAGAAATAAAGTCCCAATTTTGCACAGAACTTTCACACGGCAAAAAAAAAACGGCTTCCTTGTGGAGTAAGAGGTAAATATTTTTTAATGTGCTCTGTAAATTGTCCCAAAGAAACTGGCTTCTTTACAATCAATAAATACATGATCAATGGTTCCAGGTTTGGTACTCAGGAGACAGCTATTTCTTCATGGTACATGCGTCCCTCTTTCTTCAAGCCACATTTTCACTGGCAAGGTTCCTGTATGAAGCTTGCAAAAGAAAGTTTTATTATTGAGTGGTATCCAGATGTTTTTCACTGGCATTAGTACGTCTTGCCAATATGATTTTTCATACACTTAACCGTAAAGGGGCACAGAAAAACATTTTGTATCAAATCTCCGATAAGACGCTTTTTTTCGTTTTAGTTGGGAAATTCAACGAAAAGCTTGCCCTTAAGAAACAATAAGAGAACACCACTTCGCACAAGAATGGTCATAAGGTGTGTGTCGTTCTCCCCTGACTCAACAAATACAAACACAGGCGTGTGATGTAATATCGCTGTTTGAAATACATAAAAAAGGTGTCTCTCTGCTCTCTTATCAGCAAGAAACGTGACATTACTTGGTTAAGAAACTGATGGCACAAACACAGCCCTCCTGTTGCTTCACATGATGAAACAAGTTTCTTCTTGATGTTCGCTCCCTTCTAGAGCTCTACATTAACGTGGCAATTATCCTGTAGATTTAATGGATGCTTTTACGCGTACAACTAAGTGCTTGTAAAAGGTACATAACTTTAGCAGCCAGAAAGAGGTTACGCACATAGCTGACTGAGAGAAAATTGATAAGTTACGACCACCCTATCCTTCCGCTGTCGCACGCAGTTCCTCTTCCTTTTCAAGCCAAAACGCTTCACTGTCTTGATGCCTGTTCATTGGTACCCATAGGTAACAAATAGAGGGTCGTGGCCCACTAAATATTTTCAAAGGAACTGGGCGTGAGATTCCAATCACCATGCCATAAAGCCCTGCTTTTTTCTTTGTTCATTAAGCTTCCGCTCCTGTCAGAAAAGCTTTCAGTGACTCCTGATAATGAAGTGACACTCTCTCTATCAACAACAAAAAAGGCAATATCGTCAGCGTATGCCAAAACACGCACTTCAAATGAATGCAACCTGAAACCATGAATACCTGTGAGGGGAATCGCTTTCTAACACAGTAGTTTTGAAAATAGATCAAAAAGTAAAGCGCACGGAGTAAAGTACCTTTAAGGCTGGTGCACACCGTCAACTAGCTGTAGTCGGGCGACAATTTGCGACTAGTCGCAATCAGTCACGAACGGTCGCAAACGGTCGCAAAGCGACTGCTTTGACGAGCTGCTTCCTGCCGATTTTTCAGTCGCGTGACTGCAGTGGCAAAGCTGCTGGAACCAATCAGCGATGCTCAATTTTTGTTTTCTTGTTTTTTTTTTCAATGCTGTGCGAGAACGGATGAAAACAAATCCAGCGCACTCGGTTCGGTCCGTTCACTCAGCTGGCGGCGACTAGCTGATCGGCGCTGGTGATTAATTGATTTGTGGGGTTTAACGTCCCAAAACCACTTCTGATTATGAGAGACGCCGTAGTGGAGGGCTCCGGAAATTTTGACCACCTGGGGTTCTTTAACGTGCACCCAAATCTGAGTACACGGGCCTACAACATTTCCGCCTCCATCGGAAATGCAGCCGCCGCAGCCGGGAATCGAACCCGCGACCTGCGGGTCAGCAGCCGAGTACCTTAGCCACTAGACCACCGCGGCGGGGCCTGATCGGCGCTGGCCTCCAGAGTTCTTGCTGATAACGAGATCCGGACGTGACTCTTCAGTTTTGCGACTATCGCATGCAGCCTGTGCCGGTGTGAACATCAATCGCTTTTCAGTCGCCAGTCGTGAATTGTCGCACGACTGCGGCAAGTCGCTGGTGTGCACCAGCCTTTATGCGCTGTAAGTGTTCTCCGTTCGAAATAAAATTTGTGGCTGAAATTTTGTATGCCGATTTATTAACTTCACATATGATTGTACGTAGTCAGCTAACGTGAAGGTTATATTGCGCGGAAGCATGTCGAAAGCCTTGGCTAGATCAAATTGTAACATGGCTACTTCTGAAGTGCAGTCTCACAATACTCCTAAATTCCTCCTGGCAAAATGCATGTTCATTAATGCTATCACCGTGTCGTGACGCTAGAAAGGTAGAGATGATTGTTCAAATGAAAAATCTTTATTTATTTGACCAAACTTGTGGCCACGTAAACGAAATGTCAGATTACAGCAACACACTGGCACACTGATAGCGGCGGGCAGAGCGTCGGCCGCCGATCGACTGACAAGCGGCGAAGCGAGTCGGCATTTACACCCTTGTCATCGAATATTCTAGCGTTATCGCTAGCGCCGACGTAGTTTCCTGAATATTCTGAGACGTTCCCGAAGTGGGCGTAATCTTAACAAAACGATCTACTAAAGCCTCGAAGCTTGTCGAACCTTGTAGGCGCGGTTCGCGCTAAACTTAGTGTGACGAGTTGATAACAAAACTTGAGGAAAGGACTGGGGCATTGCCCCGCTCTGAAAAAGGCATCGTCCCTATGCTTTACATAGACGAAGGTATAAAAATACTGCGAGAAATCACAAGAAATGAACTACAATTCCGCAAGAACAACAACAATATTAACTGTTTCAGTGTGTTAACGTGCATGAAACTGCTTGAGGCGCGTGACATGGACGACTTCAGGTCGCGATTGGCGCCGTTGATTGTTACTAATGACTTTAGGGCGAACCTCAATCAGCTAGCTAGCCACTGGCAGCGAAGGCTACATTCAGGGTATGGGGCTCTACTTGATAAGTGATAACAATCGCAAGCTTAAAGTTACCACTACTAGAGCGACCACTATGACTTCCACTGTGCCCACGCCCGCAACGATGGTAATGCAACAGCTGAGAAAGCCACCGACATTTCACGGATCATCATGTGAAGAAGGCGAGATCTTGCTAGAGATATACGGCCGAGTGGCCGCCTTAAACCAGTGGGACTTGGAAGAAAACCTGCGCTGCGTCTACTTTTACCTGGAAGACGGGGCGAGGACCTTGTTCGAAAATGATGAGTGGTCACTTGAAGCCTGGAATCTCTTCCGCGGAACATTTCTGAAAACTATCACAAGCATCGCCCGAAAAGAAAGGGCCACTGCTGTGCCGGAAAGACGGGCACAGCTTCCAAATAAATTAGTCGCAATCTTCGCAGAAGAAATATTTCGCCTGTTCCGACGGACCAACCCCGAAACCACTGAGGATAAAAAAAATTGGCTCCGTATCTGCATGTAATCTGCAAAAGTCGTCAAAACACGATAGTCTTGCGTGTGGAGAGAGTGAACAATTAGTTTGATCTACTGCGCAAGAAAATTGGTTAATGGAATTTTGGAGGCGCTGTGCCGGAGTGCCTCGAGCGTGCAGCGTAGGTGAACGAGCACATCAAGTCACGTCACACGTGAGACATGAGCGCCATCTGGCAGTTTTTTAAGAAAAAAAAGCGTGTGGCTCTGAGACGGGTGTGCGCGCCCATCTCAGAGGTAGGTGTAGAACGCAAGGCGACAAGTAGGTGCCGCCACCGTCTCGTCTTAGCAAAGCGTTAAAAACACTCTCCGTTCCGTGCAAGGGTGGCATGGTCAGCGCAGCGTGATAAGCGCTACGGTCCTTAAAATTACTTATGTATGCCTTTTCTAGTAAACGACGCACAAGCAGAATATATACGTGTTGTTATGGTGCGCCAGACATGCGCAATAATTGCTTTTTAATTGACAATTGCACAAGCATTAACGCGCAACCTTGAGCAACATTGGTGGGCGCTGCGAATGGGGCCAGCCGTTTCAAGTACCCGGTGCCGCTAAGAGTGGAAAAACAGACATATGTACAGACAGACAAACAGACAGACAGACAGACAGACCAAAAATTTTGCGTCGAAGGTCCCCAAGTTTAAAAGGTCCATTTGCTCATGTGAGGGGTAAAGCAAGGCTCTTCGCTGGGTTGGTTCGGAACCCACCCAAATTAGTTCAAGAGTTTGTCTCGGAGGCTGCGATCATTAAGAAGACTCTAGAAATACGTACCCGGCAGTGAGATCACGGATTGGTGCAAGACGGAGCAGCTGTGCACGCCCTCGGCTCCGACGACATAGGCGAAACGGTGCGACAGATCTTGCGGGAGGAGCGCGGAAGCTGCAGCCTTCATCGCAACCCCAAGTGCCCGCAATTGCCGAGATTGTCCGTGAAGTTCGACAATCGCTTGGAGTTTCCGAACCACCGCAGCTTCAGCCGCAAACAATGAGCTAGGCTACTACTGCCCGACGCTACGTCCCTCTTCCGCGCCCACATTGAGACGCCAATTCACCGAACTTCCAGCGCTAGACGCCGCCGCCACCAACACCGCCGGTGCCCTACCACTTTCCTCTCGGCCAGCGTCTCACACCAAACAAAAAGGACGTTAGGCGCGCCCTTGACAACCGCCCGCTATTCTACCACTGCGGGGAGGCCAGCCACACCTACCGCTGCTGCCAGTACCGACTGATGCCATCATCTCAATGACGTCATCTAACCCGGCGTCACCGGTGTGCCTTACGCAACGCGTGGCGAGCTCCCTTTGCTGGTTCTTTGCTGGACTAGTTCTTTGCTGGTAGAGGTCAGAACGAGAGCATTGCCGACCAGGATGTACCAAGCTAAATACGAAGGCACATACGCGTTACGTAGGGCTGATGAAGAGGAGGAGAAAACGTTTGAGAATGTGACAATGTTCTGTAAAGGACTCCTGCCAATAGACCATGATAACGGCGCAGAATTTTTAAAAAGATTGGGGTTTAGCGACAGTGAAGGCAAAATAGACTTGAACGGGTAAAAATAACCAGCAGGAGTTTGACTGAATAGTGGCTACAATCAAGGCGCGAGTAAAATTAGAGCCTTCAACGCATAGTGATAGTATTTAATTTTATGGCTAGGTGACGCGAGCCGCCGCACGATCAAAAGGGCACAGCCGGATCCATCCATCCACCCGTCCATCCGTCAATCCATCCATCCGTCTATCCATCCATCCATCCAACTGTCCGTCTGTCCGTCCGTCCGTCAGGCCAGCCAGCCAGCCGTTCAGATGCGTTCCATTTCTTGGACAGCATGAGCTTGGGACTTGTAAGCTGTCTGCGTAGGCTGTCAACGATGCTTTGTTATAATTGGAACACAGCCTGAAGCGTTATTTGTCGAGAGAAGAAAAAAGTCACAGCTTTGAACGTGACAGCAACAAATTGGAAGATCACGCGCTTAATGGCAAGCAGATCGAGACGTGCACAACGTTCCTCACACAAAAAGATGAATGAAACGTACTCGCAAGGAGAGATAAACGCGAATAAGCGTCTCAGTTATAACTTCGCTGTGTCTGAAAAGTGCGCCTTTTTCGCAAAAGGAGGTTGTGCAACGATTGCAGTGACCTTTGTGCACCCGGTACCTCCAACAAAATCGTGCCCACGAAACCCAAAGACTAACCAAGACGTACGATTCTCTCCACTTCAAGATAAGGGCACGCGGTTGAGCGTACACCCCCTAATTCTCTGCGAGGGCCAATGTACGCGTGAGAGATGAGAGCCGCCACGCGCTCAACGCGCCATCTTGCTGATATTGTTCAAAACACAATTGTCCCCCCCCCCCGAGATGCCTGCCAGTACCGGTAACTGGTAGATATGAATAGCTTGCCATTTGAACTTTGAAGGAGGTATAAGCGTTTGTCGAGAGATTTGTTTGAAACTATTTTTCCTGTTCTTTCGTGTTGTTTTGTGTATTGTGGAAGCCAAGGAGAAGACATTCTGAAAAGAGCTAAACAGATGACCATACCAGCTGGAGTTAGAACATTCTGTTTTAAGCTGCACACGCATACGCTGCCGGTTAAAACGTGGCTAGCACACAGAAGCAATTTTTTACTATCGGGATCTGACTGCTTATTGTGCTGAAAGCCTTAGTCGGTAGATCATGTTTTTAACGTTTGCTGGGGCGATATTTAGGGGCGAAGCTTCTTATAGCGGCGCTCCTTCTTCCCTCGTAGCCGTTGTAGTATTGTGTAACAAGTATAACATTTTGACCTTCAAGGTGGTACCGGGGAGAGATTTCTTCTGTGCTTTGTTGAACAATAAAATATAGTGCTCAATGTACATGCCAATGACTGCTAAGAGGGAATGAGGCACAGGAAAATTTGGCTTTTAGTTAACGCGCATTCTGAGAATTTTTTATTGTTCAACAACGCACCGAAGACAAAAAAGTGTTGGTGCGTGATATTCGCTTGGCGTAACCTCCTAGGTTTTAAAAAGGTTTAGCGAGCGTTGGGCCGCAGTGCCATGAATACAGTTGACTAGTATATACCATGAACTCGAGGTGGTTAAAAGTGGGAAGTAGACACGAAGCGCAAGTTGTAAGAAAGTGCGTATGTGCCTCCTCTCGTTCAGTCCTTGGAATGCCCGCTAGATGGCGGTGCTTTTATATGAGGAATATATGATGAAAAGATGCGAGATGGTGGTACTTGGAGTGTTGAATAGGTGGACGAACGGACACACAGACAGATGCATGGACGGACGCATGGATAGCTGCACGGACAGATGGACGCATGGACGGACGCAGGAGAGGATGCATGAACAAAAGCAGGGACGGACGCACAGATGAACGTGCAGACGCATGAACAGACGCACGCGCGGATGGGCGGATGGACGCACGAGCGGCCACACAGACGCACGCATGCATGGACGGAAGCAAGAACGAATGAAAGGACAGATGCTTCGCCCCACTGTCCATCATTCACTCCGTGGATATGTTGCAATTTTTTTGTATTGGAATGTTCTACAGAGACCGCTTGGGAAAGTTTACCTCTCACTTCACATGAGTTTCAATTTTTAGCAGCCATCAGCCATACCATGCTGAATGCGCTGGTTCTCGTCCGATTTTTAGCAATAAAACCTGGCCTACTAACATACGATATGTTCTTTCTCCTTGGCTTAAACAGCATAAGGTTCAGCCGCATGGCAGTCAGACATTGTGATTTAGACGTGTGGCGAGTACGTATATATTTTATTAAACATATGTGCCCATTGCGAGAATTGTTTTGCAAAACTTTGCTATAAGGATGAGCTGCTAAATGTTATGGATGAATTATGTCATTTGAAATCATTTTAAGTAGTTGCGGCAAATGGTTGATCTGCCTTGAAGCCAGGGCATTGAGCTAGAGCTTAGTCGGAGTGCGTTTGCTGTTGTTTCAATGGTACACGCTGCACTGAAGAAAAGAAAATTCTTCTGTAGCTGAGTAGTTAACGCCTGGCACTCACGACGTGTAGATTCCACATTCGATTCCGCGTGCCGAAGTCGTTTTTTCTGGAATTTTTTTTCTTTCTAGCGTTTTCATATATATGGATACGTATACATATACGGTGCATGGCGTCGACGCTGACGCCGGCGTCGAAATCCAGTAGAGTGTGTTCATATAATTGCTGTCGCAATAAAATGATTTTAAGCTGACTGATAGTAGTTAATGTGAATTGCAGGCTACATGATTTTTGGTTCCCGTGTTCTCGGAAGCCTCGACTACGGAGCGCTAGCGTTTTCTGACCAAGCTAAAAAAAGTGTTACAGAGACCCTTTAAGTTTAGGCACTTTCAGGGCCCGGTTTGTCATTCATTCAATATGATGTGCTATATTGTGACACTATGTGGTCTTCCCAACAAACTGCCTTGAAAACGGGAATCAACTTCGCGAGACAGGGAGAGAAAACATTTTTTTAGGTATACATAGCCGAAGAATGTGGAAGGGAACCCGGGTGATCTCGACAACACACTGGGCCCGTTGAACTAAAACCTGGCGCGATGACGCCACCTGAGTAGCGGCATCATGAAAGAGTGCCGCTACTCTGGTGGTGTCATAAAATTTCAAATTTGTTTTGCGAAAGCTTCTGCAGTTATTGAGTAAGATAGTCACGAAGCACAAATAAAATTAAAAGGGCAATATGTAAACACAACCAGCGAATTCAGAATCTTCATTGATTTATTTAAATCCTTTCTGCACCGTTTGTAATTGCACAAGTGCTGTCGCAGAACAGCGACCTGAACCATCTGCATGCTCACTGCTTTGGTTGCAGAGACAGTGTTGTCGAACGCAATGAGACGGTGGCTGATGACGGCATGCCGTGGTCAAAGCTATTTTTGGGCTAGGATGCAGTGAATCACTATTGGCTACTGCGTCTAGACAGGTCAAGAGCCCAAGAATTCTCTTCTGCGCATGGCCCGCACGTCATGAGCCACGTGGCTGTCTTCTTTTTCTTCCCGACAAAACAGGCGTGGCCCAACATGGGCTCTCTTCTACGCAGTGCGCGACTTGAAAAGTATATACAAAAGAAAAACCAAGTGAGAGGGAGACCATCTACATAAACAGCAAGTCAAAAAGTCCGTGAAGAAATCCAAGTGTAGATCCTAAAATGCATAGGTTACGTGTCGTTGCTCCGGTGGGCGGCACTGAGAGCAGCAGAGTGCACTAGGGCTACCAGGGACGGACACTGCTGGTAGAAGCGATTTTGGTCGTCCGTATGGGCGGGCAACGCAAGTCGTGTGCCCACGATGTGGGTGTATATTCAGCAATCATATGGCACCAAATAGTTCGTTGCGCGGCGTCCATGCTGCTGGCGTGCGGACAAAGGCTGCAATTTGCTGCAACGTGGCTTAATAATTTTTCCACGACACGAACCGTAGGTGGTGGGCTGCACGGCGAGCGATGGGGTGGTGTTAGAGATGAGGCATCGACTGTGCTGGTGGTGTGAACGACTTCGTCGGCACAACGTCGACTGTCGTTGTGGAGAGTGATGGTACCAGCGTGTCTTTCCTTTTCGACGATGTGTCAAGGGGTACCTTCTCGGCACAATTTAGCCTTCCTGCGGTAGATGTTTGCAGCCTGAGGTAGATCGGAAGGGCGGGTGGGTAAAAACTGCCAATGTGTTTGGCTCCAGGTACAATGACTTCGTTCTTTTTAAACCACAGGCGTGAAACATGTGAAGTCGTGGTCAGGTGTCTACGTGGTTAGGACCAGGGCGCTTGGGTTTTCGGGTCTTGGAAGCTGGCATGTCTGGTAGAAAGGATGTCGCGTACAGGAGGCACATGCTTCAAGGGGGAATCTTGGACTTTGAAAAAGTGGTCGTCGAATTCTCGTAGGAGCCTCGCGACTAAGCGATCGTGCGCAGAGCGCCATGATGATTTACTCCTTGCGTGTCTATCATAGCACGTGAGGGCGCGTCCAATCCTGCTTCGCCCAACGCGTTGTGCTTGGTCGAAAAAGCACATAGCCATTCATTTTAAACATATTTGCCCCTGCCTAGCTACCACATTGTCCTGATGGGATGCAATGAAACAAGTGAGGAGGTTCTGAAGGTTAACGTTATCTACGAGTAAGTTAATTCTACAACCACTATTGTCCTGCATGAGTCGCAAGAGTAATATCGCGATGTTTTCGACAAATTACGCGCTCAATGACGAATGTTGCTACATTTCTTCAAGCGTTTTACTGATCAAAGGGACTTCATAAAGCAGAAGCGTAACTATGAATAATGCGCAATGTACTAGAGAAGATGAATCTGCTCTATGCAACAATACCCGGTATTCCTGGTGATCTGCAAGAGCTGCTGTAGTTGAAGCTTCCGCAAAATCTGAGGCTTCCGATGTGCATGCTAAAATTTGTTAATGCTTTATGAGAGACAGACAGAAGCATACGAGAAGAGCTCAACGCACACACATAACCAGTGCGGCCACCATAACTACTAATCTTGGAGGCTTTATCTCAGTGTACCCATGGCCTCCGAGAATGCGGGCACGCGGCGTGGTTTTTTCTGGCCGTCCCAATCGCGGCGCTCCCCAGCAAAAGCAGCGAGTCTCGCCTCACACGTACCACTAGAGGGCGCGTTTATTGTGGGTTGCTCGAGTGCGGCAGAAAGCAGAGTGCGATGGATGTCAGCGTGCGTATGCGTTTTTTTTCTCGCCTGCCAGCAAAAAATCACTGATGAATCTTCTGCCTGCACTGAAGGCAAGAAATGTTTTCTGCTACTGCTTTTATATGGTCCAAATGGCGAATAAAATCAAGACAACTGCTGATTTTTTTTTATTGAGATCATTGCAAGGAGGAATTCTCTCGTCATAGACAGAAGCATTCATTCTCATTCCCTTTTTCTGGAGACGTGTATATGGGGGAAAACTGGGCTAACTATCATCGTTGATTCACATTGGCCTTCTATCGTTAGAGATCGTATTACTATTTTATCGAGTACCGATATTTATGGGGTGGTCAACCGAATTCCTCTTACGCTCTAGATAATGGTTGTCATTGTGTCACCTAATATTCTGATAAGTTATTTTGTAGGAATATTCTGAAAAGCTACGGTTGCCAGACCTACATTTACTCTCCACGTCTTTCACAGTGAACGTGCTTGAGTTATCATCGTCCTCTTTTTTCCCAATCTGTCTTTTGATTATGGTTTGGTAGCAGAATGGCAATATCAGTATCGTGTTCATTTACGGTGATCGCGACTGTATCGAAATCAAAGGGTTGCACATGCGGCGAATGGCTTCTTTCAGAAAACCAAGTATTGGTCAAGGTAGGCTACTGAAGAATACAAAGTGTGAATGGTCACAGCTATGTAACTCGCCGTGTTTTAAAACAGATACATAAAACTCCTTTTCCAACAAGCAAAACATCTCGATGTTCGTTCTTACATTCCCCAACATATCCAATGAACACCGTAGAACTCACAGTGCGAATGGGTGACAATAAGTAACCAAACCGCACCTGTAACCAGCTCGTAGTCGTTGCAGAGCCGGTGACGTTCAGTCTAGACGTAGTCTGGACCTCTCCCCGGTCTCCTGCTTCTGCGGCGCGACGGGTGGTAGTTCGAAAGAGAAAACTGGGGAAACCTCGCGGGCGAGTGCGAAGCATTGTACTCATTGATAGCGCGGCTTTCGCGCCAGACTGGACGGTGTCGGTACACTGCTAGGAGAGAGCAATATTGTGCAAAGGTATGAGTGCCAAGTTTGTTCGGCTCAGCGACTGTTCCTCTCCAGCGGATGTTATTAAATGCGAAGCATTTCTTAGCGAACTTCGGCGAATTTGAGCGGATCTATCTATCTATCTATCTATCTATCTATCTATCTATCTATCTATCTATCTATCTATCTATCTATCTATCTATCTATCTATCTCACTGCCTACGACTTTCAGCTCTCCTGCCGTTTAGATACTGGTATCGATTCCAAACTTAGTATGGCATAACATGACTGTTTGAAGAACATATCTGACGACTCATAACATCAAAATTATGACATTCATTCCATAAGTGTCATGATCTACATTTCATGGCCCTGCAGCTCTTGCGGTGGTTTCGTTCACATGGCATGTTGCAAAAGTGATAGCGTATAGCACGATTGCATAGCGAACACAAGCGACAAACCCTAACATGAAAACCACGACATGCGTGTCATTAACAACATGATTACATGCCACACTCATGATGCGTTCCTGACCGTTTCGCTAGCTTCACATGTACCAAACTCAGTGTAATTGTAAACTCGGTGTAAGGTAAATGACACATCCAAATATGATAATGATGACATGCGTGTCATGTGACAACATGACTACATGCCTCACTGATGATGCACTAGTGGTGGTTTCAGTAGCCTCACATATGCCAAATTTGGTGTTACGTGACGCCATTGAAGAACGAAGTTGTCTGACTGGTGCAAACATGATAATCATGAGATGCGTGTCTTGTGAGAACATCACTACATGCAACAGTCAAGACGCCAATACATTTCGACGTGACGTGGTGCGCGTGCTCATCGGCGTTCAATTGATCGCATCACACCGGCGTTTCCATGCAGGCGCCGGTCCTGCCATACACTGGCTGGCGCACGCCGCGCTGCATTGCTTTGAGGCATGCGTGTTTCAGCGCGTCCGGCGTCCCTCCGTCACGAAAAGAGGGAGACGCAGTGTTGTCTGGGTAACGCATCGCAGCGAAATAAGCATGTCGCATTTCGCGGGCAATTTCCGATGGACCACGCCGACTGACGCTGATCACGCCTGGCGTCAGATTATAGAGTGCTCGCGTTTTGCTAACCTAGCGTCGCTGTGCCCAGTGTGCGGGCGCGTCAACGCAACAATGGAGTATATTGGGCTCTTTGTGATGCGCTTGTGGCCGTTTTGCTAGCTCCACATATACCAAATTTGGTGTTGCGTGACATCGTTGGATGACGAAATGTATGACTGGTGCAGACGTGATAATATTGGCACACGTGTTATGCAAGAACATGACAACGTACTACGCTCATAGCGTGTTCGTGGCCATTTCGCTATCTCCACGTATTCTAACTTTGGTATCACGTGACGTGAATTTACGATGAAGGTAAACGACACATTGAAGCATGATAATTATGACACGGAAGTCATGAACAGCAGCATTTACCTCCACCTCGTAAGGTGGTGCTCATTTTAAAGTGACATATCAATAGTTATCAATCGTGCTTCGCATATTATCGATCCCCATTGTACGTGGGGTCTACCAATTTTTTATTCGTAACGCGCTCATGCTGTGGCGTTCACGTGGTTACCTTGCGCGCACGCGTCACTGGCCTTCTGCATCGATGAGAGAAAGCTTTGGAGCGAAAGTCTAAATGAATGTTTGGTTCAATAGTACCGATTTATTATTTAATTTGCCTACTGGTTACGATTTTTGCGAATAATTCTATGCCAATGCTGTAGTTTTTTCTGTTAGAGGAAGTGACATCTGGTCTTGTTTCTTCCAATTATTTCACGAATATGTCACACTGATGCGTGCCGTTTTGCACTATAAATAGGGAAAAAACACTTGGGCACGAGATGCCAGCATGTGCAGTGGAGGCGTCAATGGTGCCGCCAACGCCGGATTTACAGTAGGTGTGATTATAAAACGCTCTACATTTAATAAAAACAGACAGCCCAATCCACAAGCCAAATCAGAATGCCGCATTCTGCGTGCACAGGTTACACGCAAATAAATGGTTCACTCGTTCCTTTCCTGGAACTACCCCTTATTTAGATTGAACGCTGTTTATTGAACTCTTACATGCGCACTGACATAATCACAGCTGCGACGCGTAGATCGACGTGGTTTTATTGCTTTTAGGAACAACGCTTTTTATAGCATCGCTTGGTCGGTCGTCTTTCTATTCAGCGTAGCCAGCATATCCACGGAGTGAATGATATGACGAGTGGACTGAAGCGTCCATCCGTCCAAAGCGTGCTAAAGTGTGATAGCAGTTGACGGACGCAAGTACGAACGAATGCGCTTGGACGTACGGACGGATGGACGGGTGCTTCAATACACTGATCATTCACTCCATGCATATCCTGTAATTTTGTTTATTTATTTCTCGCGCGCCAAACAGCGTTTTGCTTGTTGTTCACAAGTCCTAGTGAACGTGCCTCATTTATAGGGGAGACCAGTTGTGGCGAGCACAGCTAGATTGCTGGCGTGCCAGCCTAAGAAGCGAATAACGCTTTTAAGAAGCAATAAAGCCACGCTGTGGCGCAGCTGTGTTCACAATAGGGTGTCTGCGAGAATTCTCGAAACAGCGTTACAATGAAAAGCAGCGCTAGTTCAATGAGAGCAAGAACAATTTCTTCAATCAAGAGTAAAATGTATTCCATGGACGTGGAACGCTGTGGTCGTCTAACCGCGCTTGCGGATCAGACTGCCATTTTTCGATCTTCGGTGGTGCCCCTCCCCATTTTATACAGCCCGTGAACTTTGCAGTATAGTTTCGAGCATATGCGGATCTCTTACAGAGGCATCACGACTTCAACTGCTCTAATACGGGAGGCGCAATATACAGCAAAATAAAAAAAAAAACAATTTTAAAAATCAAATGCCCTAGCAATGATTTTTCATCTCGTACTCCTCGACCTGACATTTTCAAATGAACACAAAGGTATATTAAAGCGCAATCAATTTTTTTTTGTGCCATATAGAAGCTTAGTCAACTGCGCGGCAACCTTTTCGACCAAAAGAAAGATCGCTGCGGTGCGGAGAAAGAGTGGGCCACGCCCACCTTTGCAAACACATGCTCTCCGTGCGATTGGGACGGCCGGAGAGAAACCTGCCGCGCACCCACAATTTCGGAGGCCATGGTGGACCATAGGTTACTTCAGGGGGTAGCGACAGGTGGTGACACAAAAGAACGATCTGCCTCAGCTCCACTTACCGTACATTGTAGAACCTGAATGCCTTCTAGTAACCACCTTTTTCTGCCTTTGTCGTCATAGAGCATCGTATGACTCATAGCGCTCAGAGTAATGACTGCTTGCATGGGGTTCTAGACGTCCACACATTGGGGGACCGGATCAATTTCGTCATTGTCGCACTGTACATTGTCGTCGTCAAACGATAACGTTACCATCGTTATCGTCATCAAAACCACTATCTCGAGAGATTTGCAGAGAAAACATGTCCAAATATTTTTACCACACATGCGTGATTCGATTGTGGCGTTATGTGCTCGTCAAAGTTCATGTCACGTAATGTGGGCCTGGGAAGGCACCTCACGGTTTTCAGCGCTTTTTTGATGACGTTACACACTTGACATTTCATTCTGTAATGTCCATCGGCATGCGTCAAACTCGTTATGCTCATGAACGGCAAACGCTTAGCGATGAAATATTCTTTTACAGAATCTAGAGCGGGCACGCAATCCGGTTTAGGTGGTAGCAGTAACCGTAAAAGGCGCCTCTTGCAAAGACTTCGCCTGCAACTGTTGTGTCGTGTCTTGGCTGCCTAAGCCCCGACGAAGAAAAACAAGGAACGTTAAACTGAACCCGCAGACACTGGCGGTGATCACGCTGAAAAGCCACCACAAGACGGGGTGCAGAGCACTAAGGAAACGCCTGTCTCGCGCGACAGCTTGTCTCCACCTGGTTTATTTACACATATATACATATGATACAAGCCACTGCCGCGCGCGGCACCACATGACAATCGAAACAGAAACCGGAACTAACAAGACAGGAACAGCACAACACAACACCATGCCCACTTTCAAAAAAGACACTCATAAAAAATACAATATAACGATATACACAACAGAGCACTTTGAAAAATACATAGCACATAGGAGAACAAACACTTTTTACAAGAACACATTACATGATTCACATCACCACGTTAGCAACACTTCATACACTTTACAGAAAAGCAAGGGTTTACGAACTTCCACATCATTCTAGAACATATTCTGCGAAGTGGTGAGGTTTGGTTCGCTCCTACGTGGGCGGTGCTTTTGAGACCAACTTCGCGATTGCACTGGGCAAGACACTACACTTGCGTTCGCGGCCTCATTAAATGAAGTAGCATTTTCAGCAAGGCTTTCCGGAGCAACTTCCAATACGACAGGCTCTGACTTTAGCGAGGGCTAATTTTAAACTGTTTCACCTCAAGCTACACCTTTTGGAAGGTCCTCCGTCCTTGAGAAGGAACTATATAAACAGGGAGGCCATATCCAATATTATTAGGGTGAGTATTGCGAAGAAGTGGAAGGGTGATGAGCAGAAGTTCGAAGCGAAGAAGCGGAAACAGTATGAGAAATAATGATACGAAAGCAGTTCCGTATGTTGCCATCAGTCAACGAAAAGGAAGTTGTGATAACCTGTTCCATGATTTGGTACCTGCCAAAATACTTGGGACGTTTTCCTTGGGCAGGAACTTGACTGTTCTGCCGACTAAACTTTGGAAGGCTTGAATCCTCGACAATTTTCTACATATTGCCTTTATTGGTTGTTGTCCGTACAAGACTCTGGTGCAAAGTTGCTGACTCGGAGAACTCTGGAGTGTTGCGTTGCAGGGAAACTATATCGAAAGCAACTCGAGGTTGCTATCATAATGAAGTTGAGCAGGAGACACTCCTGTGGTGCCCTAGGTGAAAACCTGTATGAAGCTAAGCATACAGACAGGCTTTGCTTTGAAGGTACGCTGTTCAAGTTGTGCAATAAAAAGCGTTCTTATCATCTCAAAAAAGAAGGGGCCTATCTCAACGTTTTCGAGAGAGAGAGAGAGAGAGAGAGAATTTCTTTACAGAAAGGTAGAGAGGTCAGCCTGAGCTATAGCTTGCTCTTGCGTGCTACTCCACACTGGGGAAGGGTGACTGGGGAGGGAAAGAGTGATGAATGACGATGGTAAGGTAGAGAGATGATATGTTCTTATCAGGCTGGGTAACTCTACAGACGTGCATCCAGTCCAGTGGCTTCTAAGAAAGCGATGATGGCTCGTGTAACCACATGTGTGCTGCTGGCGTCAGGCCAAGGACCTAACACAACTTCTTCGGTTAATGGTCGACTAATATATCGGCCAATCAAAGATATCAGATGCTGACGTTCGCTTGCATATGCTGGACAGTCGCAAAATATATGTTCGAGCGTTTCTGGCAACCGACAGTGACTACACTTGGGACCTGTGTCATTATAGCGAATCAAGTGAGTGTAACGTCTCGTGTAAGCCACACCAAGGCGAATGCGGTGCATAATGCTTGAGATGCTTCACTTTACCTTGTGAGTCATACGAAACTTTTTACGGATTCCATTTGTGCAGCCGCTTGTGCTGGTGTTCTCGTTCCTGCCAGTGTTCTAAGATAAAGTTGCGCATCACGCGTCAAAATAGAATGTTAGTATCTTGTCGAGAAAATGCGATGCACACTGCCGGGGCACTATTTAAAGCTCTCTTAGATTCAGCGTCCACCTCTTCATTTCCCAATATGCCACAAACAGCAGGTATCCATTGAAATGTTACACGATGTCAATTTTTAGTAGCAATGCTAAGAAGCTCTGCACTTTCAATCGATAAAGTATAATATGGACCTTGTCTTATGAAGCCATCGATGGTTTGAAGAGCAGCTTTGGCATCGCACAGTATCGTCCATTTAAGAGTGGGTTCTGATGACATGAAACGTATTGCCTCCCGAATAGCAACAAGTTCCGCGGCTGTTGATGTGGTCTTGTGATCTATCTTGAAACGTCGAGCTATCTTCATCTGCGGGATGACAAAGGCTGTGGCGGAGGTACGCGACGTGATAGATCCATCAGTATATACGTGTGCCACACCGTCGTACATAGTAGAAATGTGCTGCAGTGTAAGTTGCTTTAGGCCGATCGATGATACAAGGGACTTCTTCATAATCCCAAGAATCTGAAGTATGACAAGTGGTCTAGGCAGGAGCCACGGAGGTGTCTCAGGAACACGTGGGGGAGAGAATCTTAGCGGTATGATGTTCTCTAGCCGCGATATAGCTCTTGAATAACTGCAGTCTCGGTGGCTGGCAGGGAGCGCTGATAGGGGATGTTGCCTGTGCCGAGTCAACTGGCGAAGGTGGACACGAAGAGGCTCGCAGAGCACATATACTTTGATTGGACAAGCCCGAGCTTCGGCGAGAGTTCCCTTGGTTGATGTGCATTGAGGGAAGCCTAAACATGTTCGCAAACCTTGAGCTTGGATGTTGTTTTGCGTGCTCGCACAACTGGGCTTCATGCTTGAAAGCACAGGCAAGCTGTATCGTAAGTACCCTACGAATAAAGATTGGTACAGTTGCAGGAGAGCTGCCTCCGAAGGGCCCCATTTTGCTCCGACCGTGACCCGAAGAACGTGAACAAAATTCTTGAGCTTTGACTTCAGGGCTGTGACGTCTTTCGACCATGATAGATTCCGGTCGAGGATAACACCCAGGAATTTGTTTGCGCAACAGCACGAATTTCCGTTACATTCACAGTAAGTGGGTGTCTTGTCATTTGTTTTCATGTAAATACAAGCACTGCGCATTTTTCAGTTGACAATGCGAGACCCTGACGACGTAGGTACCTTGCTGGGGTGGTCACTGCGCGTGGCAGTCGAGCACGCAGTTGGGGGCGCGTAGCTTCAAAGCCCAGATGCAGATGTCGTCCGCATAGGTGCTCCCCTTCACCGTGTCAAGATGTTCAGTAGCAAGTCCAATCAAGGTGATGTTAAAAAGTGTCGGACTGAGAACGCTCCCTGGGGGACACCATGGTGAATGTTATAATGGTCTGTATCTCCATCGCTTGTTGACATTTACACGGTATGGTCGCTAAGGTAGCTCACGATCCAGGCATACAGTCATTCGCCGATTTCCAGATCATCAAGCGCATCAAGGATGACATAATGTAAGACATTGTCGTAGGCGCCTTTAATGCCAAGAAAAACAGCAGCCACTAATCTGCCTCGACATCTTTACTGTTCAACATCGGAGACCAAGTTGATGAACCCGTCAATGGCTGATCGGCCTCTCCTAAAGCCATTCATAAGAGCAGGAAAGCGATTATTGCTCTCTAAGAGCCACTCTAATCTCGACAATACCATCCTTTCCATGGCTTTGCAAACGCAGCTGCTTAAGGCGATCGGCCGGTAAGATAAAATTTCATTAGGGCACTTTCCCGGTTTAAGCAGTGCGATTATGCGGCTGCACTTCCACTTATCTGGAACATTTCTTGACTCGCAGGAGGTGTTGTAGTAAAATAACAGGATCTGTCTTGCTTCTGTATCTAAATGGCGAAGTGCAGCGTACGTATTTCCGTCCGGCCCGGGTGCCGATGAGCGTCGGGAAAGTGAAATCGCAGCGTCCAGTTCCTGCGTTGTAAAAGGCACTTCGGGGCGTTCGTCGAAACACGGGGGAACAGTGGTGGTAAGAGTTTGGGTCACAGTGTGAGTGGTGGAAATGACAAGGCTACATTAGTCCTTGGCTACCTCTAATTCCCTCGGACCCTGATGTAGAGCCACCGCACGGAATGGCCAAATTTGTTGAGAAGACTGTAGACTTTGTACTATCCGCCAGATTTTATAGAGAGGCTGTCTTGGGTCTAAAGAACCGCAGAACGACCTCCATCGTTGCCTGTCTAGCTTGTCGGGATGCCGAAGAATGTGTAGTTGAGCTTGACGACAGGCTGAGAGGTCTGACTTGGATCTTGTTCTTCTGTATCGCCGTTCTGCGCGGCGACAGATAGCACGAAGGGCTTCGTATTGTAAGTCGATAGCTGATCGTTGCAGTGCAATGGTTACTTGTCTTGTTATGTCACGCAGGGACGAAAAAATGATGTCTTCTACTTCGGATAGTGTAGTAGTGCGCTCAGAGCTGGTTTTCACAGGTGACTTGAAGAGGCGCCATTCTGTCTGATGAACGCAGTGTGTGGCTGAACGGCGGTACCACCTTAACGGAAATTAAGTTGTCAAGTGATCCCTACCGTGAGTTTCTATATCCGTGGACCAAGCTGCAGAAGACAGGAGACTCTTGGATACAAATGTGATGCCGCGGCAGCTGCTCTAACAAGTACCCCGAATGAAAGTGGGCGATTCGTCGTTCGGCAACCTTAGTCTAAAATTACACATGAAGTCGCACAAATCTCCTACGGCCGTTCATTACAGTGCTACCCCAGAGGGGATGATGAGCGTTGAAATCTCCAATGACAATGTGGGGGCTCTGAGCAGCCTGAAGCACAGACCTAAGTTGGGAGCAGTCGATCTTCGCACTTGGATGGATGTATCCCCCAATAACTGACAACGTGCGCCTCTTATACTTTATAGTCAAGCAAACGTAATCATTCGATGTATGCGACAGAATGTCATGTCATACGTACGTCATATCACGGCGTACACAAACTAGCACCTTGCTTGCACGGCGATCACTGAGAGATCAAAGCTGGACGTACCCTGATAAACGGAATGTAGAATTCATGTTGGTTCGAAGATGACAATAACTGAGAGCTGGTATCTAAATACCCACTGTCTGAAATCAGAGAGACGGCCACGCAAACCACGAGCATCCCACTGTATAACAAGCGTCTGCCGCATACGACCTTCGAACATCGAGGCTATGTTCGTTTACTGAAAAACAACAAAAAGTGGCTCCAGTACCTCAAGTAACTGGACAGCAGCTTTAGGCGCCGGAGTGTTTAGACCGCTAAGGATCCTGCGCATTGAACCCATCAAATTTCTAAGCATACCCTTGATGTCATTATTATCCATCTTGTCGTCCTACTCGCTGCGTTCAGCAGCGTACCGTGGATCTTGGAAGGCGTACCGTGGGTCTTGATGGTAAAGAATGCCACTCCGAAGTATTACTGGCCGGTGGCTGGTTGGCTCGTCCATTCGTCGGCTGTAAAGGTACGGAAGCACAGACATCTTCTATTCTAGCCGGTAAAAGCAAGCGACGAGAAGGTGAAGCCTCGACATTTGATGTCAGTTCTTCAACACGGCTAGCACTGCTCCCTCGTTTGCGTCGGTGTCATGAACGACGTATATTGCGCCGGACAGCCATAGCAGCTTTTCTGTGGGTGGAGTGGTCCCTAACAATCTTCTTTATGATAGTTTGGTTCCCCATTTTAGGACAGTGCTTTGAGGTTGCGTCGTGGGCGCCCGTGCATTTAGGACAATTTGTGGTAGCGTTGCAGCTGCCATCGTCATGACGTCCACCACATCGTTTGCAAGTTATCACCTCTTTGCAAACTGCACTGACATGCCCGAATTTCAAACATTTATGACACTGTAGAGGCATCGGTACATAAGGGCGTACAGGATGACGCACATATCAAACCTTAACGTGAGTAGGCAAGGGCTCGGACTTGAACACTACTTTCACACAACGCGACCGTCCAAAGCGGTGAAAACCAATTACAGGAGCCGTCGATGAAAGCAATTTTTCGAGGCTGGAGTCTGTAATCTCTTCGTCTACATCTTAAATGACGCCTATGGTAGTTGCCTTGTCGTACGCGGAAAACACGCGCACTGCAATGTTTCCCAACGGCACAATGGCCTTTAGCGTGTCCAGTATAGCCTTTGAAGTAACCTTCACCGACAGGATGTTCTCGCGGGTATTTATACGTGTTTCCTCAACCCGGCCAGGTGCGATACGTTCAAAATACTCCGACAAGCTTTGCCTATTTAGAGTGTTCAGCACGTCTGTCATCGTTGTCGGCATGTACGAGATCGTGAAGGACCGCATGCTACTCGCCTTTTTCGTTGCCTGTCGACCGGTCGGCGACGTCCTTCTGATCTTTCTCTTCAGACGGCGGCTTGGAACAGGGGTGAAAAACTCTCCCAGGCCATGTGATCGGTGAAAGAGCCACCAGAAGCGTAACTGTGCACCACGTTGGGGCCGAAGCGGTCACTCACATCGGACGCACCCTGATGAGACGGTCCAGGGCGCAGAAGCAGGGTGGTGCTTTGATTTCCCATTTTACGGGACCACGTCTCCCAGTGTTCTTGTCTCAGATTGCAGAAGTCGCAGAGAAAATCGAGAAAACTTCTAGAGGTGAACACTGTAGTTGTTCTCTCAACGTTTTTGAAATGTTTGTGTGTGCGGTCTTGTTATTTTCGTAATTTTTCGAATACGTTAGGTCTGTGCTTATGACAGCCAAATTCGTGTAAAGTGTTTTCTCGGAGAAAGCGTCATTCTGTCATTTCATATGATAATTCACAGATGCAAGCGTAATGTGCTCCGCAAAGCGCAACGCGTTTAGTTACCGGAGAGACAGAGAGGAAAGAAAGTTTCTTTTTATTCCAGAAAAGGTTTCTGGGCAAGTGGATGGAGTCCTCAGTCCAAGGCTCGCTGGGCCTGGTCGAGCAAAGCCAGCTCGCTTTCTCGATCCTTGCTAGTAAGCCAGGTTTCTCACAGCTTCGACCGAGATGTTGTCCCCAAAAGGGGAGAATCGACGTTCTGGGGCCATGATTCACATTTTCACGTAATGAGGACGAGAGTTGGCCGTTCGCCACACCATGCCCAGACAGCTTCGCGCGTCTATTTTGAGATTTATGTGGTGGTTTCTTTGTTAGTATAGATACGTGTTGGTCTGTAGTCGACGCCCATCTCGCGCCTGTTCTCCGGTAAGATTCGGATGTAGATGACTATCTTTTAGATGCGGAAGCATCTTATACTCGCGCCTTGTAGTGCGCCGTCCGCGCCGTCCGCACCGCTTCTCGAACATTCGACAGCTGACGCGCGCGCATGCGCCGTCGCGCCGTCGCCCACCATCTGTGCCGCGCGCGCTTCTCCTTCGAGAACATTCGACAGCTGACAGCGCATGCACCGTCGCGCTGTATATATACTCAAGGTCGGCGCTCGCTCGCTCAGTTGCCACTCGTCGGTTGGTTTGTACGGCACGTCGACGTCCAAGGTCGCGGTGAAATGAATTCCAACGAATCCACAAACACAATGATCGACGTCCCTTCAACCAGCGCCGCCCTTTCGCATTTGTGTGTACGTGTTCACTCATTTAACACCCCCTCCTACAACCACGTTAACCAATTTAGCCATCGACCCAAGTAAGTCGCAATTTAACACCCCATTTCACAACCACGTTAACCAATTTAGTCATCGACCCAAGTAAGTCGCACTTTAACACCCCGTTAACCAATTATATGCTCCGCATCCTCCTCAGTGTTCCCCCGAGGGAAGCTGCGGGCAATTTTTTTTCGTCTTCCTTTTAAGTTTTTTAGGATATCGCGTTGAGTTATTATTGGGGGTTCCTTCAGGGTTGCGACTGGAGCTAGGATGCTTATTTAACGAGCAAGCCGGTCGGCCCTTTCGTTGCCCTCAATTACGGCATGCGTTGGGCCCCAAAGTATTGCATGCTGATTTCGTAATTGCGTTCCTAGAATTCTCTTAGCTGTCCTTGTAGTCGCCTCAGCCTGAAACATATGCTAAGTTGATTAACAGTCTGTATTCTCAAGAGCTGAGTCTCATTTTTGTTCAGCGCATCTGATCGCCGAAGCAACAGCCGCCATTTCGGTGGTGCTGACTGACGGGGTTTTCATCGACGCTGCTTCAATTGTAGTTCCGCTGGTAGCAACAACGGTGTGACTATTACCTTGCAGTCTGCAGACGTCTCCGTAGAAGACGGTTGAATTGTTACCATAATAATTTTGTAGTGTTCCTGCTCTGGCTTGTGGCCTGCCTGGGTGGTACTTAGCGCTCATATTCTTCGGGATGGGGGACGCCATGATTTGGTCCCTAATGTGGTACGGTTGTACGTATGTCTCCCCTCTAGCGTATTGAGGTCGCAAGGGGTAGCCAACATGCTTCAGTAGAGCTCTGCCTTGGTCCGTCGAGTGTAATCTTTCCTTTTGAGATATCAGCACGGCGGACGCAAGTTCTTCGTAGGTATAAAGTCATAGCGCCTCAACATTTTCGGTTCTATCATTGGTAGACAGTCCAATCCCAAATTTGTGTGCCATTCTTATGACTGCGTCACTTTTTGCTGTTTCAGTATTGGTTAACCTTTGGAAAGGTAGACTGTATTTGATTGTACATATGGCCAAGCCTGTACAAGGCGTGGAGTTTCCTCTTCTCTTAAGCTTTGTCTTTTCCACGTGAGCCGATGTATCATCCGAGCTACGGTTGTCGTAGTTTTCCGGAGTGTTTCGATTGTGTTATCTACTTTACCATTATTTTGGATTCACAGGCCGAGGGCTCTTAGTTTTCGCCCCTCTACGATAGGTTGGCCGTGAATATTGAGGTGTATTTGGTGCCATCCTGCATATATTTATTGTTTGAATTTCAACTTGATAAAATCCAATTTTTCTAGCGCACATCGCATGACTGCATTCATCAAATTTTTTCGAACTTGTGGATGGATCTTTTGAGGATATCTTGTTTGTAGCTAATGGAGCCTTTGGAAGCCCATAACGTTATGTCATCCGCGTATATTGCTTTACCGAGCTCGGATTCCTCCTCTAAGAATAGGCCAAGACTGCGTATCCCAACAATAAAAAGTAGAGGGGACAAACTTGAGCGCTGCTGGGTTCCGCGGTTGGGTATTCGTGCTAGCGTTGATCGGGTTGAACTGGTGCCTGTTATAGCCGTCCGGTTCATATAAAAATAGTTTATGTATTTGTAGATTTTCTCGCATGAATAACAGAAAAACGTATAAGTTTGTTTGTAATACTTGGGAACACATATGGTCTGAACCCGGTTCATTGCCTAGTTGTAATCAGGCTAGCACTACTAATAGTGATTTCTTAGCGCCCAATTCTTGGTATAGGCAATAAAAGCTACTGTCTCGTGGTCGTGCAACATCGATTTCACAATACATCTTCCGTTCGCACGTGCATCTGCCTACACCAAGGTAAATTAGGAACACTTTTTAAAGCATCGACAAGTTTCGCCAACTATGAAGCCTTCCACTTCGTGCATTGAGATATCAGCAGCACAACATTGAGGAGTAATTGTCAATGTTTCACAAAAAAGAGCGGACACATGGCGGATGCAGAAAAAGCAGATAAGTGGCGGCGGAGTTGGTGAGTCCTTGCCGTGTCGTCAACTCACTGCGACCACAGGGACGCCAGTGTTCGTTTTCTGGCTAATACTCTGCTCCACCCGCGTCACTTCTCCTCACACACATTTTCCGTTCCCACCGAATTGCTGTAATGGGCTATGGTATACATGAGTGGTCTCAAACTCGAGGCTCTCTGTTCCGGTGCGGGTTGTACTATCAGCGTCAAATGAAACGCGAACAGCGGCACGCACATATGCGCAGAGCTGCCGAACAAGATGCACACGCCCGTCAATGGTGATAACTGGACGTCATGCACTACACCATAGCAAAAGCTTGCCGTTGTTCGGGTTTCATTTGATTGATTCGATTGATATGTGGGGTTTAACGTCCCGAAACTACCATATGATGATGAGAGAAACCGTAGTGGAGGGCTCCGGAGATTTCGTCCACGTGGGGTTCTTTAACGTGCACCCAGACCTGAGCACATGAGTCTACAGCATTTTCACCTCCATCGCAAATGCAGCCGCCGCAGCCGGAATTTGAAACCGCGACCTGCGGGTCAGCAGCCGAGTACCCTAGCCACTAAACCGCCGCGGCGGGGCACGTTTCATTTGACGCTGATAGTACATAACTGTCTTCTCCCCACAGGGTATTATATCCTTATGACACGTGTTCACGAGCTACACAGTGATGACTGGTTGAAGGCATTGCTTTTGTGAAACAATTTATTTGTCCACCCTAATTCAAAACGCAATTATAAAAAATTATTTCTTAATCGGCGCCCAGATATGAGTAACTTTGAAGACCACTGTTGGCATACGAGTTATTATGTAAACCTGGTAACCAACCTCCTTCAGAAATGACCTGTATATGAGATATGGGACAGTTTTTTTTTCAAGCAACGGGTGCTTCAAATGGTTCCTAGAACTGGCTTCGTCCAGCGTAACGGAATCATTGTCTATGCGGAGCGAGGTCACCGAACTACGCTTACTGCGGCGCGGTGGAAACTTTGTCTCACCTCCTGTGTGACGACACGTGAAGTGCGCAAGCAGCTCGCCAAGACAGGCCGCCTCATTGGACTGCCATGTGCGACCCTGCACGACCTGCTACACCCCACCGGCTACGAAGACCATCGCTGCTCTGCCCTTGCAGCCTTAATCGACTTTCTTGAGGACATCAGCTTGACAGAGCGACTTTTATAAGGCGCTCGCCACAGTGAAGCGTGTGCTCCCCCTATCACTCTAGTTTTTTTTTCTCTCCTTCTTGAATTGACCTCCCTTCCTTTCTTATTACCCTACTTTTTTTCTTCACTCTCACTCTCCCTTCAATCCCTGTTCCCCTGTGAATGCATCGGTTGAGATGTCCTCACATGAGAGACAGTTATCGCGCCCTAGACACCCAATTTTCTTACGTTCCCGCCTTTTTCTGAAGAATCACTTCTCGACCCCGCATTCAATCCACATGTAGCAGGTGGTTCGTCTTAGATACATCAAGATAGGCGTAGATACACCAAGCATACCCCTTGCCAGCGCCACAAGCGAGAAAACACCAATTAAAATTTAAGGCCCATAAGCTCTGCGCGTTATGCCATGACTTCCAACAGAGCTACTCGCGTCCATGCATGCTGTCAAGCACTTAGTAAAAAAAGTACATGGCAGAAGCGTGACCACACAGGTTGAATATTGAAAACTGTGTTTAAGAGACCGTGCAGATAGCCGCAGGAGTTCTTCGTAGCCGTACACGCAGTACTGACAGAGATGAATATTCTCTGTCACTATGGGCGTTTGCCAAATTCGGTCTTGAGGGGTGCAATCCCGTGTTGCATTGTGGTTGACGGAAGGCGAGCTTTGGTGCCGCTTGGGTGATGCAAGAAGGGAAGGGGCTTGAAGGGGACAAATGCCCCCTTTGCAGCCCCTTGCCAGCACCAATTTCAATGTCTGCGTTTTTTTTTTCTTTTTTCAAATAAGGCTTCTTATTAGAAGCGCCTTTTTTACAATCCTACGTACAGTTCTCTAACGCTCTCGGTAAACTTGTAAGCAGCACTTTAGTTACGCAGCAACACTTATGGCGTTTCATATGTTAAAACTCAACCAATTAAGAATCCCCGAAGTCGGCCTAATATGTGGCTGCCCTTGGACGTCATCTTCATATTATTTTGCGGTTTTCTGTTGTCTGACGTTTGAGAATATATCAGGTGGACAAGAAAAAAAAATTATTTCTTCTTCCTCGAAATATAACAACGCGACTGAATACACAAAAGACAGTGGTCAATTTCGCCACACTATACTATTAGAACTTTAGGGCACTCTACACGCCCCACAGTGCCTCTATTGCCACCTAACTAGAGATATTGAGCCATTCACTGTCAACAGTTGCCTTGGAATGGTCGCATTAGGACGTTGTCATAAGTATGGCGTGGATGGTAGCCACAACAGACAAAACAGGTGTGGTGACGTAGGTTTGCATGATTTATTTCATGTGTCAATGCACTCTATCTCTTGACTTTAAAAGAGGCCCCAATAGTTTTTGCGCACGTGTTTGTACTTTTTCGGTCATCTTCAATAAGCTTGGAAACTTCCTTGCTTCTGCCACAACGACATGACGTTTAGTGGAAGATGAATGCCCTATCAATTGGAACAGGTTTATAATATTGCCGATCCATAATTACTATTTATAACTGTTGTTTATACCCTAAAATACCTAAATCATGACAGCAAGTAGTGGATTTTCCAGAATATTTTTCTTTTACTTACAATTTTCACAAAACACTGCTCCAACAGCTGTCTCAAAACTGTGCACGACATGGTCCGCGTGCTTTAAAGCTGCGACAGAGACTTCTCAGGGATTTACGCAGCACTTCAAGCGTCTGGGACACCAGGCGTGCTTGTTTACGAATTGGCAGGTAACATTGCAGGTTCCACCAGCCAAGGCACAAGAATTCAGTTTTCCTGCATCATAAAAAAAACAACTTTATTGGACGCACGCAATGTTACGGGAGTAATGACCCATTTATTACAACATGCAACACAGCAAAACAAAGCCCAGTTTACGCAGTTTTCTCTAAATTTCGCACAATAAGAGAAATTGAGCCATCTCCCAATAAAGGTAGCAATTTGGTGCTGAGAAGTAGAGCTGGGTATTCACTTGTGTTTGCGTTGATGTTCCGTTTATGTGTTTTCATGTCCCACAAATAGTCCCACAAATAGTTGTCCCACAAATAGTTGCCGCCCGCATCAGTTTTGACACCACATGTGACATGGTGGGATTATAAATCCCCTGCCAATAAAATACTGCTTCCACATGCGCCAATTAGGGTGATCGAAGGCCTGGTGTCAAGTTTCCTTGACGGAAAGTTAACATTAGCAATGAAAAATGTCTGACAAGAAAGCAGAAATATCTTTATAACTAAAATTTCATATTCCGGGGAAAGCAGCGTTAGCGGTAATTCAGCTTTGTGGGAAAGGCTATTTGATAACAATGTCATTATTCCACCACCTCTCGAAGGGTGTTCCAACCTATACACACGGTAATTATTGTCATAAAAGTTGTCTGTATTAAGCAAAGATTCTTGCAGGAAATAATAACCTAGATTTGGCTGAGAACCGAGACATTGTAAATAGGCAATTGCAGCAAATATTGATTGACAATTCCACTGTAAAACCCTCAAAGATGCTATTTAAATGAAGTAATAATTGCAAAGACAACTTTCTCCAGAACACTCTCCTTCAAAACTTAGTGGCTGGACACTTTTTTGATGTCACCTTGGGGGACACAGCGTTATTAGCACGGTTGAGCAGCAACCAGCTACGTTTGTGAGCACGAACACCAATTTCCACATCAGTAGAAACGTTCAAGTCAAGCACAGGGTCTTGACCATTAGTCGATAATCACGCAGCATCTATAGCCCTGGCAGCTATCAAAGGTATGCACCTCATAACCTAGCAGATTTACCTCGTTGGCCATGGGCAGCTTATACGGCTCGTGAGGACCGGTTCCTTTCGGGGTTGTAAGCTTTGCGATTGTATTGCTTACAGCTTAAGCAATACACTCGGACATCCATCACCCTAGTCATAGCTTTTTCTACAGCTACCTCGACTACTTGTGCAATGCTTGTCTCCGTGAACGTTTGACGTGCTGTAACGCCGTCATAACCATGGTCCAATTCCCTGTTAATTGCCCCCCCCTAGAGCGTCTGTGTTGTCAATCACTTCAACAACTCGCAGTTCTTGTGTAGTTTAACAATCTGAGTAGTCAGTAGCATTTCGTCAGCCATACAAACAATGCATGACTTCTTGTGCGGTACATTCTCAATTTGCATGCTCTTCACAGCATCTGCTGCATCGCCACTCTGATTCAGAGCCACCGGCATTATGATATAATCTCGAGCAGTTCCGGCATTGTGATAGACGAGATGCTAATTGATCCATTCTAAAAAGTAGAGGCAACGCTTTAATTTCAAAAGAACAGCCCCGCCGTGGTGGTCTAGTGGCTAAGGTACTCGGCTGCTGACCCGCAGGTCGCGGGTTTAAACCCCGGCTGCGGCGGCTGCATTTCCGATGGAGGCGGAAATGTTGTAGGCCCGTGTGCTCAGATTTGGGTGCACGTTAAAGAACCCCGGGTGGTCGAAATTTCCGGAGCCCTCTACTACAGCGTCTCTCATAATCATTCGGTGGTTTTGGGACGGTAAACCCCACATATCAATCATCAATCTCAGAAGAACATGAAGCGCCAGCCAAAGTCGCAATCACTGACTCTGTCGGCACGCACTGTTGTTCACACCTAATTGCATCAGTGAACTGCTACCACGCATACCACAGAAACCTTCTTTAGAGTTTCAGCAGGACACAGATGCACGTGTACACCTCGTACAATGCTTGAAGTGCAAGCCAGATGAGGAGGAACAAACGCGCTACCGGAATTGATGCGAAGCATGAAAATTTTAGAAGGCCTCTTACAAGTTCTTTGTCTGGTGATCTGCATACTATCCTAACGTGACCAAACTGCCGAACATTAGTTACGGTCTGGTATCTTGTGGACACTGCATGAAGGTGTTATTGAATGGCCTTGGGTGTAATATACTTGACTAAGTAAGCACTTAAAGGTACCATTGCAACGCAAATGCTGTTCACATCACTGCGGAGAAACATGACAAGAGGAAGGCCATCATGCCGCATAGAGGCTGTCCACGATGAACGGTCCTGACCGGAGAATTCCTGAACATCAGTGTGCGTTAAAACGAGCCAAACTAGAGAAAGAACGTAGTTCAGCTTTGTATGAAAAAAAATGCGCGACAGATCCTAGAATACAAGAAGACTACCCGGTACTTAGCCAACGAAACCAGCAAGGCTCAATAAACATATATATCTGGCCAGTTGGTAAGAATCCATCTTGGCAGGAAGCAAAGAACTTTTCCTGTGTGAAAGTTGTGCGCCTCTTACCAAGAAAGAACACAAGGCTCGCTCAAAAGCCTAACTTGCGGGAACGGTGACGGTCGCGGAGAAACTGCGACCGCTCGAGTGTGGTAGGCTAGTTGTTCCTGACCTCGTATTCCCCTGCTTCGCAGTCCGGCCTAGCACGCACCCACGTCCTAGAGACGCTGTCATCCTTACAGTATGTATGTATGTATGTATGTATGTATGTATGTATGTATGTATGTATGTATGTATGTATGTATGTATGTATGTATGTATGTATGTATGTATGTATGTATGTATGTATGTATGTATGTATGTATGTATGTATGTATGTATGTATGTTTGTGGCAAAAGGCCTGGGGCCGAACTCACAAAACTCATTTACGAAAAAATGTTAGCGCAAGAGAAATTTTGTTGCGTAAGTCGATTCACGAAACGAAAAAAAACGTCGTAAGAAACCATCGTTGTCACATCGGCCACTGCAATAAAACGTGCTGTGACTGCCCGCGCACATGTCAGCGATGGTGATGCAGTTGCTATATTTGCTTACGTCACCGAAAAGTGCTCGTAAGCGAATTCACGAAGCAAAATTTGGCGTAAAAACAGCCTTGCTAAAAAAAATATTAAAAGTAGTCCGGACCACTCTTAGGAACTATGTGGCTACTTAGAACCTGTTGTCGCGGTGTTATACTTTGGTGCCCTGGCTGCTTTTGAGTTGATTCACGCCCATGTAAGGCTGCCTGATGACTGCTGGTGCGTTGTTATTTATTTTGATGCTTTGAGTTTCATCTTTTGTTTCCATTGTACGCGGTGGATGGTATTGACAACTACCGTCGTCCGATAAGTTTGGAGTCACAGTAATTGAAGGATCCAATTGGGCGTCAAGAGCGTAAAATTATGCATGTAAAGATTTGTGGTTGGATGAAAACCAATGTGCTACGTAAATATTCGGTGCTTTCGAACGTGGCACGGCACATGATCGACCTTATTTGTGATGTTGTTGTGTTGTGCCCCCCCTCGTCCAATCGAAAGTACAATTTAAAATGCTTGCCTCATTTATAGAAATTGCCACCAAAGATGTTGATAGAAGTACATTCCTTTCACGCTATTGGAAATAAATATGAGTGGAACTTTTCAATGAGCGGTTCCTAAAGCCTATCCTGGGGTTGTGCTCTAGTGAACTTCATTTGGCTCTTCCTGTACATTGAGCACAATCTCTGAAATACAGCTGTCGATACACTTCGGGACGATCTGGGACGGGCGCGTACTTTGTAAACCAAAGCGTACTAGGGTTGTGCGGGATTACGCACGGAACTACAAACAAATCAAGCGTTCCCACCTTTAATGTCCAGAAACTGATATGGGTCGTGATAATACAGCAAGCAGTCGGGATAAAATCAGCCTAGTTATTTTGAATGATACCAGAAATGTGCAAACCCTCATGATTATGGAGCAAACCTTGGTTAAATTCGTCGCTTCAACAATTACCAGCTGATCAACTTGGCGCACGAGTACCATTCAAAAGTAGAGCGAGTCACTGACATGTATTCTGTGCGGCGCAGCGAGCACTTCACCTGGGAATAATTGCGTTGCGAAGGTGAAACCGCCATCGCATGCTTTGATTGAAGCAGACGCCAAACGCGAGCAGACAATGGCTTGGCCGACATGCGCAGCTTGTGATTGGTTGTGAAGCAATACCCTCCACATCAGCTCACTCCGTGACGTTGCCAAAACACTTCTTTCATCTGCCACGCCTGTCGTGTTCGTCATATCACCCCCCCTCGCACATAAGAGCAAATTTTGTCACACTGTGTAAAGTGTGCAGGTACTTCTAAGAGTTTTCCTAAGTGCTGCTGAGTTGTCGATAACAACATGGCGTCGTAAACAGCGTATCGGTCGGTGAAAAAATCAACAAACGCCTCTCACTTGACTTCCTTCAGCGATCGACTAGATGTGTTATGACTACCGTTGCTTTTTCGGTAATATTGTGTGGTGTAAACACCAGCGGCAGTGTATGGGTGTAGGTTGACGCCTAGCGAAGCCTTTGCTTTGGTGTGTTTAACAAGTGAGATCGACGCCTGTGTAATAACGACCACTAGCATTAGAGAAGTCTGCAATGTACGTTTGTGCGCTGCTTGATTCCCTTCACTTTCCAGTCTCCCAGTTAGTTGCTGCGTGACATTTCGGATTGACAGTGCACTGTCAATCCGAAATGGTTCGGCACGGTACTTGAGTGACCCAAGTACGTATGGAACCGTATGAATTACGCGCTGTGTTCGGTTCTCGCTTTGCAACTGGTTAGCCCGTAGGCTTCCATTTTCTTGTGAGCAGTCTAGTGTTCGGGAGTCAAACGATGTTCGTTGTGAAGTGTTGTGTTATGTTAACGTCTCCAACACTTGTGAAGATGCTGTGCTCGTGTGACCGAAAATAAAAAGATACCGATGATAACAGTTCTGCCGTGCGAAGTTGTGGTGGGCGCGGGGGGGGGGGAGGGGCCTTGGGCGTTTTTTGTTTGCTAAACCGTCACTCATCGATTTTTGTGATAACCATAGTCCAAGCACTGTGATGGGACGAACCGAAGCTGCGAGATGCTACATTCTGTTGTAGATAGTGTTGCTTTGGCAGCACGCCTAGACAGTACTCTGGTAAGAACTTAATTGTTCTATGGGCCAGTGAGAGCCCATGAACGTGAAGCTTCCCTTTGGCTCCCAGAAAGAGGAAAGACTTCACCTGTGCCTTGCGTTGGATAAAGTTGTAGGCCAGTACCGGCTGACTACAGGTTTTTCTGTATGTCTTGCCATCGTTTTTGATGGCACTAGAGCCTTTAAAACAGCGGCTCATGGCCAATTACTACACTATATGAATGTACCTGCACGCCTGGCCAGCCTTTCATTGATATGTCATCGGCAGCTTCCAGTCTGCTGATGTTCTTTGCAAGTTGGCCCCAAAACACACTCTGTCCCTGATGACACTGACGGCTACTAAATGCTGCCATCGGTGAGTGGACCTTGCAGAACTAAATTTGTTGCTATTCACGTAGTGCTATAAATTGCGTAAGTTTTTCAGCCAAACAGATGTAATATTTTCCTATTTTAAGTTCAAGCTTGAAAAATATACTACTACTGTAATACACATATATATATTATGGAGAGGAGGCATATACATGAGCAGTTGTTTGTGATTTGATAGAGGCGAGCTCTGGTTTGATTATTAAGAAGGGTCTGTCTATTTACCACTTTTGATAGTTGGAAAGTGAATGCGCATTTATTTTCCAGGAGCCAGGTTGCACTTGAGGAATTCATGTTATTTTAAAAGAATTACTTCTATAGACATTGCGATATGGTAGCACTATACTTCACTAGGACACATATATTGCGGTACGTGAATCCTTCATGGGGCTTCAGTTTGTTCCAAAGTGATTATAGCCGATTTCATCACTTTGGTGAAGTGATAACTTCGTCAAATAAGTATTAGAAGTAAGCGCGTTCAGTGTTTGTTTTAAATATATCATTTTGCGCCCTTCACAGATCGCTGAGTTTCGTAAGGTCCTGTTATGCATCGGTTGCACGCACTGGGACATCAAGCTTCCTCATAACTTGGAGCACCTGTACAAAATTATGAAGGACACGTGCTCCCTTATAGTGAAAATCTATGTCACTTCTGGGACTGTGGTCATTCAGCGGACCAGTAAGTGGCCTGGAATCATGCATGCCAGCCTAATGTGGTTGGTGCGTGATCTGCCTGAGAGCTTCGAATGCACAAAACTGTTAAACAGCTGTTTGCAAGGATAGTTTTTTTTCAAATACATACGAATATGTACACACCACTTACTATGCGCAAATTGAAAACCGAAGCATGGTTGCTTGCAGTGGATACCTGTATTATTGTCACACATAATGCTAATTGAACATTATTACAAATAAATTGTGAGATAACTGAGAATGTTGAAAAGGGAAAGCCTGCAGCCTAAGAATTACACTCCAATGATCTGATTCAGAAGAACTCGTTCTTTAAAACGAGCACAAATACTTTGATTGCATATTGAGCTCTCAAGCTTATGACTCACTCTGTGAATTAAGTGCTCTGGAAGAAAATAGGAAGTGGGTGAAAAATGCCTGAATCTTCACAACTTGTTATAAAATAGACCTATTGTACAAGCCTCAGACGACATAAGGCCGGTAACTGAATTTCTACTTGATGTAGCTTTTTCTATCGCAGTGATGTGGCATACTGTGTTTCAGCCGAACGTGTTCACCACGATTGAATAGTGATGTATTTTTTTTACAAACTGTGCCGGACCTAAGTATGCATTGTTGATCTCTAAAAGTGACGATCGGTGTGCCTCAAGGCCAAGGCTCCTCATCTCCCTGTCTGTGACTAGCTTACTTGAGCAGCAGTGAGATTTAGCCAGCACCATGCAAGCCAAGTCATGGGGCGCTCCTTTTGCGTCCTGTGCAGGACAGAGCGTATCCATCTGGCAAGAAGCTGACATCAATAATAATAGTGTGTGTTGATTGCACCTGTAGGAGCCCGTTGTGTTTGTTGCGTATGGTTATTTTCCCCAAAGAAGTGTATTTGTGAAAGGTTTACTTTGTCTGGAATATTGAAACTTATCAACAAGCACACTCATAATCCACAAGTGCTTTTTGTCTTCTAGACTGCCAAACTTCTCCTAAACGCTAAATGGTGAGCTGGCTATGTTAGATAGCTTTGAAGTTATGAACATTAGCTGCTGCCTTGTAACGTAGTCTAACTTGTGTTCCCTAGTGAACTCATTTGTGGTCGCCTTCTCACACCTGTTGTAATCTCAAAATAAAAGATAGTTCATTGGCTTAGTATGCCTGGCAAAAGCTTAATGCCTTCATATAAAACATTGTAGTTCAGCCCTTGTATCATAATAAAATATATTTTCAGTCTTGACTGTGTCTGTGTGCTGAGACTTCCTTTCTTTCTAAAATTTCTGCATACTTGTCCTCGGCTTCTGAAAATACGGCATCTGTAAATATGAGCACTTGTTTAACATCTGTACATTTTTACATGTAGCATAATTGTAATGATGATCTGTATTTTTCTAAGTTCTAGAAGCAACAAGGGATCAGGTGCTCTACAGTCACGTACATTGTATCACGAACAAAGCACAGAAAACCAACAAGTAGAAAGGGACTGCCAATGACTGTGTTCTCCTGCTCAAAGGTCATGACAGGAGAAAGAGCGCATTGTGATGTCTGGAGCAGCTTGACATGTATACATAGTAACATTCTGTGCAGTTGCAGTTTAACTTCTTAGCAGTTCATTATTCAGCAGCTCCTTTCGCACTAAAGCATTCCAAATTAATCAAATTTTGCATTTAGGATACCAAACAATGACACCAATTTAGAGGCTGCCTTGTGCTGGTGGGCAAATAAATTTGATCTCAAGTTTTTAACATGCATGTTTATCAAAGTGCCTGCGTGTCTCTGCACTTCACTGCCATAAATCCCAGCATCATTAGTCAGCAATGGTAAATGTGTTTGTATTCTTCGTAGTGCAAGAAGTAGAGCCATTGATGCGGTAATTCTGTACTTAGTCGATATAATCCTTTAGTATAAACTCATTTGTATCGCACCAATGAGTAATGTTTGTATAGGCTCTGGGAATTGCTTCTATGTTGATTATTTTATTTGGAAGGGAGAGGTTAATCACTACTTCTGGTATATCTCACACTAGATTTTAGTACTTGTGTAATGTCATCCCACTGCCTGTCTGTCCTTCAACAGTCTCTTTCTCTGTTCCTACTGTGTAAGTGTAATTTTTTAATGTAGTATTTGCCCGGATAAATTTGTTTATAATGTAATTGTGTACTATGCAGTTATGACTTATCATCTATGAAGCTTTCCTCATATTAGAATTAAAATATTTATTATAAAACACTTGTAGCTATATGTTGCTTTTACTTATTTTTTCTTGGTGCTTCTTTTTCTGTTTTGCTTTTACTTATTTTTTCTTGGTGTTTAGCCCTACATAGGTATTAGTATATTCGAATATTGAAGCTGGCATCTCCAAACAATTTTTTTAGTGGAAGTGACAATTTATAGTCATTATTACTATTTTCAGATGAGCTATAACAAATCTACGAAAACGTATTTACATTTTTTGAACTGCGTGACGGTAACTGTTATTATGTTCCTTTATTGTAATCCCTGTTTTGTGCAAATGTAACATAATTACTTTGTAATGGCATACTACTAGTTGTGAGTTTAAACATGTGTGGTGAGCAACATTGCAATTAAGGCCATCAGCAAGACATACATGCAGTGCACTAGATCATCGCCTCACATACTTAGTGTACAGTCTTTGCCCATAAGTGAACTGAAGTTTTTTCAAGTAGACTAACAGACAGCTCCATGGGAACTTTGCTGATCTGCAAACTTTCAAGACATTACAAGGAGTGTTTTGAGGAAATGAAATGATATTTACAGCTCTCAACGTAAACACTGTTTGAACTGAAGAGCTTAGTAGCTTCGTATTATATTATTCATGTACTGTCTAAAATTTGTTTGTGCTGTGACTTTTCAGTCCAAGTGTCCTAGCATGCTTTGCTACTGTGTTGTGAATGAGCCAAGCTATGTAAATAAACAGAGTAATATTGCACACATGTACCAAATTTTGATGCACAGCCCTTTTCTTTAGCGTGGCATGGTCAAAGACTTTCTTGTGTTTCTTTTAAAGAGTGCTTAAAACTGGGCATCAGCAGAAACTACGCATCAAGCTTTTCCAAGATGGCTCGAGAAACACCGAGCCCAGACATAACAGTGCTGGAGGATTTCTCTCGTAAGTTACTTTCTGTAAAATCAGAACAAGTGTATTAGAAATGCTGTTTTATAGTCGTTCATCTCAATGTCTACGCGTCAGTGTATGTATGTATGTATGTATGTATGTATGTATGTATGTATGTATGTATGTATGTATGTATGTATGTATGTATGTATGTATGTATGTATGTATGTATGTATGTATGTATGTATTGTATGTATGTATGTATGTATGTATGTATGTATGTATGCATGTATGTATGTATGTATGTATCTTTTAAATGAGAATCCGTTTATCATTGATGAGTTAGTTTGGTAATAATTTAGCTGAATTTATTTCTAGTTATTTTATTTCTGATACAATATAATTTTCATTTTGTTTTTTACGGAATAAATATAAATGTAACTGTTCCCAAAATATGTTCTTTCGAAGAAGTTGTTTCATCTGCTAATGTACAGCCATGAGCAATAAATTGGGTAATTAGGAAACAACCAACAAAGATTAGTTTAGAGCACAGCTCCTATACATGGCACATCTTGTACTCATTGCGTTGGTCGAATATGTCAATTTCAACTAATCAAATTTAGTAAGAATAAACAAGGTATCACCCGTGGTTGTATATGTGTGTGGTATGTATGTATAATGTAATACCTGTTAGCAATTATTAATTGGGCCGAGAACCAAGTCAAGCTGAATACACGGATTTGGTCCATGCACCTTTCATCTGCACTGGAACTGTGGTTATTAAAAACGAAATTTCGTTTAAAAATTTCTTGTAGGAACCAAAAGCGGGGCATCTGTCTGTGACGCAAATCAATTTGACATGATTCTTTCTTGCTCTGTACAATCGGAGACCCTTTCGGCAGAACTCGATTAGCTACTATAGTTCACTTTAGCCATTGACAGTGACATTACACTGAAGCGCGCAGGATAACAGATAGCGGGAGAGAAGACACAAAAATAATAACTCCGTTTTTGTCTTCTCTAACTGTCCGTGCTCTTTGGCAGTGTTGCAAGTAAGATTTATACCAAATTAGCACGAAAACGTGTCTAGTCAACTTGGCCACACGCAATTAGCTCGCTGCATGTCTAGATTTTCTTGAAAACATTGTGAGGACTCGCGGGTGGTTGAATATTGAAACACGTTTAAAGTTATATATTAGGTATAATATCGGTATTTCGGCACTGGGCAGTCATGATAACAGAGGGTGGAGGGGAAAATATAAACCCCTAAATTTGTAATTTACGAAGAGCACAGCACAGCGCTTTTGCGTCAAAAGGGAAGTGAAAGAAGAGAGCGCGAAAGCCACTTTCTCAAGAAATGACTATTCGCCGTTACGCATAATCTCTAGCGGGGGTAACCTCTTGAAAAAAAAGTTCTTTGTGACACTGCGAATTGTACTTAGTGCTTCCTAGATTGTTCTTGAACGCTGCAACCACTCGTACACTGTTGCAGTGCTTGTGTTGCGAACTTGTCACTGCAGCAGTTACCCTATTGCTATATATTATCAATCCTTCGAATGATGCCAAATGCAAAACGTCGGGTGAAGCTTGGTCAAAGAAAAAATAATTTCAATGCGTTCGCCCAAGGTTACTAGAAGGTAAAAACCACCAAGTGTGGCTTTATAACCGTGCACTAATTATGTTGTACAATACTGTCATGATATTGGGCTCTAGCGTAAGCTAACTTCCCATATTTTGCCAAATATCAATAAAAATGAAAAAATAGCGGCGTATGGCAACGCTAATCAACTATCCTGAATTCACTGTCACTCGTGACACTTTCACTAATGAATAGTCAGTTTCTTACCCCTGCCCCGCCACTGTGGTTTAGTAGCTAAGGTACTAGGCTGCTGACCCGCAGCTCGCGAGTTCGATTCCTTGCTGTGGCGGCTGCATTTCCGATGGAGGCAGAAATGTTGTAGGCCCGTGTACTCGAATTTGGGTGCACGTTAAAAAACCCCAGGTGGTCGAAATTTCCGGAGCCCACCACTACGGCCTCTCTCATAATCAAATGGCGGTTTTGGGACGTTAAACCCCACAAATGGATAAATCAATCAGTTTCTTTCCATTATTGTTATTTAGGGAAGATTTGCTCATGAACTCACAACACTTTTATTAACATTGATTCTCCCATCTAAAGATAGTCACACTTCATGTCGCTTTCTGTGTGGCTGGCACTCCCATAAAACGCCTACTTCAATTTTTTATGCTCTCATTGCATCTGACGCTACATTGCGGAAAATTTCGATGACATCTCATGGGCCAGAAAATTGTCTTTATCTATCTCTTCAATTTCAGGCTTTCGTGGGGACAGAACGAGAATCTCACTCTCTCTTTTTTGTGCTTTTCACGCGTGGTATAACGTCTCTTGACTTCAAGACTCGTACACACGTCTCTTGCTTTGTTGGCTCACTCAAAGACCACTGGACGAAATACCTGCACCGTTTTTGTGTGAAAAGCATTAGCATTGAAACACTTCCCGATGAGTCTCCCTCGTTTTACGTAGACACATATCTAAGGGTAAGCGTATGCATTTGTCGCATTCTTGCTTTATCAAAATGCTGCGGTGCATGCATGGAACCTGTCAAATTTTGCTCCCACTTTCATTTGATTACTGCTGTTCTATATTCATGCATAATTTATCCGTTGGTACAAAAGCCACTTCTGTGTCTAGTAATAGGTTTATTGTAAGAAACGCAACTTTCTACGTCTAGCTACAGAACACTTTTACGTTCACCAATACGCTTGATTGCACCGGATTAGTTGAGTAGCAGCGCAGCTTCATTAAAATGTAAGGTAACTGGTAACGTTAAACAGGGAAAGACATTTGGGTTACAATTTCAAACATTGCATACATCAATTTTTGTGCAGTTTTTTTGATATGGTGCACCTGAAGTGTTCTTCTTGTACTTGGCGAGATAGTGCATGGATGATTGCTTAAGAAAATCTACTGATTTATTTTTTAGTTATGGTCATTGATGAAACGTGAGCGGTTGGCTTTCCAACGGACACCTAGGTGTCTATTACGACGCGGCATCGCGTAAGCGCCGTAGGAGGTGCCCGCGAAACTAAAACGGAGATGCAGCAAATCATTGACTATCATCGTATACTCTCGATGCTAGACGCTTTGCGCGCTACCTTGCTATTATTGGCACACACTTCTTTCGTTTCTTGTCATTTCAACGGCTATTATATGTCCTTTTCTCCCTCCTGAGTACCGAATAGGTTAAATTCGTATCCGCGCTATCGTATTCTCTCGAGATACAGAATTCTTGGCTAAGAAAATGCGTTGCCAAGAGAAAGCTTTGTGAAAAGGGCCCCTGATCTTCTAGAGTCACAAAGTGGAATAGGTTACCAAACGCACTGCTCAATTAACTGTTAGACTCACTCAGACCGAAATATAGCGGTGCGTCTGAGTCTGAGTGGTTCCGCTTCCAATAATTTTTCTGAGTCTGAGTCCGAGTGAGTCACGTTGAAGAAAAATTTTGTGGGTCTAAGTCTGAGTTGCTTCATCCATGAAATGATTTGGTGAATATGAGTGTGAGTAGGTCCAGGTGAAGGATAGTTTCATGAGTCTGAGTACGAATGAGCCTACTTAGGAAAAATGTTGGTTAGTCAAAGTTCGGGTAAGTCATAAACGAAGAGTATATTTCTTCAGAGAGACTGAGTGAGCAGGTTTAATTTGCAGACCTGTGCCTGAGAGTGGCGTTTGCCAAAGCGGCATGAGAAACAACGCTCCCAATTCTGCATATGCGTTATAGTAGGGTCTCGGATATAAAAGGAATCGTGCTAGCAGCTGTGTTGTTTTCAACAATTTCAAAATGCTGATAAATTAAACATCTGAGTGTAGCGACAGTGGGATTGGGCGTGTTGGTATACCATTATAAAGGTTGCTTACCAGCGCAAACGACAGGGCAGGAGGGGACAGGAGACAGCGCTTTGTCTCGTCTCTTCTCCTGTCCCCTCCTGCCCTGTTATTTGCGCTGGTAAGCAACCTTTCTCTAAGTGTAGGTCCGAAATAGATATTATTCGAAATCGCTACCATCTGCTGAAGGTTTGATGAAGCAACTGATTCGGCTCAATGTTGATTATTTTTGTAAAATCACACTGTTGCTGCCAACTATAGCTTCTTATTGGTATCTCCTTTGGTAATAATAAAAAACAATAATGTCAAACAACTATATAAGCAAAGTTGTCAATATTACCTGGTCGGTCCGTCGACAGTTGATAGGAGTGAAGAATTGCCTCAGACTTAGAGCGAAGGGTCAAATATGTCACCGAGTCACATACAGGCAGCACATAACAGTATCGCAATACAAAAGTATTGCGATAGTTTTTCTGAGATACCCTTAAGTATGTTTACTTCTGTATTCAGAAAAATTTGAAGTGTATAGTTATATCTACTCAGTGAAATGTTTTTCCGATGTATTTTTGGATGTATTTCTGATTGTATTGCCACACATTGCAGGGAACCGGTATCTCGTTGCCATCATTTTTTGGCGGAAATCAGAAGACGAGTTTAAGTAAAAGGCGAATGAATATTCATTTTCTTGCATAGACAAGCAAAAATTGGCAATGGTTTCCCATCAAGCTCACAATGAACCATCTGGTACAGCGGGCGACGCAACCGATGGCAGGATCGCGGAGGCGGTGTTGTCGGCCTACACTGTGAACAGAAATAAGGCTAGATGGGAGTAAACGACTTGTTCTCTAACGCATGCCCTGATGGGGTTTTTATAAACACCGTCCAGAGGAAGTAAAAAATTTAGTCCCCATTATGAGGAGGTTTTTGGATAGATTTAGGAGAGTTTTTCTTTATATCCAACGGGCAACTTTTTTAGGTCAGTGTGGGAGTAAAAGTTTACATGAACTGAGAAACAAAATTACGTCATAGCCGTACCATGCGCAAGCGTAACTTCAATTTTATTACCTTCGAAGCACACAATATTGATCACAGTACACAAACATGCACACAACATTCACGTAATGTTACAACACTCACGTTTACCACAGCTTGCCACAGCACTGTACACCTACGCTTCAGTCACCAGGTATATATATATATATATATATATATATATATATATATATATATATATATATATAAATATATATATATATATATATATATATATATAGAAAGGCAAGAAGTGTATACCTAAGGGCTTGGTTTTCCGTGTTTTAACACAATAATAATGAGATCTAACAGACAGTAATGCCAAGGAATGTACAGGGGAAGTTATTAGAATAAATGGAATGTAAATAAGAAGAAAGAAAAGTGGATGAAAAAATAACCAGCTGTGAGCAGGAATCAAACCTACGACCTTCGAATAACGCATCAAACGCGTTATTCGATTGTCGTAGGTTCGGTCCCTGCTCACAGCTAGTCATTTTTTCATACACGTTTCTTTCTTCTTATTTACATTCCATTGGTTCTAATAACTTCCCCTGTACATTCCTTGGCATTACTGTATCTTAGATCTCATATATATATATATAAATATATATATATATATATATATATATATATATATATATATATATATATATATATATATATATATATGGTTATTCTGACAAAGGCCGGTCCCACGGCCGAAACGTAAAGAAACCTTTCCGTTTTTCGACGTGTGTCTTCTTTTTATTCATATATATATATATATATATATATTTATATATATATATATATATATATATTGTGAGCATTATTTATGCGTCCCGTCTTACATCTGTACATACTCATCATCACCAGTCAAGTTTAGGTTGTGGGGCACATACTCGAGTCAATAAAGGAGAGTCTTGAGTGTACTCGACGCCATCTTACAAGTGGTGGAGAGTGCTGCCCGGTTCCTGCGTCCTCTCGCGTTCTCGGACACCCCAGCGTCTTCTAGAACACATCCATGGAGCCCCGTTCATGCCGCCACTTAAACGACCTGGGTCCGGTAATGTCGCAAGCCGCCCAGTCCAGCGTGCCAGCTTCGCCACCGCTCTCACCGCCAAGAAACCCTTCTCACCTGGTTACCAGCTCTCAAAAGGATTCTCCGCTGTTCGCAGGGCTTCCGGGTGAAGACGTTGAAGACTGGCTTGAGGAGTATGACCACGTGCATGTTATCAACAACTAGGATGAGCCTGCGAAACTCACCCACGTTGCATTCTACTTGAGCGGCGTCACAAAAACGTGGTTTTTCAACCACGCCACAGATTTTCCGATATGGCCCGCCTTTACACGTCAGCTCCGCCAGATTTTTGCCAACCCGTCAGTGCGCTCGGATATCGCCAAAAAGAGGCTCGATGCACGTTTTCAACGCCCTAGCGAGTCTTACACTTCTTACATCGAAGATGTTCTCGCCCTTTGCCGTCGCATCGACAACTATATGGCGAAAAACGACCGTGGGCGCCACCTGCTAAAAGGAATTGCGACTGTCGCTTTTAATGCGCTTGTGGTGCAAAATCCCCAAACCGTAGCCGATGTTGTCGCTACCTGTCAGCGCCTTGAGGAGCTTCAGACCACTCGGGTACAACCTGATATGTTTGATCTGCACTCAAGTCATGATACAACAGAGCTGCGTGCACTGATATGCTCTATCATCCGCGAGGAACTTCATGCACAGGCTTCACCTCGCCACCTCGATATCCAAACGACGCCACCCGCTACTAGTTTACGCGACGTCGTGAGGGAGGAAGTGGCCTTGATGACTGGTACACCAGCTCCGAGTTCACATCCCATGCCCAGTTATGCTATCGTTGCTGCAACGACACCTACGCCCCACCAGAGCCTGGCCTCGATGACTGTCACACCTGTCCCGAGCTCATATTCTGTGGCCATGCCAACGTATGCTCAGGTTGCTGCTAGGACACCTGCACCCCAGCAAAGCCCAATGCAGCTACCAGCACCCGAAGTGCATGGTTCGCTCAACTCACTCACACCGTGACCATCTTCCCAGCCTTACAACGCCTGGCGCAGTTCGCGGCCGACTTGCTTCCATTGCGGCATCCGTGGTCATATTTCAAGGCTTTGCTGACGCCGTCAACAAGACGAACGACGAAGCTACGATAACCTTGAACGGGACGACTTCTACGCGACTGGACCATCCTATTGTCGGATGTATCCGAACAGCACACGTTGGTCGCCGTCTCCGCAGAACTTTGACCCAGTTGGCAGTTCCCGGTTCTCACGTCGTCGCTCACCTTCACCGAGGCGGCGTTCCTCTTCTCCTCTCCGACCTTCTACTTCAATTCCCGACCACCAACTGGAAAACTGAACAGTGCAGCTTCGGGAGGGAAAGCTGCATCTTTCAAACTACTCCTCCGGACCGCCCATCGTATGTTTTATTGGTGTATGTTGAAGGTATACAGACAGAGGCACTGGTGGACACAGGCGCATCACTTTCCGTAATTCGTGCATACTTTTGTGCCCGCTTGAAAAAAGTTAGGACGCCCTACAATGGTCCTCTTCTTCGTTGCGCAGATGGAGTCCCTATTCAGCCTTCAAGTGTTTGCACAGCTCGCGTTTTCATAGATGGCATCATTCACCACATTCAGTTTCTTGTACTTCCTTTGTGCACTCACACAGTAATTTTCAAATGGGATTTCCTTTCTTCGGTATCAGCTTTCATATCGTGTCGTCAGCGAGTCAGTCAAATGGCAGCTACTGAGAGTTCATCCGATGCCGATCCATACAGCTTCCGTGTCGTTGCTGCCACTGATTGTTTCATTTCGCCAGGAGATGAACAACTTCTAACGATTGCTTCAAATACTATAGTTAATGGTGACGCTTTCATAGCTCCATCAGTTCGCTCCAAACTTGCGGGGCTTACCATAGCGCCCGGCTTTGTGCGGTTTAACGACGGTAAAGCATTGGTCACCGCCTTGAATCCAACTTCTTCGCCAGTGATGCTGCCGCAGGGCACTGCTGTGAGCTGCTTCGCTGACAGTGAGCCCTTTTCGCTGGTTCCCCTTCACGCAGAATCACCGCCTTTAATGGTCTGCTACTACTGATATCAAAGCTACCACTGTTACCTTAAATGACACCATAAGTTCTCACCTCACTGCCGAGCAAAAGGTAGACCCCTTAGACCTTCTCCAAAACCACAGCCTTTCGTTTGATGTACATTGCAAAGTTCTGAGCTGCACCTCCGTTGCAGAGCACAGCATTGAAACCTAAGGCAGCTCCATTGTACGCCGCCGCCCATACCGTCTCTCTTCGGCAGAACGGCAAATCATTGAGGAAAACGTCGCCGACATGCTCAAACGGGATATTATTCGACCTTCATCCAGCTCCTGGTCGTCTCCGGTGGTGTTGGTCCGGAGAAAGGATGGCTCTGTCCGCTTTTGTGTTGATTACAGAGCGCTCAATAAGATCACTAAAAAGACGCATATCCGTTGTCACGCATAGATGATGCCCTGGACTCCCTACAAGGCGCAGAATATTTCTCCAGCCTCGACCTCCGATGCGGGTATTGGCAAATACCTATGCGCGAAGCAAACAAAGAGAAAACAGCGTTTGCGACGCTTGACGGGCTTTACGAATTTAACGTCATGCCTTTTGGCTTATGCAATGCTCCAGCAACATTCGAGCGTATGATAGATACTGTCTTACGTGGTCTCAAATGGAAAACCTGTTTATGTTATTTACACGACATCGTCATTTATTTTTCTACTTTTTCTCAGCACCTTAAGCGTTTGGACGAAGTTCTAAGGTGCATTTCAAACGCTGGCCTACAGCTCAATACAAAAAATTGCCACTTCGCCAGCACAAGCATCAAAGTATTGGGTCACCTTTTTAGCAAAGACGGCGTTTGACTCGACCCCGACAAGGTTGCTGCCGTAATTAGTTTTCCACGTCCGCGCAATCAAAAACAATTGCGAAGTTTTGTGGGCCTGGCGTCTTACTTCCGCCGCTTCATCCGTCACTTTGCGGTCATTGCGGGGCCGTTACACAAGCTTCTGACGTCAGGAACGGATTTCATGTAGACTGACGAGTGCGAGTGTGCTTTCGAAGCCCTCAAGCGTGCTTTGACATCAGACCCCGTCCTCCGTCACTTCGATGAGAGTGCACCCACTTTTCTGCACACATATGCCAGCGGCCACGGAATCAGTGCTGTCCTCCTCCAGCGCGACGACACTTCACGTGAGAGAGTAGTTGCGTATGCCAGCCGCGCACTAACACCTGCGGAGCAGAACTACTCAATAACAGAGCAGGAATGTCTCGCTGTCGTTTGGGCCATTCAGAAATTTCGACCTTATCTGTATGGACGCCACTTCACTGTGGTTACCGACCACCACGCCCTATGCTGGTTGTCCTCGCTGAAGAATTTGTCTGGGCGCCTCAGTAGCTGGATACTGCGTTTGCAAGAGTACACTTTTGACGTTGTATACAGGTCCGGCAAACAACATCAGGATGCTGACGCTCTCTCTCTCGCTGCCCTCTGCCACTTTCATCTCCAACCACGCGTTCTCAATGCCCCTCAGGTGATCAAGCGGCTTCCTCTTCACTCACGTAATCACCCCTGGCAGTTGCTGGGTCACTACCTTTAAACAGCAGCGCCCAGTTTTCCGCGTACCAACGTGACGACCTCTACTGTAACCGCATCATCGGATACTTGAATGGCTCGCCTTCTCCACCTAATGCCAGACTACGTCGTCAGCTACAGCTGTTCAAGCTAGAGAACAATGTCCTGCAGCACTATACTTACAATGCGGATGGGCATCGGTGGGTGCCAGTACTTCCCCGTTCGCTACGAAAACAAGTTCTCGAAACATTGCACGACGACCCATCAGCTGGACACTTAGGATTTCAAAAGACCTACAACCGCGTTAGGAGCCGTTTTTTCTGGCCTGGTCTTTCTACCTTTGTGGTTAAGTATGTCGCTTCTTGCGCACTTTGTCAACGCCGGAAACGACCAACTTCAGCTCCTGCTGGCTTATTACAACCCATTCCATGTCCCGAAACACCTTTTGCTGTTGTCGGAATAGACCTCGTCGGGCCACTTCCCGTAACGCCAGGGGACCACCGCTGGATCGTCACAGCCGTCGACCACCTCACACGATACGCAGAGACCGCTCCTCCACGCACTAGCTTTGCCTCAGACGTTGCCGCCTTCTTTTAGAAGCCATTGTGTTGCGTCATGGTGCACCTCGCACGTTGTTGAGTGACCGGGGCAAGGCCTTCATATGGACAATTCTGGACGAAATTCTAAAAACTTGTGGCCCAGTTCATAAGACCACATCCGCTTACCACCCGCAGACAAACGGGCTGACAGAGCGATTCCACCGGACTCTAATCGACATGAGATCCATGTACATTGGACCGAACCACGATAATTGGGACAAACTCTTGCCGTTCGTAACATTTGCACACAACACCGCTGTTCAACGAACCTCCGGGTATTCACCTTTATTCCTCATCTATGGTCATGCGCCGACATTCACCATAGACGCCTCTTTCTTCAATGTAATGACAAAGACATCGACGACTACAAGAGAACATTTCGTCTCCAGGCTTGCTGAGGCACGGCAACGTGCTCAACTCAACACGGAGGCCAGCCAACAAGACCGCAAGCAACGCCATGACAGATTTCGTCGAGACGTCACATTCCGTCCTGGAGATGAAGTACTACTTTGGACGCCTGTTCGCACACCCGGATTGTGTGAAAAGTTTAGGTCATGCTTTCTAGGACCTTACGTTGTTTGTGAACGAACTCCTCCTGTCAATTACCTTGTCACTCCCGTCGAGGGTTCCTCGGACCGTCGTTATCGTGCCTCCGAGATAGTCCACGTATCACGTCTTAAACCTTTTGTGCGCCGTACCTTTCCCGCCTAAGTCTCGGCCCGGCCGGCCCCTCAAGTGCGCGGGGAAAATAAGTGTGAGCATTATTTATGCGTCCCGTCTTTCATCTGTACATACTCATAGTCACCAGTCAAGTTTAGATTGTGGGGCACATACTCGAGTCAATAAAGGAAAGGCTTGAGTGTACTCGACGCCATCTTACAATATATATATATATATATATATATATATATATATATATATATATATATGTATAGTGAAGAAGAACATGTGCCTGCAGCAAGCAGCATCGCCAACGCCCGGCTCTCTCGGCTCGTGCTTCGGTTCGTTGCTGTGCCGATCGCTGGACGGTTCTTCACGCTGTCTCGTCGCTGTCTTTAACGGCTAATAAACCTCCTCACATTTGGTGGAAGGTGCTGTTAATCCCCGTTGCTACGCCCTGGAGCTTCGAAGCCACACGCTACCGCCTGTCATGACTGACAACGCCACTACATCGACGCCTTCGCCCCAGTTCAACTGCCCTGGCCATCCTAGGCTACGGGACCCGAAAGTCTTCGGCGGTGCGGATGGGACTGACGTCGAAGACTGGCTCGAGCACTAAAACTGGTGAATAAGGGGGATGAAGCCAACAAGCTGGGCCACGTGATATTTTATCTCACTGGCGTCGCCGAATTGTGGTTTAATAACCACAGTCACAACATCCCCACATGGAGCGTCTTCAAGACGTCATGTGCTTAAGTGTTCGGTCGGCTGGCTGTCCGCAAGCAGCGGGCCGAACAGCGCTTGTGCTTCCGCTCTCAGCAGACTGGCGAGACCTTTACTAGCTACTTTGAGGACGTCGTTGACCTTTGTCAACGTGCGAATGACACCATGCCAAAATCTGACAAGGTCAAACGCATCCTGAAGGGCATCGATGATGGCGCATTTCAAATGCTCTTGGCGAGAAATCCGAGCACAGTTTCCGAAGTCGTTAGCTTGTGTCAGAGCTACAACGAGTTGAAGAAGCAACGCACTCTGACTCGGCAGCCTCAGCATGGTGGTGAGTCACTTTCCAGTTTCGACACCATGCCTGACAAATCACAGTTGCTTCAGCAAGTTCGAGCCTTCGTCCGTGAGGAAGTCGCCCGCCAACTTTCTCTAGTGCCCTTCACTCCCGAGACCACCACCCGTCTACTTGCCCCGCTTCGCACTGCTATTTCGTGAGAGGTTGGCCACGCTGTTCCTGTTGCGCACCACGAGCCGCCTTCATCCAGCCGTGTTCACTGCCAGCGTGTCGCGCCACCGGTAGGCCCTCCTGTCGCCTATCCGCCAGCCGTGCAGCCTGTGGCCGCGCCCCTAACGTATGCAGCGCAGCCTGTAGCTCCTCCTGTCGCCTGTTCGCAGGTGATGCAGCCTGTAGCAGCGCCGTTCACATATGCAGACGCTGTGCGTAGGCTTCCGCAACCACCCTACACCTCGCACTCACAGCCCGCACACCCGGCTGCTTATACTGCACCTTGGGCGGCACCACCAGTCGACAATTCTTGGAGGACGCCCGACAACCGACCGATATGTTACGCCTGCTTTACTCCAGGACACGTTGCCCGCTACTGCCGCCGTCTACCTCAGACGTTCGCTGATTATGTCCGATCGTCGCAACCCGGCAGCCAACCCTTCGCGCAATACGGGCCGGTCTCGTCACCTCGCTATGCCCTTCCCAATGACCCTGACTTCGTGACGCCACGCGCACCCTCTCCTCGTCGGCGATCGCCCTCTCCCATGCGCCGCCGGCCCAGACCTTCTGACCAGGAAAACTAAGCACCGCAGTTCAAGAGGCAAGAACTGCGCCATTTTCGAACTGTCTAAACCCTCGCCCTTCTCCTGCTAACGTGATCGCAGTAACTGTTCAAGGTTATTCGACTTTCGCCCTTGTAGGCACCGGCGCTGCTGTTTCTGTTATTGCCGCTAATATCTGCCGTGTATTACGTGAAGTCACGACGCCGCTTTCGGGACTGTCACTCCACACCGCAAGTGCACAGCAAGTAACGCCTCTCGCAGCCTGCACTGCAAGAGTGTCCATCAAAGGCATTGTTTACATTGTGGAGTTTGTTGTCCTCGCTGTGTGTTCGCATGATGTCCTCCTCAGATGGGACTTCCTATCCCGCCATATTGCCGTCATCGACTGCGCACGCGCTGAAGTTGAGTTTTCACCTTTTTGTGATGTCCCATTAGATGACGCTTTTCATCAGCCGCCGAAGTTGTTCGTGCATGAAGATACCGATATTCCACCTGAAAATTTTGCACTTGTTTTAGTTTCATGCAACGCCTACACTGACGCTACAGTGTTTTTTATGCTTTCCGATATCTTTACGAGTCGTCGAGCTCTGCCGCTGCATTTCGCTACGATTGACCTTGCCGCCGGAAGAAGCAATATGTTCATACTAAAACCACTTTCCACACCTGTCGCTTTGCTTGCGGGAGAATGTCTCGGTCGCGTGCAGGATCTCGACCCTTCGTCTTTGGTTGATGTCCCGGATGACTACTGCGACCACCCAAAATCACAGTCGGCCCTCGAGGAGTCGTCCAAGGATACGTTTTCCAGCGCCATCGCCGACACCCTCACTCCCACCAAACATTCCGACCTGCTTGATCTTCTGCATGAGTTCCGGAATTCTTTCGATGTGTCCAACCTCAACTAGGCCGCACGTCGCAAGTCAAGCATCATATTGACACCGGCCTACACCAGCCACTGCGTCAAAGACCATACCGTGTCTCCACTGAAGAGCACCGCGGCATCAACGATCAAGTCGAAGATATGCTTCGTAGAGACGTCATTCGACCATCTCACAGTTCCTGGGCGTCTCCTGTCGTCCTGGTGCGTAAGAAAGACGGATCTATCCGATTTTGCGTGGACTATCGTCGTTTGAATAAGATAACCCACAAGGACGTATATACTTTGCCGCGCATTGATGACGCCATTGACACCCTTCACGGAGCGGAATTCTCGTCGCTAGATTTGCAGTCTCGCTACTGGCAAGTTCCAATGGCTGAAGCCGATCGCCAAAAAACTGCATTTATTACACCTGACGGACTATACGAGTTTAACGTTATGCCCTTTGGGCTTTGTAACGTGCCCGCCACGTTTGAACGACTTATAGATGATAGGCTACGTGGCCTCAAGTGGAATATGTGCGTCTGCTACCTCGACGATGTCGTGGTTTTCTCGCACGACTTTCCTGCGCGCCTCCTTCGCCTCACGCACGTTTTGACTTGTCTGACCAACGCCGGCCTGCAGCTTAACCTGAAAAAATGCCGCTTCGCTGCACGCGAGCTCGTCATCCTAGGCCACATCGTGTCGAAGCACGGCGTATTACCTGACCCAGCAAAACTTCAAGCAGTTGCAGCATTTCCCAAACCGACGACCATGAAGGAACTTCGCAGTTTTGTAGGCCTATGCTCATATTTCCGGCGCTTTCTTCGCAATTTGGCATCCATCATGTCACTATTAACCCAGCTTCTTCGCGGTGACCTCAACCTCTCCTCATGCTCCTCTGCATGTGACGTTGCCTTCACTACTCTGCGCCGTCTGCTCAACTCCCCACCTATTTTTCGCCACTTCGACCCGATGGCTCCTACCGAAGTGCACACCGACGCCAGCGGCGTCGGGCTAGGTGCTGTCCTCGTTCAACGAAAACCCGGCTATAAAAATACGTTGTGGTCTACGCTAGCTGCACCCTGATGAAAGCCGAAACTAATTACAGTGTGACAGAAAAAGAGTGTTTGGCTCTAGTGTGGGTGCTTGGAAAGTTCCGGCCGTACTTATACGGCCGGCCGTTCGATCTAGTAACTGATCACCATGCGCTTTACTGGCTCTCCACGCTGGAAGACCCTTCTGGTCGCCTTGCGCGATGGGGCACTCCACATCCAGGAGTACGACATTCGCGTCGTATACCGCTGCGGACGCAAACACTCTGACGCTGACGCCCTGTCCCGCTCACCTTTGCCACCAGATCTGACGTGCGGAAACACGTGCCTCCAGACCTTGTCATCGTTAAATCTTGACTCAATTGCCACCGAACAACGTCGTGACCCGTGGATCGCATCTCTTCTCAATACCTATCTGGTACGCCCAACCTTCCGGTATCTCGATCCCTGCGACGTCAAGCTTTCCATTTTGCCATCCGCGATCAACTTCTCCATCGACGCAACTACTCTCCTGATGGCCGCCGGTGGCTTCTGGTCATTCCACGCACTTTACGATCGCAGTGATGCGCTTCTCTTCACGACGATCCACAATGTGGCCACACCGGGGTGTTCAAAACATATGAACGCCTTCGCCATCGCTAATACTGGCGCGGCATGTACAAGTTTGTACGCAAATTTGTGCAGTGCTGTCCTGACTGGCATCGACGCAAATCAACACCACTACGTGCGACTGGCGAATTGCAACCACTTCCGTGCCGTGCCAAGCCATTTGATCGCGTTGGTGTTGACCTCTACGGCCCTCTTCCATTGACACCAGATGGCAATCTGTGGATTATATTGGCGGTCGACCATATAACACGCTACGCCGAAACAGCCGCTTTACCGAGCGCTACCGCTCAAGATGTCGCTTCTTTCATTATATATATATATATATATATATATATATATATATATATATATATATATATATATATATATATATATATATATATGTAGCGGATGAGACATGGCGTCAGTCAGAACACAAGTTTATTCTGACCCTTCCTCTTCCTCATCTTGCTTCCCCACATTCACCTGTGAAGCGCCACCCGTTTCCCCCTCCCCCCGAGAGAGCGTCAACTTATTGGGACAATAGTAGCGACGCAGTTTGTTGACGTGCACAAAGTCAGTAGTTCTGCTTAACGGAGCTACGCATCGGTCGATCTCATAGTTCACAGGAGAGACACTGCGAAGAATTGTGTAAGGTCCTTCCATGACTGAACTGAGCTTTCCTTTGTTCGGGTGCCAAGATGTTTCGTAGAGGAACAATTCACCAGGTTGGAGATCTTGTGGTAGGAATTTTTTGTCGTAAATTATCTTGTTCTTCTCATGATAGGCAAGCATGTTCTTGATTGCACATTTCCTTGCGTCTTGCACACTCTCCACTGGTGCGTCTAAAATTGTGTCGTATGAAGGAATTCCATACATTAGGTACGATGGTGGATATCGTGTTACTTCATGTGCGGTTCTGTTGTATTCATCGACAACATCCGAAAGATGTTTGACCCAAGACTTCTGTGGCTGCTCATTTATTTTGCACTTTAGCCGGGTTACAATAGTCTGATTTGTACGTTCGTTCATGCCAATACATTGAGGGTGTTGGGAGGATGTGAACAATTGGTGGACACCATTTCGTTTTAGAAACTGCTTGAATTTTCCAGCTGTGAAAGCTGGTCCACGATCAGATAGGAACTTTTTGGGTTTTCCTGCTCCAAAGATGGCGGTGATGCACGAAATGTATGCGTCACAAGTTTCGTTCTTGTGGGGAAACGCCAAGACATACCGCGTAGCGTGGTCGATCGCCAAGTGAATAAACTTCTTTGTCGAGACATATCTTGAAAAGCCACCTATAGTGTTCATTGCTAAAAGATCAAAGGGTTGTTCTGCAGGTGGTAGTGACTCGAGAGATCCGAATCTCTTGGTTTGTGGCTTGTTGCAACGCTGACATATGCCACAGTGGCGGACGTAGGATGAAACGTCTGTGATGATTTCCGTCCAATAGTAGGATGATGACAACAAGCCCAGAGTGTTTTTTACTCCGACGTGTCCGAACTGACAGTGTGCTTTCCGCAGAAGCCCCAGTCGAAGCTTGAGAGGAACGTACACTTTGCGAATTCCTTTACGTGTCACGATAGTGACCCCGTTTTCCGTTGTGTACTTGCAGCGAGGGTGGTCATCCTGGTAAGTTTGAAGTTCTGGTAATGAAAGGAGTTGAACCATAGGGCTTCGCGATAATGCGTCCGTCTCGATGTTTTCGCTGCCTTTTTTATGTAGAATGTTAACGTCATACATCGACAGCTTCAAAAACCATCGACAGAGCCGGCCATGTGGGTTTTTTATGTTTCTGAGCCATTGTAAAGCAGCATGATCGGTGACAACAGTGAATGGTCGTCCATGTAGGTAGCAGTGCCACTTGTCAACAGCGTAAATTATAGTGAGCCATTCGAGCTCTGTAATGGCACAATTTATTTCGTGCGCGAGTAGCTTACGCGAGTGATAGGCAACGGGGTGTTATTTACCATCATGATCTCTTTGCTTCAGAACTGCACCTGCGCCTACGTTAGATGCGTCGCAATAAAGAATGCATAGTTTCTCGCAAGAAAAAATTCGTAAAATGTGTTCTTTGGTCAAGCAGTATTTCATGTTCTCAAAGGCTTGTTCACATGAGGAATCCCATTCCCATGGTGTGTCCTTGTTCAACAGCTTCGTAAGTGGGTAAACTATGTCACTGAAGTGCGGTATAAACTGGCGGTAAATGTTGGTGGTGCTTAAAAAAACGCTGAAGCTCTTTCGGGGATTTCGGTCTTGGAAATCGCAATAGAGCTTCTATGTTTCTTCGTACAAGCGACACTGAACCGTGCGGCACTCTGTGACCCAGATATTCAATAGAATCTTGGGCAAAATGGCATTTATTCAATTTAAGTTTTATATTCGCCCTTTTTAGGGCATGCAATAGAGCTTGGAGGTGCTGTAGGTTCTCAGTAAATGTGTCGGAGAAGGCTACGATATCATCAAAATAAATAACGACATTCTTTAAGTTATGTTTTCTAATAACTGATTTCACAGCTCTTTCGAATGTCGCAGGAGCATTTCTCAAACCGAAAGGCATAACAAGGCACTCATAATGGCCATTCGGCTTGACAAAAGCTGTTTTCGGGATGTCCTCTGGTTTCATTTTGACATGCCAATAGCCTGATGTGATATCCAATGTCGAAAAATACTTCGAATTTTCCAGGTAGTCTAGAACATCGTCTATACGCGGAATAGGTTGGTAGTCAGGCACAGTGACAGGGTTAAGCTTTCGATAATCAATGCATAAACGTGTGCGTCCTTCACCTTTTTTCTCTGCAAGAATGACTGGAGCCGCGTATGGGGAAAAAGATGGATGCAAGTCCACTTGCTTGGTAATTTCCTCTTGTCTGCCAGGGAGCATCGATACGGTGGTCTGTGGATAGGCACATTGTTGCTGAGGCCAATGCAGTGTCGTTCCCCCGCGATACATCCGAAGTCCATCTGAGACTTTGAGAAAATGTCTTCGTAATTTTGAAGCACCTCTCTCAAAGCAGCTTGTTGCGATGGTGGAAGGTGCGTGACATCAACGGCTTGGAGAGGGGTTGTATTTGCGCTGAAGACACACTTTTGTGTTTGAAAGGAATTCTGCAAAGCTTTGTTGTCTTGAAATAAAGTCATCGTGTTTAAATCCAGTGATAGGTTGAAAAAGGAAGGCATTGTCCAGGCCTAGCAAGATTTCAGTCTTCATGCCTGGTAGAACATGTGCTTGGACTGGCCGCTTTAACTTCCCTATTTCCAACTCTATGTGTACGCGGCCCAAAGTTTTTGTGGTTGAGGTGACTTGTAGCAAACTAATGCATTAATCCTTGAGCAACTGCAGCTTGCGTTTTTGAACACAACTTCATTATTACAGGTAATAGTCGCTCCTGCATCCAGAGTTGCGCTCACCATGTGTCCATTCACAAGTACACCAAAACGTAATAATGAGCCTTAGGGCCGCCCTCTTCGTTTCTCTGGTTGTCAGAGCAGACACAATTTCACGACGAGGACACTCATTGCGCCAGTGAAACTGATTCGGCAAACCAGCAGATGCACAATGTCAGCACTCACTGTGAGGGGTGCGCATCAATCCTGTAGGGAGCCATGGTCGCTTAGAATGAGGCTCTCGACGCATGAGCTGCCGTTTTGACGAGTGTTGGGAAGCATCTCTGTGGACAGAGTCTTCCGCTTGAAGCGCAGCAGCAAGCCACTTGGCTGGGGTGGTGAGCGTCAATCCAGCGAGGCGCCTTTCGATCTCTTCAGGTACACCATCAGTAAATCCTGATACTATGTGAACGTCTTTTAAGTCTGCGAGGCGACCAAGGTGTGTCTTCTCTTCGTAGTAGTGCCTGATGTGCTGTTCTCTTTTGATCCTGCAGTGTAGGAATTGGCGGAAAGGGTCGCTAACAGGTGCGGAAAAGCATGATATCATGCTTGTTTTGATACCTTCCCACGTATACTCTGCGTCGAAAATCTCCGTGAGGTACCAGCGGAATGCCTCACCTTCCAGGTACTCACTGATGCAGTCGATGCGATCTCGTTCAGACCAGCTGACGTTGCTCGCCTTCGTTTTGATGAGGTGCAACCACTTGTCAACAGGGACATCGTCTTCAGCTCCGGTGTATTTCGGCAGGGTGATCATCTTCTTTGGTGGGCTCGTGATGTTGCTGTGGTAGATCATGTCGACTTAGTGTAACGGATGAGACATGGCGTCAGTCAGAACACCAGTTTTTTCTGACCCTTCCTCTTCCTCATCTTCCTTCCGCACATTCACCTGTGAAGCGTCTTATATATATATATATATATATATATATATATATATATATATATATATATATATAGATGAAATATATGATCAGAGTTTCTTCCGGCTACCGTAATAAAAGTTATAAACTTCGAGAATAGTGCAGTATAGGAAACAAAACAATAAAATATTTATTTAATCCTAACAGTTTCGGCTGGTGGACCAGCCTTCTTCGGAGGATGTAAGTGAAATGATACAAGTTCCCGTAGCAGAGGGTCAACCTCACAGTTTAAAGACCCTTCAAAAAAAAGACAAGCGGGCGAACGAGGGTAGCAACAGACAACAAGAAGCAGAAGAAGGAGAGGAACCAGAAAGGAGCGACAGAGAGCCGCCGGAAACGAGCGCGTAATTCTGGCATTGTTACTGGGTATAGGTAAGACGCGCCGCCAGCGGAGGCGACCAAGAAAAACGGAAAAAATGTGGAACATGTTGCCGCTTACTCGCATCCCACACATGGATCGAGTTTAAGTTCACGTGGTTCGGCGGCTGGCCCGCGGCGTCGGGCCACACACACACACAAGAAGCATACGACCCGCTCCAGCTTTCGGAAAATTATGGCCACATTGGAAAGCTAATGTGCCTTCTCCCCCTCCCTCCACCTGCCCTCTTTTGCAGAAAAATGTCCACTCTGGCCCCCCAGAGGCTTCCGGTGACAGTGCTTCTCCCCCTCGCAGGGACTGACTCAACAACCCGTCAGGTACGGCCCGCTCCAGCACATATTGGTCTCGTGATTTCATGGCCTTAAGAAAGAATGTTGATAAGCGCGTGAGGTTTGAAATGCATGCTTCAAACCTTAAAACTTATATTTCATCGGGATTCGCACCAAAGGGTCTCACTGTTCAACTGCAACCCGCAATGAATAACTTCAACAAAAATGAGCAGCGGCAATGAAGCAATATTTTAAAAGATGCATCTATTAGGCTTACACAGGTCGTAATACAACACAGTACACGTAAGGCCGCGGAACTTAAAGAGGAACAAAAGGCGCGACTAAAACAGTCAAGTTTAACGCAGGCAGAAACAGAAGAGCTGGCCAAATACGAGGAAAAAAGAGATTGACCATTCAGGGCAAGAAGGACAAGAAATTGAGGCGAGACGGTGCGTGGCCGACTTTAAAATACTCCGCCAGCAATCCTCCCACAACGTATACAGATCAACCTGTTACCTCTCATCAATCTCCACAAGAGAGCACCGATGTCACCAATGTGGTTAACCTTTCCGGCAAATCTTTGACACCTGCGCAAACAAAGCTGCTATCAAAAGGTCTAACCTTCTGCCCCGCCTCTGGCAAAATTGATGAGTTTAAACTTTACCAAGATTTGGACAACTTTGCCAGAACCATGCGTCTAAAAGAATATTTTCATGATCGAAGCAGCACGCAACAAAATCAATTTTCAGATAAATCTCGGACTCCAGGTGAACAACGAGACAAATATTTAGACATGTACACTTCAGCCGTCCAGGGGGATATAATCAGGGAATATGAAAAGCGCCGACCCATTCGCAACAATCTGTCCAAAGAGGAGCGGGAGGCTTTGCGCAGTTTAAGTGACAGCCAGAGCATCGTTATTAAACCAGCTGATAAGGGTGGTGCTGTGGTTGTACTCGACAGGACTGACTACATCAAAGAAGGGCTTCGCCAACTGGCAGATGAAAATTTCTATAAACAACTTCCTTGTGATCCGACAGAGGAGTATGAAAGTACTATTAAGGCCTCACTAATATCATTACATAAAAGTGGGAAGATAACCTACCCTATGCTTAAAATGATGTCACCTGGCAAATCGTCTCCCGGGCGTTTCTATTTACTACCCAAAATTCACAAGACTAACAATCCCGGCCGACCCATAGTTTCCAGCAATGGTACTGCTACTGAAAAAATTTCTAGTTTCATCGACTCTCTGATTAGGCACATCCCACAATCATTCCCATCATACATCAAAGATACCAGCCACTTCCTTCGAGAAGTCTCAAAACTTGTGGTACCTCTAGATTGCTATTTGGTCACCATGGATGTCTCATCACTGTACACAAACATTCCCCACACCGAAGGAATCGCCGCCACAGTCGCCGCCTATGGAAAAAGTAAATCGACGAGTGAATTCGACGAAAGCGCTTTAGAGGTGCTCCTAAATCTGGTACTTAAACATAATAACTTTGAATTCGACCAAAACCATTATCTGCAAGTAAACGGAACTGCCATGGGAACCAAAATGGCCCCAAATTACGCAAATATTTTCATGGCCTCTTTGGAGATTCCTTTTCTCGAAAACTCTCCATTCAAACCTATATTTTACCGACGCTTCCTCGATGATATATTCTTCGTGTGGGCCGATAGTGAACATAATCTTTCCAAATTCATTTCCGGTTTCAACTCCGTGCATGCTTCGATAACATTCACGCACACGTATTCGCAGAAGAGTGTTCACTTTCTGGATGTCACTGTATCACTCAGTGGCACCACCATATCTACTTCCCTGTATAAAAAACCAACAGACCGCCAACAGTATCTGCATTTCCATAGCAGTCACCCCCATCACTGCAAAACAGGTGTTCCTTACTCTCAAGCCCACAGATACAGAAGAATTTGCTCTGAAATCACGCGATTTGACACCCACGCACAGGAATTGAGAACAGCCTTCTTGCGTCAAAAGTACCCCGAAAAAATAATTGACAATGCAATTGAGCGCGCTCGCTCTTTGGACCGAGAATCAACAATGGGAGAAAAAGGTGGGAATAAAGATGATATAACTTCAGGGGCAAATTTAATCCTCACATACTGCGCCGCCGCCCCTCGGGTGAATTCTATACTAAACCGCCACTTCAACATACTTAAACAGAGTAGTCGCCTCTCTGCCATTTTTCAGACTCCGCCCAAGGTGGTTTACCGAAGAAACAAAAACCTGAGAGACTTACTGGTCAGGGCGAAAACACACAAATCCGACCACCATCAGGGCTGTAGACCATGCGGGAAACCTCGCTGGAGGGTGTGCACACACATGGTGACCACAGATACGGCCGAAGCCTCCTGTTCAGACTATGTGTACAAAATTAAAGACGACCTTAACTGTGACTCAGCCAATGTGGTATACAAAATTCGCTGTGAGGTGTGCAAACAGGAATATATTGGACACACGGAAACCGCGTTCCGTTTGCGTTTCAACAACCACAGGGCACACGTAAAGGGCCTCCCTAATTTGCCGTTCTCCAAACATATCAATCTTCCTGGTCACTCTTTCTAACGCGTAAGTGTCATACTCCTACAATCCGGCTTCCAGAACACAGGGGAGCGCGAACAGCGGGAGTCATACTTTATAAAAAAATTCAGATCACTTACCCACGGAATCAACGAGAGCCCTGGGCGACTGACGTGTCTCCGCGACGTTTCGTGAAACACAGAAATTGAATTACACAATTAATTTATTTATACATACGTGAAGTCGCACACGCAAGTTGGTCAATATAGGGAAACTAAACGAATTCGATGCTACGTGAACCAAACGGCGTGTGTTAGTACTATTAGACTTTATTTTCATTTCTGAGTACTTTTTTAGTATTATTTATTTTTATATAATTTTTGTTTACGTTTTTGTTTGTTCATCCTTTACAAGAATACCCATTCATTTATTTTCAGTATGACTGGTTGTACGTTTTTCTGCAAAAGAGGGCAGGTGGAAGGAGGGGGAGAAGGCACATTAGCGTTCCAACGTGGCCATGATTTTCCGAAAGCTGGAGCGGGTCGTATGCTTCTTGTGTGTGTGTGTGTGTGTGTGTGTGTGTGTGTGTGTGGCCCGACGCCGCGGGCGAGCCGCCGAGCCACGTGAACTTAAACTCGATCCATGTGTGGGATGCGAGTAAGCGGCAACATGTTCCACATTTTTTCCGTTTTTCTTGGTCGCCTCCGCTGGCGGCGCGTCTTACCTATACCCAGTAACAATGCCAGAATTACCCGCTCGTTTCCGACGGCTCTCTGTCGCTCCTTTCTGGTTCCTCTCCTTCTTCTGCTTCTTGTTGTCTGTTGCTACCTCGTTCGCCCGCTTGTCTTTTTTTTTGGAGGATCTTTAAACTGTGAGGTTGACCCTCTGCTACGGGAACTTGTATCATTTCACTTACATCCTCCGAAGAAGGCTGGTCCACCAGCCGAAACTGTTAGGATTAAATAAATATTTTATTGTTTTGTTTCCTACACCGCACTATTCTCGAAGTTTATAACTATATATATATATATATAAATGTGTGTGTGTGTGTGTTTTGACCTCTCTTGTCGCTCTAATGAACCCTATTTTGCGTAAAATTAAGCAATTAAAATGCACGGGGTATGTATGAATTTGCCGTGGCTTGGTGTAAGCAATTCAGCCCACGTGCCTATAATCTTGAGCCTGCATAATATTTAATAATTTTTTAAAAATAGAGAAAAGGTTTTATCAGTTGGTGTTCCGTCATACGGGCTGAATTTGCATTAGCAGTACTGTGCGTGAATCCGTAAAAGGCACTGAATCACACGCAAAGCCCAGCAGCCTTGCATGAACATATCAACGACACATATTCAGCAGCTCCAGCGGTGAACCGAGGTACACCACCGCTACTCCGCTCGACTAGGCCTCACTCATTAGTACGGCACAAAGATTGGATGAATGACAGCTGTCGATCACAAAATGCTTTCTGCAGTGCAGCTTTCATGTCGTTATTTTTCCACGCTATCCACGCAGTTTCAGCTTCGGAGCGATGGACTTAAACAAACGAGATGGTTCGAAGTCGCGGTTCCTTTCGCTCGTATGCAATGCATGGACATGGATGCCGTACGCAGTTTCTGTGTGTGTCCACCTCGTTCGACCCCGTGTGGTCGAAAGTCTGGAGCCCTCCACTACGGCATCTCTCATAATCATAAGGTGGTTTTGGGACGTTAAACTCCACATATCAGTATATGAATCTACCTCGTTCGTTGCTCGCATTCGAGTTACTCATTTGAAAGCTTTGGTCGCAAGGCGCAGGAAACTGTCATTTATTCCAGCAGCTTTTATTTTTTCTAAAATACATCCTTTGCCGCACCGGTGGTCGGTGCTAGCTCGCAGAGCTCGCCATGGTGGGCGGCTCGCTGTGCAAGCTACCCCCGACACCGGCTTGATACCGACGGCATAGCGAGGCCTTCTTAACGCTTAGATGTTGCAGCTGGAGAAATACCAAAGTCACTCCGAGAAGCCACCATCGGCGGAGACTGGGCGAGTGCGTCGCTGGAGCAACTCTCATACTGGTTGCTGGCCAGCCTGCCGTGGTCGAGCAAAGCCTGCTTCCGACCGCTTCGAAGTGTTAGACGCTGAAACTCCAGGAGCATTCGCTGACGATCGGAACAGCTTATTTTTTTACCATCAAATTCTTCTTCAAAATTTTTTGTAACTCGACCCTTTGAAGCGCAGCATTCACGGCGTTTTGTTGAGGAGTCGGACCGATGTCCAGCGTGGTTGAATGGTGCGAAATAATTTGAATTGTTCACACAAAACACAAACCGGTCGTTGCAAATAATTACTGCACTGATAGTTTCGTCGCCTGTCGACAAATGCCCACACTCTCAGCCACACAAAGCACTGGTGTTTCACACCGACGTGCAAACAGATGCCCATATATACACACAAACAAACGCACGCACACACGTCACTACAAAAAAGTGTTTTAAAATTACCATAGGGAGCTTGTAACCACTTTACCGGAAACTCCCTGGGGAGTTTACAAGGTAACGTCGTTCATGAACTCAGTCATTAAGCAGGGGGCGTTTTACGATGACTTGTGCCGAGTTCACTCTGTACTAGGAAGTAAATAAATGAGACAGGGAAGTTTTGGGGGCTCATATGCTGGAGAAACTCCCATCTCGGCTAATGTTTGCTTGCAATGTATACCAACGAAGAGTGCTGCACGCGAAATTTCCTTGAGGTGGCAAACCATTACTGTTTGACAACCCATGCAGATATTACCTTGAAACAGAATCCTTGCAACACTTCGCGCGCGTTCGTTTCTCAATGCGTGATCCTTACAATAACATTATTGCCACTAATGCACTTTGCAATCTCGCACGCCTGTAAATGTATTCGCGCTAAGCGTACTTTACTGTATAAATAAAACAAAATATTTTGCTAGCTGGAAGGCTCTACAACTTCATTTACAACATTATCCTGGTAGAGAGCTCGTACATTAGGCTGCTCTTAAAACTTTCTTTGCAGAGTATGCGAATCAATATATACAAAAAGCGTACTCCACTTTTTGTGTTTGCATATTAGTATGCCAAAATATTTTTTGTCTTCTTGTGAAAATTATCTCTTAAATTTTTCATTAGGTCAAGGGCAAATGTATCTAACTAACTGTATTTTGGGATTTCAACCCATGCTTGTCGGTGTCTGTATTCCCAAATACTTTTCTGAGTGAATCTACCCAGCCCTCCATACAGGCTAGCCGTCATTGCGCATAAAGATATCCACTAGACTGTAAACTTTGCCTTTCAGTTTTCATTGCAATAAATGAGTCATAGTTAGCTATCTGAATATCTTGTATGTGTGTAGGATAGTTGTATCTGCTCGTGCGACACTTGGTTCATGTTTGGAATCAATAGTTAACTTCTGGGCAAATCCACGAGCACACAGAATGTCGAAGGAACACATACACAAGAAAAGTGCCCTTGTCCTCTCTATTTGTTTCTGCGTCCTTCACTGTGTTTACAATTGTGTTGTGAATTTGACTAGTAGAAATATGATGCTTGGTTAAAAACTTTAGCGCACAACACTAATGAACGTACCGTTGGCGATCATTAGAAATATTGTATATGTCCATTTCAAAGCGTATTTTATAAAGATAAGGAACAACTCCATGTACCATAAAACTGATAGGAAATAAAATTTTCCTTGTCTGATATCTGATGATTCCTCTTATCTGATATTTATCAACAAGAACATATTGGTACTGTAGTCACCGATCAAAAGTTATGTATAAAAATATTGTATGATCAAAGCGCAAGAAAGTTACCTTTCTGGCACACCTGGAAAGCGCGAGATGTGTTCTTCTCCCGCGCAGTAGGGACTGGTTATGTCGTTTTTATTGAAGAATCCTTCTGATATGTGTACGTAAATAACACGATGGTGATATGTAGAGTTGAACGTTCTCAAAAAACTTTATGAATATGAGAGACGCCGTTGTAGAGGGCTCCAGAAATTCGCACCGCCTTAGGTTCTTTAACGTGCACCCAAATCTAAGCTCATGAGCCTACAGCATTTCTGCCTCCATAGAAAACGCAGCCGCCAACGGCGGGATTCAATGCCGTGGCCTGTGTGCACGTAAATATTACGATACCCAAATAATATTTTGTTTACACCACCACTATCCAGGACAATACGATTTGCGGGACTATACACCTTGTTTTGCATGCAAGTTATGTGATTGTGGATTATATATAATATATATGCGTTTTTTATAGAAGAATAAAGCAGTTAGGAAGTGTCAATGCTTTCCGCTTTTACTCTTTGGGATCCATTCTGACTTGCCCTGATCATTTCTCCTCAAATAAATGGAACACATTAATTGTGGCGGGAGAGTTTTTCTTACGCTTTAAACCACAATGATGCCCTCACGTTTTCTACTTAGAGCAGAGAACTGCAGAAACATTGTTTTTTCAGTTTTTGCCATAGCTATGAAATACGACATTTGGCGCATTATATATTAAAAATGCATGCAGCATACTGAGGTTGCAGCAAATAGACGGCCACTGGCAGCCCGTTCGACAGAGTGCTATACATGGGAAAGGGCAATGCCTTATGCGCATGCAGCCAAAGCCTTGACCAGATATGCAGCTCTTTCGTACGCATCCACCTGAAAAAAAATATAAGCGAGGTCACACTCTAGTGTTACATACCAATGAAAAGATATAGATTTGTGCAAAAACGCAGTATTTCAAATCTGTTGGTTGTTGCTTTAAATATAAAAAAGTGACACGCCGACATGACGGAAGTTGAAGATGATTGTGGAACAAGCCACAAACTTTTAAAACAGCGGACACTAGTCATGTATAGTAGCTTCGGTCGCTCAAAAAGTGCTAATAACTTTGCTTGGTTGTACTAGAAAGCACAGAAAAAAACGAAAAACCAAGAACATTAGTGTCATTCTATAAGTGGACTGGAATTCACATGCTTTCAGAAGGATCCCGGGAAAGGATGGCAATATTGCAGTTTTTTGTGTCGTACCTTTGAACCTAATGCCCTTCTGCGAACAAGTAAATATTCCCCCAAACTCCGCTTGTCAAATGAAAAAAAAAGGCAGATCCTACGTACAGTGGGAATCCATGATATGTGAAGCATGAAGGAGAAATGTTGATATGTCACTTTAAAATCAGCACGACGTTACGAGGTGGAGGTAAATGATTCCGTACATGATTTCTATGTTATGATTACTATGTTTGCATGTTTCATTTATCTTCGTCATCTAATCACGTCACGTGTACGAAAATTGTATATGTAGAGCCAGCCAAGTGGCTTCGAGCACGCTATGGGTCTGGCATGTTGTCATGTTCTTAGATGACACGCGTGTCAGGATTATCATGTTTGCACCAGTCATATATTCGTCATTCATTGAGGTCAGGTAACACCAAAATTGGTATATGTGAAGCTAGCAAAACGGCCGCGAGTGCATGATGAAGGGCCCAATTAATCCAATGTAGCGTTGACGCTGCACGCTACGTTAGCACTCCATAATCTGACGCCAGGTGTGACCAGCGTCCGTAGGCGTGGGCGGACTGCAACCGGTGTGAAATGCGACATGCTGCATTTCGACCCGAAGCCATAAAGTAACATTACTCTATGCCGATACGTTACGCAGACAACACCGCATCTCTCTTTTTGCGTGACGGAGGGACGCTGCATGCGCTAAAACGCGCATGCGTCAAAGCAATGCAGTGCCGCGAGCGCCTGCGAGGCTTCGTCATCTATTCATGTCACCTGATACCAAATTTTGTATATTTGGAGCCAGCAAAACAGCCGCGAGCGCGCTATGAGTGTGGTATGCTGTCATGTTCCTAAATGACACGCGTGCCATCATTATCATGTCTGAACCAGTCATATATTTCGTCATCCATTGACGTCACGTAACACGAAACTTGGTATCATGGGGAGCTAGCAAAACGGCCGCGCGCGCATCATGAAGGTTCCAATATATTGGTATGCCTGGACAGGAGCCTGGCGCGGCAACGCTGGCATGACGCGACGAAATGAACGCCGTTGAACAAGCGCAACGCGTCCTGCCGAAATGTATTGGCGCCTTGACTGTGGCATGTAGTCATGTTCTCGCATGACACGCACCTCCTGATAATTATGTTTGCACCAGTCATATACCTTCGTCATCAAAAATGGTCCGGTAATACCACATTTGGCATATTTGAAGCTAGCGAATGACCCCGAGCGCATCATGAGCGTGGTATGTAGTCATGTTTTACATGACACGCATCTCATGATTATCTTGTATTCACCAGTAACACACCTTCGTCATTCATTCAAGTACCATAATACCAAATTTGGTATATGTGACGCACGCGAAAGGGCGGTGAGCGCATCATGAGCATGGCATGTAGTCATGTTGTGACATGACATGCATGTCGTGATTTTTATGTTAGGGTCTGTCACTTGTGTTCGCCATGCAATCATGTCATACCATACAGGTTTTGCAATATTCCATGTAAACGAAACCACTGCAAGAGCTTCGGGACCATGAAACGTAAATGGTGATATTCGTGACATACATGTCATAATGTTCATGTTGTGACTGGTCAAATGAGTTCTGCATACAGTCATGTTATGCCATACCAAGTTTCGTATCGATACAATTATCGAAACGGCCAGGAGATCTAAAAGTCGTAGGTGGCTAGATAGATAGATAGATAGATAGATAGATAGATAGATAGATAGATAGATAGATAGATAGATAGATAGATAGATAGAAACGCCCAAATTTGCCGACGATTAAAAATGGTTCGTATTGAGAAAGCGAAGAAGAGCACCAATAAGCATGCAAAAAATATTTATTATGAAATGAAGTGTTGTGTATCGAATTTCTTTCACGCTCGGAAAATGCGATATAGGGTAGACGGTATTGCGTAGCATAAATACAATATTAAGAAAATATAGATGCGCCACAAAGATTCTACTACAGAGATTCTACTTCAAGGCATCCAGCTACTTATAGCGCAAGATGCGGACGTGATCCCACCTTTAACGAAACGTGGGAGTTCATGCATTGCAAGTATAATAAAGGACGCGACATCCTGGACTCATATTTCATGTTTCAATCACACAATCAAGTCAACTCTACATCCACCGCTCTCCGTGAGGCAGCTTTCAACTTTATTAACAACGCCATATTAGTTGAGCCACAGAAGTGGAACATGATCGGCCCAAAATGATTCTCTTCCATTAACATCACGTTGTAGCATAGTCTTTGCTGTTTTCATTCTTTTCCTGTATATCTTGGACGCCCTTTTGCGGAAATAAAGAGTTGAAAGTTTGCGCACCACCTGTCCTGCCCGATTGCATCCCTTCTTTGTATATTCATTTCAACACAACTGCATTACAACCTTGATACCACTGTGGTATTTCTATTACAGTGTTATCATGGATATTGTGACAAAAATAGTTTTAAATATAAAATCATATTATGCCGTGTGGCAGTTTGTCCCTCGCAACCTGCTGGAATGGTAACGAAAATGTATGTTTAATAAAAATATTGACTGCCTTGCATTTTTTCATGCGGCACTTTCTTTCAACTTTTTTTTCAGCTGTGCAAATAACCACGTACATGCAGCCTACTGTTCTGACTGCACTTTTCACGTAAACCTTGGTGAATTAGGCAGAATCAACTGGCTCCACGGACCAGCTCACTAGCAACGTGACAGCGTTCACAAAACAGGAAACAGATTAAAAAATAACAAACCAAAAAATAACGCCGCGAGTGAAAGGCTAGAAAATGAGAGGTTGGTGTAAAGGAAAACACATATATACTTGGCGGACTGGAGTAAGAGCACCTTTTCTTTGGTTCAAACCGGGATTCAGGCAATCGACGTCCAACACGGACTTCACAGAATGAACCACAATGAAATGGGGGACAGGAGAGTACTCACACAGCGTTGGGGACGTGCTACCCTTGCACCCCTCGACACTGCTTCTGGACATGGCACAGGGCTTTTGGGTGAGTGTAGAGGGAGTGTAAAAGATAAAAGGCAGAAGAAGGAATGAAAAAGAAGTTGTGGGTGGGATTTCCTTCCTTCCATAGAGTTACAAACAAGTATTATTGTATGAAACTATATGTCTCCGTCTATCTGCTTGCTTCACGTGAAAGCAAAAAAAATCGTAGATGTTGATGAATCTTTCTTTCCCGTAAATACAACCAAGAGTCCCTAGATCTATGAGAATTTCCCTAGAGCTGGCATTTCTGTGGTGGAGTACGGCAGCTTTGCTTTCGGGACCCCACTTGCATTGTCTCTTATGGCTGCACTGGTCTTTAGTCACAATTTCATGATGCAAATTGGACACGAGCGTGCCACCGGGGGCACCAATTTGTAGTTTGCTTGCCCGTATTATCAGGTCCTACCACTTTAAGCACTAAGCTTTAAAACAAAAAGATAATCACGCACGGTGTCCTCAGCAAAAACGCAGAAATTGTGGTGATCTATCAGACGACACAAGCCGACATTCTATAAGTGACATCATCACGTAGGTGGCGGCAAGGTATGTCCTTGAGGCCGCTAGCTCCACGAAGAAAAAATTGACATACCTTACGTACAGTTTGAATCGATATGCGAAGCACAAATGAGAAATGTTGGAATCTCACTTTAAAATCAACAGAACGTTACGAAGTGGATGTAAATGATGCCATACATGATTTCCGTGTCATCATGTTTGGCTGTGTGGTTTACCTTCGTCGTCTATTCACGTCACGTGATACCAAATTTAGTATATGTGACGCTAGCGAAATGGCCGCGAGCACGCTTTGAGCATGGTATGTTGTCATGTTCTTACATAACACGCGTGTCAGGATTATCATGTTCGCACCAGTCATATATTTCGTCATCCATCGATGCCACGTAGCACCTGATTTGGTATATGCGGAGCTAGCAAAACGGCAGCGAGCGCATCATGAAGGGCCCAATATACTTTAATGTAGCGTCGACGCGCTCACATGCTGAGCACAGCGACCCTACATTGGCAAAACGCGAGCCTGACGCCAGGCGCGGCCAGCGTCAGTCGGCGCGGCCCGACAGCAACCGGCGCGAAATGCGACATGCTGCATTTCGCGCCGGTGCGCTACCCAGACAATGCTACGACTCCCTTTTTTCGTGACGGAAGAAAGCTAGAGGCGCTGAAACGCGCATTTGTCAAAGCATAACAGCGCGGCGTGCGCCTGCCAGTATATGGCAGGACCGGCACCTGGCATGGCAACGCCGGCGTGATGCGACGAAATGAATGCCGGCAAGCACGCGCACCACGTCACGTCGAAATGTATTGGCGCCTCGACTGTCGTATGTAGTCATGTTCTCACATGACACCCATGTCATGATTATCATGTTTGCACCAGTCAATTACCTTTGTCATCCATTGACATCACATGATAACAAATTCAGCACATGGGAAGCTCTCGAAACGGCCGCGAGCGCATCATCAGTGTGGCAAGTAGTCATGTTGTTACATCACACGCATCTCGTGTATATCAAGTTTGCAACAGTATCATACTTTCGTCATCCATTCCCGTTCCGTAATACCAAGCTTTTGTACGTGAAACTAGTGAAACGTCCACCAGCACATAATGAGCGTGGCATGTAGTCATGTTGTTACATGACATGTACTCATGATTACCAGGTTTGCACCCGTCACACACCTTCGTCATTTATTCACGTACTGTTTTACCTAATTTTGTATATGTGACGCTAGCGAAACGGCCGCAAGTGCATCATGAGCGTGGTATGTATTCAAATTGTTATATGACATGCATGTAATGATTTTTATGTTAGGGTCTCTTGCTTGTGTTCGCCATGCGATCATGTCATACCCTACCAGTTTGGCAACACGCCATGTGAACAAAACTATCGCGAGAGCTGCGGGACCATAAAATGTAAATCATGACATGCATGACATACATGTCATGATATTCATGTTATGACTAGTAATATATGTTCTTCATACAGTCATGTTATGCCATACAAAGTTTGGTATTGATACCATTAATCGAATGACCGGGAGAGCTAAACGTCGTAGGCGCTTCCCTTCACTTCACTTTATTTATTACCTTAAAGACCCCCTAGAGGGGGTATTACATAAGGGGTGGGAAATACAACAAATGTAATACATATGCAGGATCGGTACAAGTATGAACAGGGGTAACCAGCGCTAGATAGATGATACGCTCAATGTCGCCGAAGTTCGCTACGATATGCTTCGCATTTAATAACGCAGAAATATTATATATCACGGTCAAAATACGGGCGCTATTGTAAAACTACTTACACTGGTGGTAGGATGCACACAATTTGGCTTTGTAGCCTTCGCTCCAATGCCAAGAAATGTTGTTGTTTGGTATGGCAGATTTAGGAAGCACCTATGTGATCTGTGCTATCATACTCTGGCAATGCATCAACTTATTACATTGCCACACAGATACTTATTGGTTGATCATACTGGCCAAAGTCGAAACGTATAACACAGTCAAGCGCAAAGTCACCTCTTTTTTTGTCCCTATGTAGTGGCCAATGCATGAAACCTTCGAGCATTAAAGATATAAAGGCGGAGGTTTTATGACACGTCCTGTTTGCTCAATTTCTTTCTGATCTTGTTCATACGGCGTACTGCTGTTCTTTGTCAGCCACGATTCCGTGATGGAAACGACAAGCGTCAGTTTTCTCTAGAGCGTCCTATGAAACACATTCATAAATTATACAAGCGTTTATTATGATATGAGTACCATTGTATGTTTTAGTGGTAATTTATGTCCTTTTAACATCATATTACCAGTGTAATAGCTGTATTTTGGAAATGCCTAATGTTTAGTACATTCTTCACAATTACCAAACTGAATTGCTAGCGACGAATTTTTGATTTTTGTTTAAAAAGAGGAGATGAATACTCAGACGGTAGCGAATGCTCACAACTGTTTTCCTATATATTCGCAAATTCATGCCATAAATTATTAGTACAACTTTACCATCCTAACGCTGTGAAGACTCATAACATAGAAAATCTGGTTGCTTTGCCTTAGTTCTAAGGTCTCCCTACCGCTTAATACCTAAGTTGCCTTGTAGTGACTGCAATGCTATGGCACTAAGCATCGCTATAGGCCCCGGCGTTTCTTTGCAGGACTTGGGAGTGAAAAACATAAGAAGGTTTGTACGGTGCTGAGATTTCCTTTCCGATGTGCCTCGCCGTGGTGTAGTTGTGACATCATCTCCCTTAGTGAAGTGATTAAGAGGGGGCCGAAGGAAACGAACGTGCGTTGCATCGGCTCCGTGAAATGACCTTTTTTTCACGCGGAAGAGACAATGGCTGGCTGATAAATGGCTGTGTGTGTTTGCAGACGTGCTCTATTTCCTGTAGCTACCATTCTCAATGATGTAAGTGGAGTTTAAAGAATTTCATTGCGCATTTGGTGTTCGGCGACGTCGCGCGTCTCGCCAACTTCACCGTTCAGCCTATCGCCAAGGCGGCTGGAGTGGCGTCCCAGGGCACCAGGTGTTGGTTCGTTATCGTCTGCGGAGGCACCAGGACAATGAAAGTGACTGTTAATGGTACAGATGCCAATACAGCAGAATCTGAAAGCTCGGACTGCGTGGCAAAAATGTCGAAACGTGTGGCGGAGCTCCGGGCGAGACAACAACGAGAACACAATGGCGCCACCAGGGCGGCGTCTACCAGCGGTGCATGCGAAACTGACAGCAGGATGGTGCCGGGCGGCTGCAAAGGCGACAAGCATGGTGTAAGTGGGAGACCAATATATAAAGTATTATAAAAGAGCTGACAGAAAGGTCAGTAGCGTCGCACCTACCGTGTCATCCGAACGCGGATCACAAGGTTATTATCACCCCAAACAAGATTGACGCTCACCAAATTCTCGGCACCTGTGATTGGCAGAGCAGTCAGGATGGCAGCAGGCATTCCATGGGAGAAAAAGTTGGGAGAAATAGAGAGATTGACTTTATTTAAAGATATCCCGAGGAGGCCGAGAAAGGGAGGGCCATTCCGATTCTTAATTCAACCTAGAGGCTCCGCCCAGGATGGCGCTGGCAGCCGAAGACTTGTAGCGATGTCCCGGGCCCCCTGGACCACCTGTTGTTGCTGCTTGTATTCGTTGCTCTTGACGTTTCCCTGCCAAGCATCTTGGGTATTCAGTTGTGCTGTTCTTTGGGTAGGGCACAGCCAGAGCATATGTTCGAAATGGCAATAAGGATTGTTGCAAAGGGAACATGTGGGTGGTGCGTTGTGGTCGTTTCTGTGTAAGGTGAGTGGTGTTATTCACGTACGTGTTTACAGTCTTTTTACAGTTAGAGCTTGTGCTTTGTTAAGTTTTGGGAGCGGTGCAAGGAAGGCACATCTTTGTCCCCGGTAATGTGAAGTGATCTCGTGGTATGTAAGTGCTTTGTTCTGGCTGCAGAGATTCTCGTACTTACTTGACGCGGGTAGTGCTTACTTGACGCGGGTAGTTGTACACGGCGTGGCGTGTGAGCTCACGCGCGAGGCGGTTGACCTCTTCTTTGGGATTGCAGTGGTCGAGTCCCGATAACTGTTCCATGTGGGCTGAGAACCAGAAAACGTAGATTTGAGCTTTCTCTTCTTTAACAAGCACTGGAAAACTCACCGTCAACTCAATAGGAAGAGAACGAGAGCCAAAAATTCGGGCGGACGACACGATAGTTGTCACCGACAAGCAAGAAACATTGACACATAGCACGCCCATGGAGGACAATGTCAAGAAAATGTTGGACCGGATAGTCATCAAGCTTGACGGCAAGGATTACGAGATGAAGACATTTATGGCTGCGCCCAAAAGCTGTGGCAAAGGAGTTGTACGTGGACTTGATATGAGACTCTCTCAGAGGGAAACGGAACTGGCTTTCTCACGCAAAAAGAATCGTCCTATTCTTAGTATGCGAAAGATGGGCAACACCGCATTGGTAATCATCGCCTTTGTGGACGACTATGTCCCGAGATGGATCATTTGTTTTGGGACGCCAATGAAATGTTTTCTCTACGAAGGGGGAGTTACCGTTAGGAGGACACGGAGTGGGGCTGCACTTTACATTGGCTCCTGCTTTCCATGCTATTTTTTGTGTTTCAATGCTGTGCTGGTTTGGGTTTTTGTGTTGGCCAATTCACCAAGTTACAAGAAAAAGACTGACACCTCTCACTAAGGGGTGAGTGATTATCCACACCTAACTCATAATATATCGATGCCAAGGTCCTCCCCGCAAACCCTTATGCCGTGATCTGACACGCGACCTAGTCTCACACTTGTGGCTCGCGTTGCATGTACACCCGCCCAACGCGCGGGCCCGGGAAGGAGTTCGCGTTCCTCTCTCAAGAAGAAAACCTCATTAGAGGGAGGCGCATCTTTCTACCCGCCCCGTAGGCTTTCAAAGCAAGCAAATGGCTACTACAAGACCACAAGAAAAACCAACCAAAAATAATGCAATGTGACGTGAACGCCGAGTCGCTCACAGAGAAATCAGCACATGATGTCAACCGTGTCAAAACAACAGAAAAGAAGCATATAGAGTGGGTGCAATTCGGACGCGAAGAAAAACGATCGCCGAAAGTGATTCAAGTATTTACCGAGGAGCCCTAGAAAAAGTCCATGCTAATACAAAAAGCGCCAAAGCAACGCAACCTGAAGATGCCCACTTTTCATACGGACGAACTTAAAATTGTGTACAGGCCACAAGCCAGACTCGACCTATTGAAATGGAGTCTAACACCAAGTACGCGCGCTATTGCAAGATCAAGTGGTCTCACGCAAGAAGATTTCTACGACAACGTACGAGTTCAGTCGATTGATTGATGTGTGGGTTTAACGTCTGAGAACAACCATATAGACACCGTAGGGAAGGGTTCCGGAAATTTGAACCACCTGGGGTTCTTTAACGTGCACCGAAATCTAGCACCTGGGTCTTCAACATTTCCGCCTCCATCGCAAATGCATCCGCCGCCGCCGGGATTCGATTCCGTGACCTGCGGGTCAGCAGCCAAGTATCTTAGCCACTAGACCGCCGCGGCGGCGCAACGTTAGAGTTCAAGTGCAGAGCGTTGAAAACATTATCACTGCTAGTATCACCAACAGAGAACGCGCAACCAAGCTGAGAAGCATTGCTACCATCCAGTTAGGCTTCCTTCAGCGTGAACCCCCACCTGAGACTTCCCGACGATGTATGCAAAAGTGTCATCCACGCACTTCTCCCAGGAATCAGCAGTGCCGAAATTTTAGCTGGCCTTAGAGTCGTCTCACGATACACGGTCCTTGATGTTCGCATGCTTGGTTGGTCTTTCACCGACGTCAACATTTTCGAGGGCCCACACATCCCATGCTACATCACCTACCATAGCGGATATTACCGCTCCAAACCCTATCGAAAGTCTGTGCAGTTCCACTGCAAATGCGGTGTCATCGGGCACTGACAAGACATCTATCTGTCCCAGGCCCAGAGATGACTTCTGTTACAAGTGCGGACAAGACGTAGTCACTATGGATCATGAATGTATTCCCAACGGCGAAATAGCTAACAACCCCATGAAACAGCCAGCAAGAAGTGCAAGAAGCTACAACAAAACCCACCACCCCACGAAGTTCGACAACAAAGACTCGATAAGACGAAAGCCCCAGGGAATGGCTGTAGTTCCCGCTGTGAAGACTTTCCCGAGCTTTACAAAGAATCTCCCAGCCCCAGCGGGAGACTGCATGACAAGCACGGCTGAAACAAGTCTAAGTCTGTTCTGCAATTGCGCTTCAGGTCTCCCACAAGATCTCGCTCACTATCCGCCCAACGCATCAGCTATGCTGATGCAACACGCGAAGATTCGACTTCACTGAACAACAAGAACACTCCAGATTGCTCATCTGCTGGATCCACTGCATTAAAAAATTTGGAAAAAAATGATTTCGTATCAGAAAATTCTCTGCAAAGCCAGCGTGACCAGCTCCAAAGACAAGGTGCAGTCGTCGGTAAGCTATCAAAACTACGCCAAGAACAAGAAAAGGTCATCAAGAAGCAGAATGCAAACATAGAGAGGCTGACTCGACTATTCGAAGAACAGCACTAAGCTAAACGACTGGCCACAATACTCACCACACCAGATATTAAAGCTGTCGTGGAGGCCAAAGTACTCTCCGCTATAGAAACAAAAGTCGCCGCCCTTGTCGACCCGCAGCTGACGGTGACAGTAGAGCAACAACGCACAGCAGCAGTCGAGTCGACGCTCGAAGCACTCGTCGTGTCTAAGTTGGAGCCAATCTCCTCCCAATTCGGTGACACGTTCACGATTCTGAGCCATAGGATAGACACTCACACACTCCTAATCTACGACGTCAAGTCGCAGCTAACCCACTTCGTGGCTCATGTCAAGAGTAACTGCATTAATAATGCGGACCTTGAAGATAGCTATGGCAGAAAAAAACGCGCTCACAGTGAAGAAAGTTTCTCAATTCTTTTTGCCCGAAGGCGAGCAGGTGAACGCACAAGATATTCATGAAGATGGCAGGCTCTAAAAATAGGATTTCTACTCCGAAACCAACTTTTCCCATTTGGCAATGGAACTGTCGATCATACATACACTGGCTGGCAAGTCTACAAGAATTTATGAAAGTAAATCAACCCAACCTTCTCGCTCTACAAGAAAACAATACTGAAAAAGTGCGGCTCGCAGGACACAACACCGTCGCCCCGACCTCAAGAAATACCATTATACTCGAGAAAATTTTTGTAGTTCAAGCACACAGGATAAAAGGCACTGCAGTTGAACACTGCAACGTTGAAGACATACCAGACCAAAAATCGCGACAAAGCCTCTACATCATCAACGTGTACAGCGCACCGCGAGATCAGCTCAGGGATCACGAATAATTCATCCGCGAACTCAAAAAAACGCACAAAATGTCACCGGTTAGTGGTCGTAGGGGACTTCAATGCGCCTAACACAGCATGGGGCCATGCCACCACCGCAAAGAAAGGCACGAGAGTCGTGCCTACTGGTTATACTCTCGCGATCTCCGACGTCAGCGTAGCTCTGGCCGACTGTTGCCCCTACACCACCTCCTAACGCAGATTTTAGACGACAGCGTAGCTCTGGCCTACTTGACTTCCTCTACGCTACCTCCTGACGCCGACAAGAGCTCTCGCCAGTGGTGCCCCGTCCTCGGACTCCTGGAACCATGTTCATTTTCTTCTTACTTCCGCCATTCGCTGTCCCTGCGCCGCGCTTTCTTCTTCCTCTCTATTTATCTCCTATTCTTTTAATCCTATTTTAACCCTATTCCTTTAATCCCGTCTCTGCCCACCTCCTTCTTGAGCTACTGTTGAGGTGTCCTGCCCTTGAGAGACAGTTACGGGGCTCACTTATCTCTTTTGTTTTTATTTAAAATCACTTTCCCCGCTCAGAAGCAAGGCCTAACATTTTTTAATGATCCGCTCTAGCTCACGAGAGTGGGAAACAGCGTTTCGAGAGATACCACCCCCGACCTCACCTTTACACGAGACATCAATGAGGTTGGATGGACCTGTCTCCCCGAGACGTTTAATAGTGGTCACCACATAAGTCAACTCTAAATTGAATGTGACGAACGACATACAAAAACAGGCACATCAAGACTGACAGATTGGAACGCCTTCAGAAACGAGCTCGATAATGACAAAGCAAAAGCAAACATAGACGCCTGGCTCACCAAGGTTTTCGATACCGCCGAACGGTGCACCAAATAATGCAGCTTTACGAAGACAACTGGCAGTTAATTCTGGCATACTACTGTACCACTATATACTATCTGTTTACTTATCCCAAAAAGCATTAACTTTCTAATAAGTGAAGTTAGTGAAATGCAGTTTAGTGGAACTTGCTAGTTTGCTAAGTATTAGTTCGTGAATAGTACTTACACGAATGATTAATACATTACTGAATTGTTAGATAACGCACGTTTATAAGTTTATAAATATCACCTCATCAAGGTGATTCTATTACGAGTGTTTATATAGGATTATAAATGCTTTTGCAATGTCCACATAGACTCATTAGTGCTCACTGACTAATTCGTGTAATTAGCATGCCATGTACACATCACAGTAAGATACATAGGGGCATGAACAAATCACAGACCAGGATTTAACGCAAACGTGCATATTTAATACCAAGACGCAGCCGGCATCCACTGTAGCAGATGTTTTGAAGGTTAATTATGCTCCTACCTTGAAATATCACAGTATGTACTGATTATAAGCCATATATATTTACAAAAATATTAGAAGTTGGTTTGAAATACGAGGTAATAGAGAGTACCTCAGTGACATGGGCTTCACCGCCATTATCGAACTGCTGAGTAACTCAGAGGACAAATCGCAATTCATCGTTACTCAAGTTGACAAGGAAAGCAGAAAGATAGGTCTTAAAATATTCTGCACAAAACGTAGGTAATATAAAACAACCTTGGAAAAGAACAGCGCTTCGAAATAGGTATCAGTGCACTTGAAGTTGTGAAAGAGTACGTCAACTGCTTGGGACCGATAGTAACCATGGAGTCGAACCACGAGATTGAAGTAATTACACGAATAAAGATGGGGCGGTGCACATTCAGCAAACCCACTGAAATCATGACTGGTAGAGAACCACTATACCTCTAGAGGAAGGTATATAATAGCTGCATCTTGCCGGTACATACCTACAGAGGAGAAACCTGTAAGCTTACACAGACAGTTCGACTTAAAATTGAGGACGACGCAGCAAGCGACGGAAAAGGGGTAGCCTTAAAAAATGGCAGCATATCCACGGGGTGAAGAATGGAGAGTTCGGCGAAGCATCCGTCCATTCATTCGTTCTTTCTTCCGTCCGTCCATGCGTCCGTCTGTGTGACCGTCCGTGCGTTCATTCACCCATCCGTGCGTGCGTCTGTTCGTGCGCCCCCACGTCCATCTGTGCGTCCGTCCCTGCTTTCGTCCATGCATCCGCCTCTGCATCTGTCCATGCGTCCATTGGTTGGTGCAGCCATCTGTGAGTACGTCCATGCATCTGCCTGTGTGTCCATTCGCCCATCCATTCAACAGTCAAAGTACCACCATCTCGCATCTTTTCATCATATATTCCCGATATAGAAGCACAGCCATCCAGCGGACATTCCAAGGACTAAACGAGAGGTGGCACACGCACACTTTCTTACGGCTTGCCCTTCGTGTCTACTTCCCACCTTTAACCACCTCTACTTGGTGGTATATACTACTTCACTGTATTCATGGCACTGTGTCTCAACGCTCGCTGAACCTTTCTAAAACCGAGGAAGTTAGGCCGAGCGTGTATAACGCAGCAACTCTTTCCTGTCAGATAGTGCTCAATGTAAATGCCAATGGCTGCTAATGGGGAATGAGAGACAGGAGAATTTGGATTTTACTTAACGCGCACGCTACGAATTTTTTATTGTTCAACAACGCAAAGAAATCTCTCATCGGCACTACCTTGGAGGTCAAAACGTAAGACTGGTTACACACTACGACTTCGACTACGACTACGAGGGACGAATAGGTGCCGCTATAAGGATTGATTGATTGATTTGTGGGGTTTAACGTCCCAAAACCACCATTTCACTATGAGAGATGCCGTAGAGGAGGGCTCCGAATATTTAAACCACCTGGCGTTCTTTAACGTGCACCCAAATCTGGGCACACGGGCCTACAACATTTCCGCCTCCATCGAATATGCAGCCACCACAGCCGAGATTTGATCCCGCGAAATGTGGGTCAGCAGCCGAGTACCTTAACCACTAGACCACCGTGTCGGGGCGCCGCTGTACGGAGCTTCGCCCCTAACAAGTAGAGAGGAGAATGGGTCAGAGAACAAACCGGGGCTAAGGATATCATAGTTGTAAGTGAGAAGAAGAAAAGGACATGGGTCGGGTACGTAGCTTGTCTACAGGAGAACCGCTGGTCACTATAAGGGTAACTCAATGAATTCCCAGAGAAGGATAGCGTGTGAAAGGGAGGCCGAAAATTGGGTGGGCAGAGGAGATTAGATTGTTTGCTTGTGTAAAGTGGCAGCAGCAAGGACAGCACTAATTTTACTTGTGGAACATGGGAGAACCCTTTGTCCCACAGTGGGCATAGTTAGGCTGATGACGATAATGACAAAATATTTCTAAAAAGTTTCACAATTACTGCGAGATGTACGATGGTGTTTACGAGAAATCTGACAATGTATGTGGCTCAGTAGTTCTTTCATTCTTGGTTAGTAATGGCAAATGTTGCAAGCTTACTTATCGGCTGGCTGTAGTAATGACTTGCGGCGAAGGTAGCAAAATATGCTGAAAACAATTAGGTACATGCGTTGCCAAGTGTTTACAGACTTGTTTTTCTAAGATATGGCTGACCATCCAATACAATAAATAACGGGAGAAGTGGTTCATTGAAAACTAGTTGTGCGGTTGTGTATTGCACGAGAGAAATCACCAAGCTACTGTACCTCGACAGTTGCAACGCGTTTTGCGTACTTTTGCAGTTTTAAATGCGAAGCAATTCTTAGCGAACTTCGGTGACTTTGAGCGTATCTATCTATCTATCTATCTATCTATCTATCTATCTATCTATCTATCTATCTATCTATCTATCTATCTATCTATCTATCTATCTATCTATCTATCTACGCCTACAAATTTTAGCTCTCCCGGCCGGTTAGGTAATGGCATCGATACCAAACTTGGTATGGTATAACATGACTGCATGAAAAATGTTTTTGACTGGTCATCACATGAAAATAATGATATGGACGTCATCTACGTCATCATTTACTTTTCATGGTCTTGCGGCCCTTGCGTTGGTTTCGTTCACATGACATGTTGCAAGACTGGTGTGGTATGACGAAATTGCATGGAAAACACAAGCGACAGACCCTAACATGAAAATCATGACAGGTGTGTCATGTAACAACATGACTACATGCAAAGCTCATGATACGCTTGCGGCTGTTTCACTAGCGTCCCATATACCAAATTCGGCATTACGGAACGTGAATAAATGACGAAGGTATGTGACTGGTGCAAACATGATAATCTTGAGTTGTCTGTCATGCAACAACATGACTACATGCCACGCTCATGATGCGCTGACGGCCGTTTCGCTAGCTTCACTTCTACTAATTTTTTTATTACGAGACGTGAATGGATCACGAAAGTAGGATAATAGTGCAAACATGATACACATGAGATGCGTGTCATGTGAAAACATGACTGCATCCCACGCTGATGATGCGCTCATGGTCATTTTGCTAGTTTCACATGTACTAAACTCGGCATTACGTGACGCGAACGGATGACATAGGTAATTGACACATACAAACATGATAATAAAGACGTGCGTGTCACGTATCAACATGATTACATGCCACACTCATGATGCGCTCGCGGCCGTTTCGCCAGCTTCACATATGCCGAATTCGGTATTACGTGACGTAAATGGATGATGAAGGCATGTGACTGGTGCAAACATGATAGACATGAGATGTCTGTAATGTGACAGCATGACTATATGCCACACTCAAGGCAGCAATATATATTTCGACGTGACGCCGTGGGCGTGCTCGTTGGTGTTCATTTCGACGTGTCACGCTAGCGCTGCGAAGCCATGCGCCGGTCCGGCCATATACTCGCACGCGCGCCGCGCTGCGTTGCTTTGACGCATGTGCGTTTCAGCGCGTCCGGCTTCCCTCCATCACAAAAAGAGGGAGACGCAGTGTTCTCTTGTTAACGAATCTGCGCCAAGTCAACACCACCTAGACTATTCACAAGGCCCGTTCATACCCTTCTCTCCAGACGGCATACGTCACGCTAGTTGTCCGATGTTATGACCGGCACAGCAAGGAGGTGGCTTGCAAGGAACACTTATCGGCGTAACAGTCAAACGCTGTCCGCGTCCTGCAGGAACACGGGAGGCGTCTGCGTGCGCCACAGGAAATGCACGCCAGCGTCGCTGGGACACACAGTCGGCGTCTAGTTCGTGCACGGACGGCTATAAAAGGAGTGTGTCGGGAGTGCGCTGTGCTCTCTCTCTGGACTTCGCTGGCCCGCTTGCCTCGAGTGCGCTCTGGGCCTTTGTGATGGAAAAGCGCGTCTGTACGCTCTCGTTGCAATGTACTTCTCTTGCAAATATGTAAATTAAACGCATCTTCTACTTGTTCGTGAGACGCGTTGCAAGAGTCGTCCTTCGCCGTATCCTGGGTGGCAGCTTCGACCCTTCCTCGGGCATATCGCCGACTGTCCAGTGGCCGAGGACGCGTCGCTCAGGTGGTGGTGTTGGTCACCCCGCGCACTTTTTAATCCCGAACGGCGGACAAGCCACGACAAGTTTGCCTTTCATCGCTACCTGCTTCGCTGGTTAGACTGCGTTAGGCTTGGTGCTGCATCGCACTGCTCTGAGTCTTCGTCCGTTCCCACGTGTCCTATTTAATTGGTGTTGTATTTGTGTGTATGTGATTACACATCGATCAGTGCGACATGGGACCGTTGTTGTGTTCCCGGGTGCCGCGGCAATTATGACAGTGGTCCCAAAGTGCGTGTTTTCGCATTACCCAAGGATGAAGCTCGGAAGAGGTCTTGGATAAAAGCCATTCCTCGAAAGGATTCCACACAAAGCATACACTCTAAGGTGAGAAACTGCTGAAGGTTGTTGTCTTACCGGCTCTATCGCATTACTGGCGTTCTGGCTCTGTTACTGTCAAACGGAGCGAGTATCGTAAGTGGGGATGGCAGTTTTCTCGCGCTTCAGGTTGGACAGTGCGGTAAAATAGAACAGAAATAATCAGACTCGTGTCAAAGTTCCCATCAGCCTGTTTCGTATGAAAGTAGTGAAGTCACTGTTATGCTTGGCGCAGGTCTGTGGACTTCACTTCCTCGAGGCTGACTTCATCACAAAGCTGTCACATTTCGACGCAGCGTCGGGACGGACATTGGCAGTCGACAGCGAGAGGGTGCGCCTAGTGTCAGATGCTATACCATCGGTGTTTCCGAACTGTCCGTCCTACCTGAGTACGAATCGCAATCGTCGAGAATCTCCTGTCTCGAAACGAGCTCGAATGGAAGACGAGGCCTTGAGCAAAGCGATTAAGGACTCTATATGCGCAAAAAAGCGAAAAGGAGAGAAATGCTGTGTCCTCTTTCGAACGCCTAAGAGGCAAGCTTTCTGCTGTATGCAGTAATGATTTCTGAACCATCAAGGCCAACGATCGTTGTGTGATGTTTCTCCGCATCGAAGATAATCCTTCACCGCACGTGAGGTTTTCGTCACTGTGCTTGCTGATCTCTCACTTGCAGTCTCGGCAGGTATGATCAAGCTGGTTTCATTACCTTGCGGAGGCGCAGTTTCAGACGCTGTGCGCGACATCCGGACGTTGTCCTCACTGCTCCAGCAGCTGGAAAACAACATGACTGAGACGCCTGAAGTTGCAAGTCCGTCAAAAACAGCGTCAGTGTTGCAGCATATCGGCTCCTTATTGAATGAACTGTCCCAAGCTAGTGACACGACCGAAGAACACAGTGCTTTGTTTCGTTTGCTAAATAAGCAAATAGCTCTCGCACTCGCTGCCCCCATTCGTCGCTACAGTGCTGAAACATTAGTGTTTTCTAGCATCCTGCACTCCATATCTCCGCGCGCCTATGGCTTTGCCATATCAGCGTCGACGTTGACTTTACCCCATCCTTCAACCCTGCGCTGCGTTTGTTCCAAGTATGGAGGCGATCCACTGAAGGAGCAAAACGAAGCGAACTTCCTCTCCTACATTCGAAAAAGAGTGAAGTGCATGCAGCCGCACAAAAAGACGGTGACGCTAATGGTTGATGAAATTCGTATCAAGCCATACTTCGATTATAAAGGGGGCAGCATAGTTGGATCTGCAGCCAATTCTCAAGAGGCAGCCACAACCGCTCATGTTTTCATGCTTCAGTCGCTCTTGTCATCAAAAAAAAAGATGTGCTTCACATTCTTCCTGTTGCTAAAATGACCGCCGAAATTCTACATGAGTTCTGCAAGAAAGTAATTTTAGAAGTGGAATCTATGGGCCTCAGGGTCATTGCTGTAATTACCGACAACAATTCCCTCAACCGGAAAATGATGTCGTTTTTCTCAGAGAAACAGGAAGTAAGCATTGTATATCCTCATCCAGCCGACAACAATCGGCCTCTGTTTTATATCGTAGACCCTGTGCACATACTGAATTGCATCAGGAACAACTGGATGAATAAAAAAACGGAGGAATATGTTTTTACTTTCCTGAAGTGAGCCTGTCAGGAATATTGCCCAACGGGCCGCCCAGAATGAAAGCAGCATCATTTGAAGCCGTACGGCAGCTGTATGCACTGGAGCTGACATCGCTTCTCAAGCTTGGCTACAAGCTAAATTCCTAGGCAATCAATCCAACACCTATGGAGAGACAAAATGTAAAGTTGGTGTTAAATGTCATTAATCCGTTTGTATCAAACGCACTTGAGACGCGTGGCGATGCCCTTGACACCACATGTGCCGGTTCAACAGCTCTCTTCATAAGCATCATATCGACGTGGTGGAAAATCGTCAACGTGAAGACCCCTTCGAAAGGTCGCCGACTGAATGACACCGTTCAAAATCCAGTGAATTCTACGATGGATCAACAGCTTATTTCTTAGTGGCATGGTAGACTGGCTGGATGCTTGGAGCAGCGTCAACATGAGCCGTAGCTGCTTGACAAGGGAAACACATTCTGCGTTGAGACTCACTTGCTACTCCCTTGTTGAGCTGTCGCGGTACTGTTTACAAGAACTGAAGTTCAAGTATGTCTTGCTGGGAAAATTTCAAACTGACACTCTTGAAGATCGCTTTGGTCGCTACCGCCAGCTTGCTGGTGCACAATATCATGTTTCCGTGAGGCAGCTTCTGGAGTCTGAAAATAAAATTCGTCTGCAAAAGCTGCTGATGCTTCCGCAGCCAGACATCAGCAGCGAAAGAGACACAGAAGTATCGCAACATAACTTCTCTGTTCACAGCTCAAATGATGAAATTTCCAACCCAAAGCATGATATGGAGGTCGTTGCTTATATCGCTGGATATTGTGCTCATTCAGCTCTGAAGAAGCTGTCATGCGCATTTTGCAGCAGCGTGCTCGTCCTGGAGAGCAGAAACATAGATGTGGAAGGTACACAATGATTGACAACTTGTCAAGAGGAAGCTTAAAGTTTCCGCAGCCATGTACTGTGCACATGGTGCTGGTGACAACGCTTGTTGTCGAAAAGCTCACCAAGGGAGAAAATGCAAAGGCGTTCCTCCCGTCGAACAACCAACGTGGCATTGTAAGCTCCATTACCACATCACTGCTAGGAGATGTTGAGCTAGAGACTTGTGAAAATGGCCATACCTCTGAGACTATCGTGCGGCATGTAGTGCGTGTTGCAACAAATGTCGCTCTGAACAACTTTTGTAGATTTCGAAATGACAACCATCCGAAGCACCGCACAAAAAAGGCAGCAGACAGAAAAATCAAAACCTTGAACAAGAAATGTGGTAGGATAGTTTTAACCTTTCGTCCTAATAAAACCACTTCTACAAATGCATTTCTGACTATTACAGTTTGATCACTAAAGTGTAAATGCAGGCGTAAACAAATGCAGACCACGCAGGAACAAAAAAGAACAAAAAAGAAACACCAGCTTTCAATAAGTGCCCACAGCAGATATAACGAGAACGAGTAGCAACGACGGCCGGGGTGCAGGTGGGCAACTAGCGGGACGTCACGCTCTCCCTGGAGGGGCCTTGTCAATAGTCTAGGTGGTGTTGGCCAAGTGAAGCATGTCACATTTCGCACTAGTTGCCGTCTGGCCGCGCTGACGGACGCTGGTCACGCCTGGCGTCAAACCACATAGTGCTCGCGTTTTGATAACGCAGCGTCGCTGTGCCCAGCGTGCACTCGCATCAACGCTACGTTGGAGTATATTGGGCTCTTCATGCTTACGGCCGTTCCGCTAGCTCCACATATACCAAATTGGATGTTAGGTGACGTCAATGAATGATGAAAGTATATGACTGGTGCAAACATGATAATCCTGACACGAGCGTAATGTAAGAACATGACAACATTCCACGCTCACAGCGTGCTCACGGTCATTTCGCTACCTCCACATATACTAAATTAAGGATCAGGTGACGTGAATAAATTGAAGAATATAAACGACACATCCAAACATGATATTCATGACCCGAAAGTCATGTACGACGTCATTTCCCTCCACATCATAGTGTTTAATGATTTTAAAATGACATATCAACCTTTCTCATTCGTGCTTTGCATATCATCAATTTCACTGTAGGTGGGTTCTGCCAATTTTTTTTTGTTTCTCATACTGTTGGTCTGGCTCCCGCTACAAGGTGGGTCGAAAGTAGCACTTCGAAAACATGCAATCCATAATAATAACGAAAGGAACTTCAAAGAATAAAAAAAATGTATCAGTAAACAGTAAAACAAAAAAAACCAATAAATAAAACAAACGTAGGCATGCAAAACGAAATAGTTCATTGATAGGTTGGTAAAGTTTTACTACACCATACATGTGAAGTGCGCCAGCAGTGGTGCAAACCATAACCCAGCACTACGTACAAGGATACACAGCCGGACACAATGATATTATTCCATACATACATCACACAAAATAAATACAGAATGCTGAAGAATATTTTCAGAGTCATCCACAGATAGAGCATGAATACATGCATATATTCCTTAATTTTATGCACGCTTATTCTGAAATTCATCTTTAGTGGTGCTTCCTCGTTTTTGTAGCGGCAATTCATTCCGTTATGTTATGGTTATGGGGAAGAAAAAACGTAGCTGTTTATGTGCATCTGAGGCACTTCGAAGGTACCCTCTCCCCGAGCAGGAGAGCGTAGCTACCCTACATTCTCGTGCTTCCAAGTACTGGTAATGATTGGTGATAAAATTGTTTTAGTGAGATAGCAAAAAAAACTTTAGCCATGCTATGCGACTGCGTTCAGCAAGCGTGCGCAAGTTGAGCAAATTGAGCATTTCAGAGACAGAATCTGTACGAGAGTATTTTGACAGGATGAACCTTAGGAGCTCGACGCTGAACTCTTTCCAAACTCTTGATGAACCCTGACTGATAAGGGTCCCAGATTATGCTGGTATATTCTAGCGAGGGCCGTACACGGGTTAAATAAGCAGTTAGCTTAACTGACTGTGAGACTAAATGCAGTTTTCTTCGAAAGAACCGTAGTTTCTTTCCCGCAGTTTCACATACTTTTGCAACATGATAGGACCAGCTTAAACTCTTGGAAATGTTTACGCCAATGTATTTCAGCACATCAACCGTAGAAAGTGCCGTTGAATTTACGGACTAGTTGTAGTCAAGGACATTATTATGAAACAGTTTTATTGTCATTTATTTTCATTTTCCATTTGTCGCACCATTTTTCTACTGCCCTCAGATCATCACTGAGCAATTGTTGGTAATTGTTAATCTATGTGATGACACCAGCTCTGTGGAGCACTCATTCTAAGCTCGATAAAGCTATAAATATGGCTTTTCTACGATGACGAATTGTAGTAACAGAATTGGCCTGCCTGGCCTTTTCCAAAGTGGCGATGGACTAAGTTTTTCATTTCGAGGAATGGAAAAGAATGTAACTGCAGCAAGTTTTCTTTCCCCGGAAACTGAATTGGAATAAAAAGCATGCGGTCAATCCGCAACACTGATTTGTCTTCTGCCACTCGCTGTGGCTTAGACTGGGCATCTTTGGTAAAAACTTGGGTCGGCACGTCATCGTTTGGCCTATGAATACGACCTGCTTACCACTAGTTTGCTAGCTGAGCGAGTTCTTGCCATGACGGTGCACCACCGCCACGCCACCGTTCTATGTGTTTGGCTCGCACTCCATTTATCTCGCCCTTGCCATTATTCAAAGAATTGTGTCTTGCGTCTGATTCTATCCCTTGTCTCCACCAGCACAACCTGTGCGCCTGCTCTTCCTGTCTCTAGAATTCTGCACTCAACTTGCTTGGCTGTACTGTGCGAATAATGGAAAGCTTAACATCCAGGGACAACCATGGAAAACTGAACACGTCCCCGACAGAAGTAAAAACGGTTAGAGTATTGCTTGAAGAACATTAGAAAAATTAAGGACAGAAATTGCGTAAAAATTGTATCATAGTGCCTCAAGAAGCAAGAAGAAGGACCACGACTTTATATTTTTCTTTGTTATAATGAAATCACTTTGTTCGAAGTAAATACGGCATTAGGCCTACTTAAAAGTAATGTTTCATTTGTGTTTTATTGCGAGCCTGGTGGCAAATATGTCACTACCCCTGTTATAAAGGGGGCGCTCATGGCATCCATGCATTCCACCTATATGTGGATGCGCTCCCACCAATGCATGGTATTGTAATTGGACACTGCTAGAAAAAAAGCTAAAAAATGCGTTCGCTCTTGGCGCACTTCCTCTTTCGCTTGGCTGTCAGCGTGACTCCAATATGAGCGATGCAGGCAAGGTGGTGGAGCGGAGGGCTGAGAAAGCTGCCCACCGCGCGCTCGCTCATGGCATCTTGATATGCTCTCAGATTCATTCGTATGATCACATGCAATGAACCACTATCCCAGGAACTTGTTTTGCAAACTTTCCACTATAGCCGGTTCAAGAACCACTCTTCTTTCACTTTACTAACCATAAAGCAGTTATAATGAAGGGAGAAACGAAAGTCAGGTCTGTTACTTTTTACGAATAAAATTAGGTTGTGTATATATACAGCGCTTCTATTGCTTTTGATAATCGACTGGGCAAAATTCACGATGGATTCACGGTTAAATATTGTACCTACGGAGCTTCGCCCACTCCTCATTCGTTCGTGGATCTAATGTAATTTTTTTTTGCTTCTCTTCTCTCTATCTTTTCTTATTTTTTTATCTCCTCAAATTTCTTCTGTAGGGTAGCCAACTGAAAATAATTCTGATTAACGCCCAGTCTTCTCCTTTTCTCTTTGCCTCCTTCCTTTTTGGACGTTGAGGATTCATTACACCGCAACGCTTCCTCATCGACCGGATCTCGATTACCCCACCCGTTGTGGAACTCACATGATGTGATGCCTGTCACACTTATACCAATCTGAAACACAGTATTGCTCCTGCTATAAACTTCGCAGATTCCACGCACAGTGCGTATCGATGATATGCGAAGCACGAATAAGGGAGGTTGGCATGCCACTTTGAAATGAGCAAAAACTCTAGGAGGCGGAAGTAAATTATGGCGTACATGAATTGCATGACGCGATTATCACATTTGAACGTGTCATTTACGTTCGTATTCTATTCACGTCACCTTATACCAAATTTGTTATATATGGAGCCATCAAAAAGGCGGTAAGCCTGCTATGAGCGTAGCATGTAGCAAAGTTTTACATAATACACGTGTCATGATTATCATGTTTGCACCAGTCACATACCTTCGTCGTCCATTCAGGTCCCATTATACCAAATTTACTATGTGTGGAGCTGGCGAAACGGCCGCGAGCGTATCATGGTTGGCCTAATATACTCCGACGATACGTTGACGCGCGCGCACGCTGAGCGCAGCCACGCTACACTAGCAAAACGCGAGCAGCGGCACCGCCAGCGTATGGCGGCGTGACCCAGCGGCAACCGGCGCGAATTGCGACATACTGCAGTTCACGGCGAAAACGTTACCCAGATATTACCGCGCCTGCCTCTCTTCGTGACGTAAGGACACCAGCTGCGCTCAAGCGCACATGCGTCAAAGCAGTGCAGCGCAACGCAAATATATGTAGTTTATACACATATTCATAGGCCATACATCACCCACCAGTGTGCGTACGGCTGGTGGCATTAACTTATACGCCTTTAAAGCTCTAATATGTCTAATAAAGAAGGATTTCATCGCGTGCTCTCGGTGATCCAGCATTACTCTCGGCTTCTTTACACGTTGAAAAAAAATTGGCATTAACCGATCGCGCTTGGTGCTCAGCGTTTCATACATCTATACTTGACCTCCATATGCAATAAAGACCTAAAAGCATGAAAATGTCACTGCACCACGGCCACATTCTATGCAAGCTTTACAAACGCGCTTTTTATATATAGCATTATCATCTGGCAGTGCACTTCTTAAGGTGATAAAATGCATCGGGACCATGTCAGTTAAGGTTAGTTCTTCAACGCGGCATTTTCTACGCCTGCACCAATCCGCGTGCTTAAAATATAATAACATTATGATGCAGCTTGCATGCGAACGTATTTTTTTAATAGGCTGGCCGATTGGAAGAGAAAAAATAGCCGGAAATAGTTTAAATATTTCTCTTGAAGTCAGAACTTCTTGGCAAGCTATTGTTATCGAGTACGCAAGTCACTTAAGCTTGACAATTTTTCACTCGTAGAAATAAAAGCCATCAGTTTCATGCTGATAATTGTGTCAATTTCTTACCCGCCTCTCAATTTTCTTTCACTTCGAGGGATCCCTGAAATATCTATGGCTGCACGACAACTTTAGAATATTAAAAAAAGCGAATACCTTCAACATGACAAACTTCATACTATGTTTTGAAAATTTGAGTAAATAAATCTGTTGAAGGTTAGTTATGACAGCGTCTCTGCCCTCTGTAGTCGGACTTATCTTTCGGAAATCTCGCTGCAAACTACAATTAGAGCAGCCCACCTAAATGTACTTGTACTTGTTAAATACTGACTAGGAATAAGCCAATGAAACAGATGGTTTCCCTCACAAAAACGATATCTTATAGCACAATAACTGCCATACTTATATTCTAGGAGCTCTTGACCATTTCATATAGTGACTCCGTTCCTATACAGTTAGGTATGTTTGTCGCAGGCGTGTAGTACCACAATACAACATAACGAGTTCCTACTCACCAAAAGCATCAGAAATGAAGCACACACCTATTAGCAACAGTATCGCTTCCATGACCACAGCTACCCCCATTTCGCTGCACGTTTTGCAGTGTGGTATTGTGACAATAGGGTAATTGCTCAGGTAATTCAAGGAGGCTGAAATGCAGTACATAGGAAGCACAACAACTTTCAGCAGAATAGCTGCACAGATCCGATTTCAGCGAATGCAAAAGGAAACAATTGCGTGGTGTGATCAATGGTGAGAGGAGAAAACACAATGAAAGCATAACACATTATAACCCCCATAAAATAAACTTGCAAATTACGTACTTCGCATGCACACCTGTGCACAAATATCACATTTTTTAGGCTGACCGTAATTCAAAAAGCATTTTTCCTGAAAATTGTTGACAGATGCACAACATGGCATACCGTAACTGGGATCCGAGTACGTGGGAAAAACCATCGATCGGAGCAGGGCATCGCGAAAAGGCGTTCGCTGACTCTGGGCGCGGTGTCATGGCACACGGAATGCACTCAGATGTTTTCAAGCTCCTGGCGCACGATGGCTTGAACAAGGGAAATAGTAACAGGAGTGGTATCGGTAGTGCGCGAATTGAACGCTGAGGGTGCCATGGCTTCCAGTTGGCGACGAGCAATGCGTGTCAGGTCTCCCGGTGGCGACCGTCGTTGTGGTGCGGACTGGTCCTCGCAAGTCGATGTTGCAGTGGTGTTTGGAAGTCGGGCGAATGTTTGCAGAATGCGGCGAGTTTTTACTTTCTCAAACTGATGACACTCTTTGATGATTGCGTCCACGGTGGAATAGCCGTTTGCACAGCAGGAGATTGAGGGCGTCCTCGGCAATCCCTTTCAGGACATGCCCTACCTTGTCATTTTATGTCATGTCGCTTTCAAACTTTCGGCAGAGGGCCAGCACTTCTTGAATGTATGCGAGTTATGATTCCGTTGCGATTGGGCACGGCAGGCCAATTCCTTTTTCGCGGCGATCTTATGACTGGCGGTTTTGCCAAACACATCTCGCAACTTTTCTTTGCATTGGTCCAAGCTTGTGAGTTTCTTCGTTGTTTTCGTACCACACCTTCGCCGTGCCTATCAAGTAAACAGCACATTAGCCAACTAAAGTGTGGGATCCCATCCGTTCGGCACATTCACTCGTTCAAATATGGACAACCGGTCGTCAACGTCAACAAACATCGGTCCCGCAGAATGTACCGTGATCATTAAGTGGTGTGAAAAGAAATGGTTGCGATGTCGTGTTCGTCAGAGACGCTGCCGTTGACACAGAGGGCTCAGCATTGGCCATGGCCGGAAAAACCGATGCAGCGTCCACTGTGGAGCTCCGTTGCCTGATGGTTACCCAGCACCTGTCACCAATGTTTTACGGGGTTAGTGACTTCTGTATAAATGCAATTACAGTGGAACAATCTCAGGCGATAATCACAATGGCTGATTGACACAATCGCGCGCCTGTCAGCTCATTCTGTCCTTCCTCTTCCATTACTTCATTTTCGTAACAATATGATTATGAGAGACGCCGTAGTGGAGGGCTCCAGAAATTTTGACCAGCTGGGGTTCTTTAACGTGCACCCAAATCTCAGCACATGGGCCTACAACACTTCGGCCTCCATCGGAAATGCAGCCGTCGCAGCCGTAGTTCGATCCCGCGACCTGCAGGTTTTTCGCACTCGTCCGGGTGTATACTCATGCGTTCGTATCTTACGTCTTTTTTTTCAAATGTGAAGCATTTTTTAGCGAACTTGAGCGATATTGAGCGTATCTATCTATCTATCTATCTATCTATCTATCTATCTATCTATCTATCTATCTATCTATCTATTTATCTATCTATCTATCTATCTATTTATCTATCTATCTATCTACGACTTCAGCTCCCCTGACCGTTCGATAATGGTATCGATACCAAACTTGGTATGGCATAACATGACTTCAAGAGAAACATCTTTCACTAGTCTTTACCAGAAAATTGTGATATTCATTTCATGAATGTCATGATTTACATTTCAAAGTCCTTCAGCTCTTGCAGTGGTTTCTTTCACAAGGCATGTTGCAAAACTGGTACGGTATGGCATGATTGCATGGCGAACACAACTGACAGACCCTAACATGAAAATCATAACATGCGTGTCATGTACCAACATGAATAAACGATACGCTCATGATGCGCTCGCGGCCATTTCGCCAGCGTAACATATAAAAATTGGGTATTACAGTACGTGAATGAATGATGAAGGTATTTGACTGGTGCAAGCATGATAATCATGAGATGCGTGTCATGTAACAACTTGGCTAATGTCACGCTCCCGTGCCTCAACTCGGCAGGGTCAAACGGCGCTGGCGGCCGTTTTGCTAGCTTCATTTATACCAAAGTTGATATTAAGGGGCGTGAATAGATGAAGAATGTATGATACTGGTGCACACACGATAAACATGATATGCGTGTCATGTAACAACATGACTACATGCTACGCTCATGATGCGCTTGCGGCCGTTTCACTAGCTTCTCATTTGCCAAATTTGGTATTATGTGACGCCAACGGATGACGAAGGTATGATACTGGGGCAAACCTGATAATCGTGAGATGCGTGTCATGCGAGAACTTAACTACTAGGCACAATCAAGGCGCCCATACACTTCGACGTCACATGGTGCGCGTGCTCGCCGGTGTTCATATTGTCGCGTCAGGCTGGCGTGGCCACTAGGGAGCCTTCATGTGCGCGCGTCTCCGTGTTTTTATGTGTGGTCAGCCTTTGACCCACCATTTGCCGCCACCCGCTAAAACACAATGTTGCCAGTCCCGGTTTCCGTGGCAACAGGTGCCATGTTGGTTCTTGCGGCCAGGCGTTCCTGCTCCGTCGCAGTGCACCAGCTAGCTGCATGTTGTAGCAGGTGTGCAAGCTGCGGTATGAGCTGCGTTGGATTACCCCATAGACGTAGCTTCTGCTACGACACCATCCTCGTGCTAACCACACATAAAAGAACTTTGAAGTCTATATTCCAGAGTGCTGCATGCCACAATGCAAAACCATCTGGAGACCCTCCCGCTTCCCGACTTGGTCTAGCCAATGGAAACGCTGGGCTACACAAGTGAAGTGAGACTGCTTGGAGGCGACTACTTCTCACCGTGTTTGTGAGGTGAGTACCCGTTGTATTGCGAGTGAGTTGAATATATCACCGCACATAATCGTGAAATGGCTGACTTAGCCAGGCAAGAAAAATCAGTTGAGCAAAGTAAGCACGACAACATGCATAGTATAATAAGAAATTAGGCCTTCGTTCGGCTACGCTGTGCGAGCGGAAGATGGTTGAGTATGCGTGTTTATCCTTGTAGTCGAAGCGCAGTTCCTCAATCGAATGACATGACTAGTCGAATGTGTGGTCCTGCATGCATTCACTATCTGCACTTTGTCGATTTTCGAAGCCGTCACTGCATTCATCGCGGAGAACGCCAGGCCCGTAAACCACCTACAGACGCTCCCGTTCGCTTCATCCTTTTCTGGCAGATGTTCGCATTCCTGCCATTTCACCTCGGTTGCTGAGGAAGGGCATTCGGAGAGGTAGACAGACGAGCCGATGGACGCGTTCCCTGTAGGCGCTTGTCTTGCACAGTTGCAACGCAACTAACTTTTTGTGTGGCTTGGACATGGGGTATTCGTTCTTCGCTTCAGGGACACGTGCAACCACACCGAAAATCGCTCAATAATTGCAAACAGGACTTCTCTTTATAACATAGAATGCGACAGGTTTACTGTTCGTGTCCATCCATCCTTCTGTCTATCTGTCGGTCCTGAACAAAGCAGTATATGTGCACTAAGCAAGTCGGTTGCCAGCCCATAACTCAAATATGCCCTATGTGGTGCATCGTTATTTGTGTCGTCCTTTTGTTTCATAACAAGACACAGAGATGATTTGATACCGTAAACTCTGCTTTTATTTAGTGCTTGTAGAGAAAATGTGTATGAACTCCGTATATGTGGTCGGAGCTGTGTATGATTTTTGTCTTATTGCTTTACTCTATAGGCCCACTGCAAGGACACAAGCTTCCAGCAAAAGAGGCAGGATGGTTTGAAGACACAAGGCCAGATGCCGTTTGGACGGTGTTTGCAATAAAATCTTGCCTGGAAAAACTTGATTTGTCCCTCGTTGCTCCCCCTTGCTTTTCTCTAGCCAAATATACAGGCTTGTGGGCATAGGGGGAGGGCGGTGTAATGTGATTGAATGCCCTACTTTTTCGGGCAATGCTTACAGCTTGTAAGGTTTTTAAGCAGTCATTGTACAGATTCGTTCGCAGGAACTAAACTTGTTGTAGGAAATTGATTTGATTGATTGATATGTGCATTTAACGTCCCAAAACCACCATATGATTATGAGAGAGGCCGTAGTGGAGGGCTCCGGAAATTTAGACAACCTGGGGTTCTTTAACGTGCATCCAAATCTGAGCACACGGGCCCACAACATTTCCGCCTGCATCGGAAATGCAGCCGCCGCCGCCGGGATTCGATCCCGCAACCTACGGGTCAGCAGCCGAGTACCTTAGCCACTAGACCACCGCGGCGGGGCTTGCTGTTGGAAATTATATTACGGGGAAGCGCAATGTTTAGCGTATGAGAAAGAGGCTAGCTGAGCTATAAGGTTTACAGAGAACATCGCGAGCTACCCGGTTGTTTTTTCTGCTTTGCCTGTCGTAACGAGTTCCATCATATAAACAGCATGGCTTCGAGCCTTGCACTAAGAGGTCTTTGAGGTATTTGCAGTGCTAAGGTGAATATGCTTCATGAGTGGCGCGCAGACATTGAAGCCTATTCATAGTGACATCGAGGTTTTCCCCTCGCAAATATAGGCTTCTTAAATAACCTCACTCCGCCAACGCGGTGGGTCTACCAAGTTGGAGAAAACGAACTATTTTAACAGTATTTTATACAAACTGGAGTCAGGAACAAGGTTTCCTGTTCTACCAAACCACGGCTAACTTCAAAAAAAGAACCCTTCAGCCTTCAGCACTTGCTATTTAAAAAATAAACTTTTCTCGTTGAAAACTACGCTGCCGTCAATGTAAATGAGCGACCATCCAGAACCAACATGGCGGCACGTCATGTATGGGGGCCGTTTTAGCCAGTTGTAAGCAACCATGATGGGAGTTGTCACCACCCTAAAACACGGAGACGCACGCACATGAAGGCTCCCTAGTTGCCACTCAAGGCGCCAGTCCTGCCATATACCTGCCGGCGCGCGCTGCGCTGCGTTGCTTTGACGTATGCGCGTTTCAGCGCGTCCAGCGTCCCTCCTTCACGAAAAGAGGTAGGGAGCCTACATGAACGGCCGTTCATGTAGGCTCCCTAAAAAGAGGGAGACGCAGTGTTGTCTGGGTAACGCATCGGCGCGAAATGCAGCATTTCGCCTTTCGCGCCGGTTGCCATCGGGCTGCACCGACAGACGCTGCTCACGCTTGGCGTCAGACTATAGAGTGCTCGCTTTGGTAACGTAGCGTCGCTGTTCCTAGCGTGCGCGCACCTACACGCTACAATGAAGTATATTGGGCTCTTCATTATGCGCTCGTGCTCGTTTCGCTAGCTCCGCGTATGCCAAATTTGGTGTTAGGTGACGTAAATGGATGACGAATTATATGACTGGTGTAAACATCATAATCCTGACACGCGTGTCATGTAAGAGCATGAGAACATACCACACTGAAAGCGTGCTCACGGCCGTTTCGCTAGCTTCACGTATACTAAACTTGGTATCACGTGACGTGAATAGATGTCGAATGCAAACACATGAAAACATGATAATCATGACATGGAGGTCACGTACAGAATCATTTACCTCCACCTAGTAACGTTGTGCGATTTTGAAGCGACATATAGATATTTGTGATTATTGCTTAGCAAATCATCAATTCCCGCTGTACGTGAGATCTGCAATATTTTTTTGAGCAGCCCCCTTTAAGGGTCCAACGATGACAGCTGTTTGTCCGCGCTCGTTTTGTGTGCGCTCCTTTTGCGCGTGCTTTGTGCTTGAGTTGTGCGTTGAAAGTTTAGAGCTGCTTGCCGTTCTTTGCGTCACATTACATTTCGTTAGTGCAGCTAGCATTGATTCCTTCGCCCTTGTGGCGAAACAAGCCAAAACGAATGTATAATTACTTCTGTGAAGACACTTTTCACTTTCGTGTTATACCAATTCCTAAAAAAGGAGATCAACCACGTTTTTTGTAATTGTAAAGCATTTCTTAGCGAACTTAGCAGCGAACTTGGACGAATTTGAGCGTATCTATCTATCTATCTATCTATCTATCTATCTATCTATCTATCTATCTATCTATCTATCTATCTATCTATCTATCTATCTATCTATCTATCTATCTATCTATCTATCTATCTATCTATCTATCTATCTATCTATCTATCTATCTATCTATCTATCTATCTAGCTGCCTATGACTTCTAGCTCTGCTGGCTGTTTTGATAACGGTACAACTACCAAAATTGGCGTGCAATAGCACGACTGCATGATGAGGATAAATGACTAGTGATAACATGAAATCATAATATGTATGACATGAATGTCATGATTTATGTTTATTGTCTTGCTGCTCTTGCGGTAGGTTCGTTTTTATGACATTGCAAAACTGGCATGGTATTGAAGCGTAAGGTTCTGGTCGATACTTGGTCATCACCGGAGAGAAGACCAACACGTACACAAAGCATATTCAGAGTCTTTCTAATAAACTGATTTATTTGGTTGGAATACTCCTAATTGACATTGTACACACTTGTACTCGACATAACTGGGCAACTCTGTGCGGCGCTCCCTGCAACCTGCTCTCGTGGCGTCCACCGTGCGACCCTCTCCCGGCTCCCCTGGAAACATCCAGACAGCCAGCCCAGAGTCTAAACAAGAAAAGGGCCACTCAGACGTCTTCGTTGACTACATTCAACTGGGTGTCACGAATTCAAACAGGTACACCCAGGCACGGGTGGTCTCCACCAAGTTTGACCTCAAAGACTGCTGTCAACCTAAAAAACAATAACCTAAACTAAAGTAAACACACACAGGAAGCTACTGCGACGTCCGCTGAGCTTCCTTCAAGCAGCTCGACCTCATACACTTCTACGCCGCGGATGCTGTGCCATCGGCGCCTTTCTAAATAAAAAAGAGCCCCTCGTAGGAAGGAAGGTAACGCTCGCACAACAAAGCCGGTTAGACACTATAGAACACCACAGCAAACCCAAAGTTTGGACAGACCTGCGACATTAAAACGAGCGAAAAGCTCAAAGAATATAGCTGCATCAACGTGTTTACGCGACAGTATGACATGACTGCTTTGAAAGCACAAGTGAAAGACCTTAACGTGAAAATAATGATACACATGCCATGAAGCTCATGACTACACGCCATGTTCATTGCGTGCTCGCGGCCGTTTCGCTAGCTTCGCATATGCCAGATTTGGCATTACGTTACGCCAACGGACGACGAATGCAAATCACACGTCCAAACAGAATAATATTGGCATATGCGTGTCATATAAACTTGACTACATGCTACGCTCATGGTGCACTCACGGTCGTTTCGCTAGCTTCACATACACCACATTTGGTGTTATGTGACGTCAATGGACGACAAACATTATAAGAATGACATGCATGTCATATAAAACATGACTACATGCTACGCTCATTGTGCGCTCGTGGTGGTTTCGCTAGAGTTACATATACCAAATTTGATGTTACGTGACATCAATGGATGACAAAGGTATATGACTGGTCGAAACATGATAATCATGATATGCGCGTCATGTAAGAAAATTTTGTCATAAAACGCTAATGATGCACTTGCCGCCAATCCGCTAGTTCCACATGTGCCAAATTTGGTATCTCGTGACGTGAATATACTACGAAGGTAAATGACACGTCCAAACATGATAATCATGGCATGCGTGTTATATAAAACATGACTCCATGCAATGCTGATAGCGTGCTCACGGTCGTTGCGCTAGCTTCACTTATAGCATGTTTGATAATACGTGACCTGAATGGATAACGAACACAAATGCCATACGCAAACAAAATAACCATGACATGCAAGTCATGGAATAATTGACAACCACCTCCTAACGTTGTGTTTATTTGAAAGCGACACTCAGCCGCCCTTATACGTGCTTCGCATATCATTGAGTCCCACTGTATGTGAGACCTGCAAAAATTTTCATAAACGACGCGTCGTAAAATGCCGCGACATATGTGTACAAAACGCACACACAGAAATATGTTGAACAGTTGCAGATGTTTTTAAAAACATCTGCAACTCTTCAACATATTTCTGTTGAAGCTGAGTTCATTCTCGAAACAATTTGCAATATACAAAAAGATATTCGATGCCGTATTTATAAATGCCAAAGCTGATTCTAGAGCAGTGAACGAGAACAAGGAACAAAAAGAACGAGAAGATGGGATCTCTGCTGCACTCGCCACTAGTTTGTTTTTAAGGAAGCATATTTATTATGCAACACGAAGTCTAAAACGTGTGACAATGACTCTCAAGTTATCACGGTTTCTGGTCATCTTCGACAAAGACATTTCGCAATGGTGTAGAACTAGCAATGATGCAGCCATCGTTTTTTAGTGATATGGAAGAACTCGATAACTTTCGCGGTTCGCTGATTTTTGTGACTGGCAAGACCTCTAGCTTCAACAAAAAGCGGTGCTCTACCAAATTCTGAACAATGCCGTATAGTGTTCTAGCTTTAGGGGATATCGAAGCACTGTTCCCGTAACATTAAATCTCGCAAGACTTGAATCAGCGAAGCTGGATGAACATAAGGTAAAAAATCAAATAGCGTACAAATAGGCTAAAACAACCAGCTCACCTCAGCGACGACATAAAACAAACAATAAATTACCATAGCTAAGAGCCTACGACTACGTAGAAGCAACGAATGAACACAACGTAATTAGAAGCCAAGCAGCCACCTAGAAAGAACCCAGCATCAGCCACCTAAAACCCAGAAACAAAGCAGAATCAATCTAGAAAAAAATTGGCAGCATTTTCGCAGACTGAATGATGGAAAGTGGGGCGAAGCATTCGTACGTCCATTCGTTCTTGCTTCCGTCCGTACATGCATTCGTCTGTGTGACATGCGTCCATCCGCCCGCCTGTGCGTGCGTCTGTTTGTGCTTCCGTCCTGTGTTCGTCCATACATCCGCCCCTGCGTCCGTTCTTGCGTCCATTCATGCATCTGTCTGTGTGTCCATTCGTCCATCTATTCACCACTCCTAGTACCACCATCTCGCATCTTTTCATCATATATTCCCCATATAAAAGAACCGATATCAAGTGGACATTCCATGAACTAAACGAGAGGTTGCGCATACACAATTTTTACAACTTGCGTTTCGTGTCTACTTCCCGCCATTAACCACCTCGTGTTCATGCTATATACTAGCTCACTGTATTGATGGCACGGCAGCTCAACGCTCGCTAGACGTTTCCAAACCAAGGAGGTTACGTCCAGCGAGTATAACGTAGCGACCCTTTTTGTCAGATAATGCTCAATGTACATGGCAATGGCTGCTAACGGGGAATGAGAGACAGCAACATTCGTCTTTTAGTTAACGCGTATGCGGCGAATTTTTCGTTGTTCAACAACGCACAGGAGAAATCTCTCACCAGCACCACCTTGCAGGTCAAAACGTAAGACTGGTTACGCACTACGACTACAACTACGGCTACTACGAGAGACAAACGGGGGCGGCTCCATCGTTTTGTTGGGCTCCTTTCGGCGTTCCAGTCTTCAACGCGGTCAGCGTTGCAGCGGCGTTGCTGCCAGGTGTCCACTCGCGACTTTGACAACCAGCTTTGGCTGGCTGTCAAAGGCCTGCGTCAAGGCCTGCGGCGTCAAGGCCTGCGGCGCTCCCCTTCAAGGAGACTGCTTCAACTTCACCGTTCCATAGGGGAAGGCGTCTGTGGACGACATCATCGATGGCCTCGAAGACGTCATGGGGAATGAAGGGGTGCTGTTCCTTCAACACCTCCGAGCTTCGAAGTTTCTAGTTGCGGCTCGGTCGGCTGCACAAGCAACCAAGTTGATGGTAAACCAATTATTCAAGTTACAAAGTCACAAGGTACAAGTTAAAGCAGTCGGGGCGCCAAGCGTAGAAGTCAGTGTGTTCCGCCTTCCGCCGTACGTGTCAGATGACACAGTTATTTCAGCTCTTCAGCCATACGGAAAAGTGAAGGGTATCACATTTGTTACCTTGCAAAGGCATCAATCCACGTACACTTGTACCCGCATCGTCCGAATCGAGATGGCCACGCCCGCCCCTAACTTCTTATCAATTCATGGTCACCGCGTCATGCTCGCGCATCGCGGTTGTGCAGTGTGTGCGCACGCTGCAGCAGAGAAGGTCATGTTGCGGCTTCTTGCACAATACCCTTCTGTCAACGATATGACACCTTCGGCCATACATCTGAAGATTGTGTGTCCAAATGTAAGCGCTGTAATGGGGACCAGGCGATGAAAGATTGCTCCATCCTTAGCAATACGCAGACGCAGCGCAGAGCACCTCACAGTCACTGAAAGAATTCCCAGAACTTGGAGAGTCTGCTTCGAAGAGAACAACTCAAATTGGAACCTCCAGGCACAAGAAAGTTTTGCAACGCAAAACCAAGCCAGGGCAACAGAAGATTCTAGATTATTGGGATAAAGACAGCGCAACCGACACAGAATTTGATGACGCCAATACAGAAGATGTCAGTGGCGTTGATGCCGCGTCGCCATGCACAACGAGTGACAACGACGTTTTACGCTGACTGGGGACACCGCAGCGTTGTCATCTCCCACAACGTTGTTAGAGGAGCCCAACAACGCTTGAACGCTGAGTGAGTCCGCTACGCCTTCATCGTAGAAACTCAAGGCTATAGAAAACGAACAATCCTCGAATGCAGCACCACTAAAGGAAGCGTCCCAAGCATCTAAGGGCGCTGGTCAATGGGGAAAATTGCTCTGACTTTCCGAGGCAACAAGTGCAAGTGACGAGATCCATGAACGGCCACCTGTGGACCTCGAAGATAGCGTGAAGACGACGTTCACGAAAGAAGTAAAGACCACGTCTTCAAGGAAACATAAACCGCCTCGCACACACGCTACACAGGCCCAAGAAGAAGCGTCCGACAAAACATCCAGACATCGTAGGAGCCGGTCACCATCACGAAAACAAAGGAGTGACAGTTTTTCGCAAGCTTTACGATCCGTATCTTTTTTTTTATTTTTTTATTGATATGATATATAAAGAGATGTTGGCGCACCATTATGGCGCCGGCTACTCCTTAGCCGTTGATTGAAACTTGAACACGTATCTTGAAGCAAAACATACATAGCAGTGCATGGAAAATAGAAAACTCAGGCACAGATATGCAAAGACACACTTATACGTACATATCACAATACGATCCGTATCTTTGTCTCCTGAAAATACGTGCTCTCCCGACAAGTTGTCTAGAGCCACAAACTCTCAGCGTCGCACCAAGCCTGGCAGCTTAAGCAGTGAAAATGATGTCACAACCTCCGGAACGTCAGAAAAGCCCCGAGTGGATTCGCCAAACCGAGATCCATCACCTTATACGGGTGAGGACTCAAAGTTTTTTCTTTAATTTGTGCTGCCCACATCCATTCTTTCCGGGTCCTGTTGCCTGTACCGTTGCAGCGCTTGCTTCCCATCCGTACAACTAATATTCATTTGTTGCCCCTGATGCATGTAAACTGTTTAGTATTCAATATGTTACTGTCATTCACGATGGAACCTTCATGTGCCATTTTGTGAGTTCTATGCTATGGCGGCTATGTCCTGTTACAGTAATTGCATCACGTGAGTTACGTTGCATGCTTTGTGTACTATTTCTGTTATTATTGGTGTTTCTTACTGGGTTCATTCTTTCTGTGCGCGTGAGTAAGGACCAAACTTCATAAGCGTGAAAATGCACGCGACAGCGACGAGTGACGCGACGTAGATCGTCTTCGCGCGATCAGTCGCTAGCGCAGGCCAACCTCATTCACGCGACGGCTTCGGCGAGCGAACTCCTCTGTTGCTGGCATGAGGCCGTCTACTCGCACCGAGAAAACCGCGTAGTGAGCGGTATGCAATTTAAAAAGAAGAAGTGGATCTGTTCAGTCGCTGTTTCTGTGCACTGTTCAATTTCTGCTCTTTTCTTGGCCTATTACGCTGACATACATTTCTTCGCGGTGTACCAACAAGACGTCGGGTGAGGACTTCGAGGTTTCGGCGCCCTACAGGTACGAGGTTCCTTTATCAAAGACTTGGCTAGTACGCGACCACTACGGTGGTTGGTATCCATCGCCACGAGCCTTATGCTCGTCCAAGTGCGTTAAACCTCATGAGTGATACTGCAGGACACAATCAAAAGCCTGGGGGCTTACAGGTGCGCCCAAGCATCACAAAGCCGGCAAAATTCACAACCACGAAATGGCTCCACAAGCACAGCAGCAATGGAAGAGCTGAGAGCAAGAAGCTTCGCTTAGTAGAGAATCCTCTCGACGATAATACGTCAACCTATTACCTAAGTGATGAAGAAGACATGGGCGAAGATGAACCATTTACGTTGGTTACTTATAAAAAGAAACGAGCAGACGGTATCCCAGTCCTCTTTCGTCCAACAGCTGAAGGTGCTAGCTTCTGGAAAGTGAACCCCAATCTAGTGTCAGCTGAAGTAGTTTCCGCTGCTAAAGAAAAAGTGCAGTCATTCAGAACGACCAGAGATGGAAGCTTTAGTGTCAGCGTTGCTTCCTTAAGTTCAGCCAAGCGTCTTCTGATGCTTTCAAATGTAGGTGGCCTGGAAGTTAAGCCTTTCATCCCAGAGTCATACACTCGGAACGTTGGGAAAGTAAAACATGCTCCTCTGCAGTATTCAGATGAGCAACTCCTAGAGTACTTGAGAGATGCAGCAGTTATATCGGTGCGACGGCAAATAAAGTACTACCGCCATGACGATGGAGGAGTAACGTCGCGTCCACTTCACTCAGTGATTCTGACTTTTCGAGATGACCGCCCAATTCCAAGAAGAATCTACTTAGAATTCAGCAGTCACTCAGTGGAAGAATATCTTGGTCCAGCACTTCGGTGCTATAAGTGCCAGCGATTTGGACACATGGCGAAAAGTTGCCGTAACACACGCCGGTGTAAGATCTGCCCAGAAGAACACCATCATAAGGAGTGCAAGTCTGTTCTTCAGCCTAAGTGTGCAAACTGTGCAGGTAATCACGTTGCCTCATATTCAGGCTGCCCGCAAAGTAAAGCTGCTGCGAAAATGCGTCGGCATGAACTTATCCATGGAAGAAAACCGCGCCCCAATGAACCATGTCCAAACCTTGAGATTGTTCATCCTGTACGTGATCCACCTCAGCTGCAACCGCAACAACATCCGACAAGCACGCCAAGAGAACCGCCAAGAGAGCCACCAAGAGAGCCGCGAAGAGCACACCCGAGAGAGCACTCACGAGAAGTACCTACAAGTAACCCAACATACGCGTCAAAGCTGCGAACGCCCACGCGACCTCTGCCGGAAAGTAGCAAAACCGACAGTGCCAGTGTTCGCCCCAACTACAACATCGAAACGTCACGTCATTCTCAACAGGCCTCAGAAAATCAACCATTCATTGGAGACCGTGCCTCTGCATCAGTCATGCAATTGATTCTGCCAATGCTTTTCGCAGCACTTAAGGCGATCCTGTCTGCTCTACCGAAAGCAAACAACCTGCCAGAAGTAAAAGCCCTGCTGCCTCTGGAAGCACTATTGTGTCAACAATCCGGGTCAAACTTGCGACAAGTAACATATGAATAAGCGCAACAAAAATGTCTCCATATACCAGTGGAATGCCAATGGTCTTCGAAGTAATGTGCTGACTTCCGTAAACTCCTTCTGCAGTATAATTTTCCAATACTTTGCATTCAAGAGGCAGGAATGAATGATGATTTCCGCCTCTCCAACTACGTGATATACAAGTCATCTCGTCAAAGTGGTCCTAGCAGAGTGCATTTGTGCGTCAGAAAGGACCTACCTTCTCACCAAGTTCACTCAACACTCAAGTGATTCAGATTTCCCGGAATTCATCGCTTGCAAAGTATCCTTTGATGAGCAGTGCGTAACAGTGATCAATTTTTACCTAAAACCTTCAAGCCGCATTTCGGTGGAAGAGCTAACAAATATCTTCAACATTTCTAATTCATATACGTTTATATGCGGAGACTTTAATGCGCACAACATAATCTGAGGTAGTGATCGATGTGATGCACGTGGGAACATTGTTGAGTGTGCCGCAGACAAATGCCATTTGACAGTTTTTAAATGACGGCTCCCCAACTTTTCTCCGAGGGCAAAATTACTCTAGTTGCATCGATGTAACCTTGTGTTCCCAAGATCTAGTGAATGGTGTGGTATGGACACCGGATGTGGAAACACGTGGGAGTGACCATTTTTTCATTCTAGTTAATCACCCCTACTAGCGAAAAGACGACACCAGACGCTACAGCAAACTGACGAACTGGAAAGCTTTTCGGTACCACCTAACAAACAAAAATAGTGAACTCACGACAGTTGAAAGCTTTACTGAATTTCTGCAGGATAATGCGAATAAATGTGCAAAGAAAGTACCGATTCCAAAAGGCTATGCTGCAGTCGATGGAGAGTATGAACATCTAAGAGCCATCAGACGACGTTCAGAAAGGGCATATCGACGCAGTGAAAGTTTAGAAGCATTCAAAGATGCAAAGAAAATCCACAGTCTAATGCGCTGACGGCTAGAAAATTTAGGTAAATGACGCTGGCGTGACTTCTGTGGCACGCTCTCTCCCCACACACCTGTTCTAAGAATTTGGCTTGTAATTCGAGCACTTAGTGGCCCTGTATCACAGAGCTTCCCATTTCGTGCTCTTGCTGTAGCTTTGGACAAACCGGGAGCTGTGGTAGCAGATGAATCTTGTCAACTTATCAGTAGGCCCGCTGCGTCACAATGTGCCTTATTTGATAATTCTGTCGCGTTAGCAAGCCAGCAAATTAATGCTTGCTTTTGGGCCCAGCGTTCTCAACTAGACCCTGTATTTACGTTAAGGGAGCTGCATTGTGCTATCGCATCATGTCGTCAAAAATCGGCCTCTAGACCGGACGGCATTACGTACAATATGTTAAAGAACGTTGGGCCCACAGGCACAACTATTTTCTTACATATTTACAATAATCTATGGACGCAAGAAATTGTACCCGAGTCTTGGAAGTCTGCTCGCATTATTCCGATTTTAAAACCAGCTAAGACGCCCTTGAATCTTGAATCCTTCCGTCCAATCAGTCTGACAAGCTGTCTATGTTCGCGGACCGGTGGAATCTGCTGGTTCTGAAAACGGAGCAGCTAAAGTATACGCCCTCAATGACCGAATCGACTGCGCCTGCGTCCCTCGCCGTGGTTGACGTCATGGATGGACTATAAAGACAGTCCATCGAAAGAAAGCCGGCATTTTGTTCGGAGCAGTCCAGGTAGCCGCTGGGTCGCGCAACAACTAATCGTCTCTTCTGTATCTGCAGGTGCGTACAAGCTACGTTTGTTCACGCCTAAAACCTAAGAATTAGTGTTGCCTGAACTGCTCCGCGAGTTTTTTTTTTGTGCTGCCAGAGATATGAGTAGCAAAACTCCCACAACCGTCAAGGAACTTAACGTAGCACTAGCGGACTTGAGTGCTCGACTTGATGCTAAAAATGACCAACTGAAGGAAGATTTAAAGGCAATAATTGAAGTAGAGACACAACCTATAAGATAGTCAATTGAGCATAAGCATGCTGCACTAAAGAAAGAGCTGCCTAAGCTAATTGAAAAAGAGCTCGAACCCCTCAAAGAAGCAATGGAATTCATTATTAAGCAATTTGAGGAATTTAAATTGGAAATCGGTGACTTGAAAAATGAAATTGCAATCGTCAGAACGGAAAACAGGGCAATCAAGAATGACTTCAGCAGGCTCATGACTGAGCTAAAGGAAACAAGAAAAGAGCTAACAGAGCTACAACAGTACAGCCGACGTAACAATGTGGAAATTAAAGGTGTCCCCGTGCCAGAAAAAGAGAACATTGTAGCAGTGATCAAGAGCATATCAACCTATTTGAAAGTGGATATAAATGAATCTGATCTCGAGGTTGTACATCGTGTTCCAACCAGGGAAAAGTCACAATCGAACATCATTGCTAAGTTCATCTCCCGCATCCCCAGAGATAAGTTCATGCATGCCACGAAGAAGCAAAGATTGACCACTACAATCATAGGCTTTGAAGGTTCCACCCCGCTCTATATTAATGACCACCTATGTCCAGCTAACAAGGTACTGCTGGGCAAGGCATTAAAGGCGAAGCGCGAAAATAACTGGAAATTCACTTGGGTATCCGGCGGAAAAATTCTCATGAGAAAGACAGAAAATTCGCGAGTATTGCACATAACATGCGCAGAAGATCTATCGCAAATTTCCTGAGCAATGATGTTTGATTTTTCAAGTATCGACCAAGCTTGGCATGAGTACGAAAACTTATCTGTTGTTCATTGCAATATTCGAAGTGCGCGAAGAAACTTAGACCAATTCTGCGCTCCTTTGTCGCGTCATTCATTTGTATACGACGTTATCGTTCTTACTGAAACCTGGTTGAAAGATGGAGAATCTGCGCATGTTCCAGGATACACATTATTATCGCTACCTAGGAAGAGCAGTTCGCGAGGTGGGGGCGTTGCTCTGTTCCTTAAAAAAAGCATCGATTACCAGTGCATGCCTAACCACTCTACTAGCCAACCTGAATGTGAAGCCTTGTTTGTGCATTTGAAATGTGGCGTTATACTCGGAGCTGTTTATCGTCCACCTAGCTCGTCTGTAGCAGCATTCATTTCTACTATGGAAACTGTCTTAGACCCTTTGATAGCCTACAACCGCCCACTGGTTATATGTGGTGATTTTAACGTCGATCTACTTAAAGATGAATACCCTGACTATGTATTGATGCTCCAGTCATATAATCTAATGAACGTAATTAATGCCCCTACACGAATAAGTGATAACTGTTCCTCACTTATTGATCATATTATTTGTGGAACTGATATGAGAGTTTTCGCCGGAGTGTATGACGTTACTATTGCTGATCACTGCCCCACTTTTGTTTGTGCCTAATGCTAATTTAGGACCTCCATGCCATAACTCAAAACGAGTTAAGCGGACAAACTACGCTGTAGTGCGCAAATTACTTGAGCGTACGGATTTTGAAGCCTTGTACCACAGTAATGTTCACACTGAATGGGAAAACTTTATTTGCCATATAATGGAGGCAATTAGCCAATCAACCCAAGAATACACAGGCCGAAGACACAAGGAAGCAATATGTCCTTGGGTGACGCGGGACATACTGAATGTTATAAAGAAAAAAGATACATACTTCACTAGATGGAAACAAAACAAAACAAATGAATACTATGAAAAGCAGTTTAAACACTTCAGAAACAAATCAGTCGGGATGTTAAGGAAAGCCAAGAAGCAGTATTACAGTGCTAAAATAGTCCAACAGAGCGGTTGCATCAAGCAGGTATGGAAGCTAGTGCGTGAAGTTACGGGAATAGGCGTGAAAAAGCGCATTGCTCCGGATAATCCTACAACAAATACCGCTGATAACTTCAATAATTTTTTTACCAATGTTGGTTACAACTTTCCTGCTCAATCTCAAGCAGATCCTCTACATTGTTGCCAAAACAAAATATTTGAGGAAGACTTTCAGCTTGCAAGCGTAACCACTGAGGAAATTAGGTCAGAAATCCTAAAACTCCCATGCAGTAAAGCCGTTGGTCATGATGGGATTACTACAAAACTACTGAAGGTAAATGTAGACCTTCTTTCGGAGCCTCTTTCCCGCATCATGAATAACTGCCTGCAAAATGGAACTTACCCAAATATCCTAAAGATAGCGAGAGTCGTACCTATTTACAAATCCGGGGATCGAGAAAATCCGAGCAGTTACCGTCCCATCTCGGTGCTCAGCATTGTTAACACGCTTTTTGAAAAGGTAATTAGGTCCTGTCTCTGTCGATTTCTAAGCTCAAACGACATAATCTGCCCTGAACAACATGGTTTCATCACAAATAGGTCAACGAGCACAGCTGTTTTTACACTAGCACAGTTCGTCAACTCATTACTTCATGATAACGAAATTGCCGTCAGCGTTTTCTTGGATATAAAAAAAGCATTCGATACTGTTTCGCATTCCATTTTATTAAAAAAATTAGAATCTTATTATGGCTTCACCGGGAAGACACTTCGGTTATTTTCTAGTTATCTGGCAGATAGAAAACAATGCGTCGTGTTTGACCGTATATCTTCAGGGTTTAGAAAAATAACATGCGGCATACCCCAGGGAACCGTGCTAGGTCCTATGTTGTTTTCACTATACATAAATGACCTACCATCTGCTCTTTCACGCAAAACCATAATGTACGCTGATGACACTGCATTGCTTTTTCGAGGTAACTCTCTGTGCACGCTAAAAGAAGAAATCACGGCAGAGTTGGCACAGATTTTCGCCTGGTTCGCCCGCAACAAGCTCGCATTAAATGTAGCCAAAACTAAATATATCATATTTCATTCCAGAAGAAAAAAACCTAGATTATAGTCATCTGAACTTAGAAATTAACGACGCGCCCATTGAGCGCGTTTCTGCGTTTAAATACTTAGGGGTTCTAATAGATGAAAACCTGAATTGGAAAGATGAGGTTAATTACATATCCAAAAAGCTTGCTTTCGCATGCTTCACGCTCATTGAAGCCAAATGTTACTTTCTATATAACGTGCTACGATCATTATACTTCTCTATATTTCACTCTCAACTCAGTTATTGTAGCGAAATATGGGGCTTTACTTATCTAACGTATATAGCACCGATCATACAATTGCAAAAACGCGCCTTAAGAATTATTACGGCATCGTCCTCTTGTTGCCCAAGCTCAGATTTGTTTTCATCTACTCAGATACTGCCTTTCACGTCTCAGCGAAATTATAAAACCGCGGTGTTGATAAATTCTATCATTAACACCAATTTTCCACTACCTGCGAGTGCGTTTTCTACACCAACCCGTAACACAAGGCATGCAGGCAACGGCAACTTCAACCTCCCTACTTGTAGGAATGTATATGGCGAACGGTTGATACAATTTACTGGTGCTAAAATCTGGAACACAATTCCACTTGAAATTAAACTTGCCCGCAACTTTAAATTCACTTGTAAAATGCATTTTCTAAGTTTTTCATGTTCTTAACCAAAGTTAAGCTCACGTCCACACTTTTTTTACGACTCATCTGGCATAGTTCTTTTTCTTTCCTTCTTTTTGTTTCTAGTTCTGAAGTGAGTTCAATTGTATTGATTCTTCAACGCAGTTAATTTTGTGCACAAATTGTGCTAAATATTTTGTGGTATGACTATCTTCTGTATTGTTACAATGTATGCCTTTAGTTCTTTATCACTTGTGTACTAAAATATTTGCAGCAATTTAGCATTTATTGTCATGTGTATTTAATTCGATAAAATATACCTTAAAAGCTACCCTGTCATTGAATTTGTGTATAGATTCATAATCATATTAACTGCACCTCTGCTCCTGACATGTAATAAAATAATCATGTAATAGATTGGACCACTGACTAGCCACACAGGCTAATGGTCCAAATACTTTTGTAACCATGTTTTTGTATTACGTTGATTGAATAAACACTGATGATGATGATGATGATGATGTAAGGTAATGGAAAAAAATGATTGATGCGAGACTTCAATGATGGTGCAACAGAACTGGTGCATTCCCCAACTACTTGACAGGTTTTAGGGAACAGAGATGCACAATGGATGCAATACTGGACTCAGTAACTTATGTGGAGCATGAACGCGCCTGTGGTAGTTTGACTGTCGCAGTGTTCTTGGACATCAAAAGGGCATTTGACACAGTCAGTCACACTCATGTTCTGCTGAGTATGTTGGAACTCGGACTGTCCGGCAAGTCTTTGCGGTGGGTATCCATTTTTATCAGGTCGTAAAATATTCATTCCGACGAGCGATGTATAAACTGCAGAACACGATGTCAGACAGGGAGTGCCACAAGGAAGCGTACTCAGCCCTCTTCTTTTCAACTGTGTTATGGCTGATTTAGCTGAAAGACTGCCTTCCAGGTTGAAATACTCCTTATATGCAGATGATGTGTGCATTTGGGCATCTGGCAAGGACATACGGTTAATTCAGATTACATTGCAAGACAGAATAAATATTATCAACAACTTTTTAAAAGAAAGAGGAATGATTCTATCGCACGCAAAGACAGCTGTATTGCCCTTCACCTGTAAGAAGTTAAAGAACTTCAATCTCAATTTAGAAGAAGAATCACTAATGATTGTGACACAGCATCGGTTTCTCGAAGTAATACTTGATAGGCAGCTATCATGGGCCCCTCACATAAAGAAACTCGAAAACGAGGTGAATACGCTAGTGAATATACTCCGCAGAATTGCTGGGACATCATGGGGCGGATCTGTATCATCCATGCTCGCTGTTCACAATGCTTAAATACAAGAAGTTGCATATTCTGCAGCAGTCTTACACGGCCTTTTCCACACTTCAGAGGAGCGACTTCAAAGACTATTAATTAGCTAGGGGACTGCGCGTCTGCATAGGTGTTCCACGAGCGACTTCCAGCAGCCTTGTCAAAGCAGAGACTCGACAACCACCCTTTCCAGTCATGAGAACAATTGATACATGCCGCCATTTTTTTTTGCTTACAGACGCAACACAAGGACCACCCATTGGCACTGGAGATTTTACTAAGAGATAAAAGCAATGCTCATAACGATGTACAGAGTAATGTACATATATTACCCAGAAATAAAATTTGGAGCTCTGAAATGAACTATCCCCCATGGCTGCTTGTAATACCAAGCATTGAAGTCTCAGTAGATGACATTATCAGAAAGAGAGACATGTTCATCGAATCTGCTCAACAACTAGCGCTTTATCAGATACACATGCGGTATCCAGGGTACATACATATTTACACAGATGGCTCAAGTACAACGTCTTCAACATCGGCATTCATCATACCACAGCTCAATATTCGGAAATCGTTTAAATTATGTTGCATGACGTCATCTACTACATCTGAGGACTTCGCTATTCTGCATGCTCTAAAGTTTATAAACTCGGTAGCAGACGCAAGAAAATGGGTACTTTTCAGTGACTCACAGGCCGCATTAAGATCACTCTCCAGTACAAACAGGGCAGTAATAAGTGATAGTATGACATACGAAACGCTGAAGGAGCTCACCAAAGCAAAGAAGGCGCAACATGAGATCAAATTCCAGTGGATACCTGGCCATTGCAACATTCCTGAAAACACAGCTGTCGATGAAGCAGCACGACAAGCACACCGTAAAGACGTTACTGTTTCTTTAACAATTTCGAAAAATGAATTGCGAAGTAATATAAAGAATAACTCTTTCAGAAAGAGCAAAACTGCTTGGTTTGACCAAAGGACAAAGAGCTGCGATTTATATCACATCGATCCATTTATTGAATTCAAAATTACGCTGGCATTAGATAGAAGGATGGAAACTCTAACTCACCGATTTAGGCTAGGCACCGCATACACAAAACATTTTTTGCACAGAATTGGCAGAGCTGAAACTCCTGAATGCGAATGTGTATTTATAGATGAAGACGTCTGTCACCGTCTCATAAACTGTCCACATCATGACACGCCGAGACGCCGTCTTAAGTCCGAACTGTTCGTATTGGACCGCAGACCATTTAGCATGAAAAAACTTTGGGTTCGTGGCCAACTGGAGTTGTACAGTCCCACGCTTTAAAAGCATTGACACGTTTTTTACAAGACAGTGGGATTGCTGACAAGTATTAACAAAGAACAAACTTTCATTTGTAACACATGTACTTATTATGTACAGTATCATGTGACACCTATCACGTGTGTGTTGCGAAATGAATGACGTGTCGACTATTATGTACATACGAGCGAATGCATCTTTATCAGGACCAGACGTGTGCTCTGCTGTTTTGTTCTGGTGGACCGAATATTAACGAGGGACATTTCCAGGGACTTCTTACATTGACTTTCAAACATTTACTTACCATTATGTTGTGATATGTGCGTATAAGTGTGTCTTTGCATATCTGTGCCCGAGTTTTCTATTTTCCATGCACTGCTTCGTATGTTTTGTTTCAAGATACGTGTTCAAGCTTCAATCAACAGCTAAGGAGTAGCCGGCGCCATAACGGTGCGCCAAGATCTCCTTATATATCATATCAATAAAAAAATAAAAATAAGATATATTGTTGTGTAATGAAACGGAAAGTGTTTACGAATGACTTGCAGCACTTTTTTATATGCACATGCGTAAACATTGCGTTATTTCTTGTTGCGCATACTGGACTAGGGCGGGGTCTTATGCACCTATGTAGTCTTTGTCTTTTTCGGTTTTTCGCTATTGGCTGCTTGAGCCCAGCACTTCCGGGCGATGAGCGACGGTTTCGATATCTGGAGAACCGAGCGATCGCGCGAAAAACGAGCACGCGACATGTCGCGCGAACGCCCTGTTTCGTCGCTCATAGCATCGCTCGTCGCTGTCGCGTGCATTTTCGCGCTTATGAGGCCAGATGGCGTGTGATTGCGCAGGAGTCCGGGAAAATGCGCCTTGCAAGTCTAACATCACAAATGAATGAAACATTGAGGCGTATTCAAATCGTTGAGCGCGCAGGTAATCTAACCGGCGCAATTCAACAGTACATTGGTGCCAAAAAGGCTAAATACAATCTCTTGTTGAGGGTAAGGTCCGGGGCTTTTAAACGCGCAGAGGAAGTGCGCCTGCCTACGGATGAACTAGGTAACTTGGCATACGCACAGCGAGTAGGGGTAAGAAAACAGCAGCCTAGTATTATCGGTGCAGCACGGACAGAGTGTGAGAGAATCGTAACAGATATCAAATCAATCGAGGAGGTCTTTAGGGCGCATTTTGAAAGGCTCTGCTCTGGAGATCATCGCTCCAGAGACAGCAACCAGCATCAAATAATCGCAGACTTTGTGAAGGCTTGCCCACGCTGTGTCCCGAGGCGTCTTATATGCTCTGCACTGAGGCGACGAAAGATGAAGTTAGGCAAGCCTTGAGAAAAATGAACACTACGACGCCTCCAGGTCGAGACGGAATACTGACGGGGTTTTATATAACTTTCTTAGGCGTCCTAAGCGACGCACTTACGGACATAGTTAACGGGTTTATTGTTGATGGGCAAAAGCCGAGGTCTTTCAGTGAGGGCCGTGTAGTCTTGCTGCCAAAGGAGGGCATGGATCCTGATGATCCACCGTCGTGGAGGCCGATTACCCTCCTTAACACGGACTACAAGCTTGTAGCTATGATCCTTGGCTTGAGGCTAAAGCCTTTTCTGCCCGATACACGGTCACCCACGCAAACCTGTGCAGTGCCGGGTAAGTCAATTTTGCAAACACTTACTCTGATAAGAGATTTGTTATACTATGCCAACGTCAAAAACGTTACCGGTGCTTTCGTGTCATCGGGTCAAGCTAAGACCTTCGACAGGGTCAAACATGACTACCTATACTGCGTACTTAAAATGTTTGGTTTGCCTGAGCAGTACGTTTGCTGTATAAAGCTTCTATACATCAACGAGACCAGGCGACTTCTCATCAACGGCGCGGAGACAACAAGCTTTCCAGTAACAAGAAGTGTTCGCCAGGGATGCCCAATCGCACTGGTGCTCTTTGTTCTTTCCTTAGATCCTCTCCTTAGGAAAGTGGCAAAGTGCCCTAATATTCAGGGCTTTCCAATGACAGGTCTGGAGTCAGTTAGCATCACCACTTACGCGGATGACATCTCTGTGTTTGTGGGAAACCAAGCCAGTTACCGCGCTTTCTTGGAGCTGTTCGAAGAGTAGTCTGTTTATCGGGTGCTTTCCTGAATGCGGAGAGAAGCAAAGCCCTTCGTTTCGGTGGCTTCCACGGCTCTTTGCCGGGTGGTATTCAATACGTGGATGCCGTAAATGTTTTCGGGGGTATACTTTCAGGACTGGGAGGTGGCCAAAAGAAATTGGGAGGGCGCCGTACATAGAGCACGCAGGTCTTCGCGTACGCCGCTGACTTCAGTTTGTCACTTGACGCCAAAGTGACGGTAGTGGAAACCAAACATGCGCATATGCTTTTTATATCGGGCACATTGCACTCATACCCAAACATTTTGCGAGCCGCCTTGCATCATTGGTTGGAGCTTTCCTATGGCACGGGAAGACACCCAAAGTTCAACAAAAGTTCCTGACGCTCCCAGAGAGTTGTGGAGGACTCAGTCTGCCAGATGTTGCGACATTCACAAAGGCACTTTCAGCTAAAACAGTTCACAAATTGTTTCAGGACAATGACTATCCTGGTCGTAGCTTATTGCTATATTGGACCGGAACACTTGGAGCCGCATTCACGTCGGAAAGGTACCCGGGACCTTAGGCAGAACACCCCCATGCCTTTTATAAAGCAGCATAGGGCCTCAAGCGTTCGGTTGACGGCGACGCCGACGAAGGATACTTTGCAAAGCTCGAACCCGCCCCGCCTTAGCGAAATGATAATCAGTCGCTCGATTACTGACGAGAAAAAACAGAGATGGAGGCCCAGCAAGTGGAAGCAATGGTGGAACAAGCATGTACCGGAAATAGTTAGAAAATTTGATTGGCTGCGGTGATGGGACGTGTTGCCCACTCATCAGAGACTGTCAAAGTCGAGCGTCGTTCCCAATGACCGCTGCCCCAACTGCGGGAAAAGAGAAACGATCTGCCACACGATGTCTGAATACGTAGCGGCCAAAGGCGTGTGGCACGTCATGCGTCGTAAATTCAGAGTGCCAATTCCTTCTGGCCCACCGCGCAGAAGGGGCTTATTAGAAAAACTCGTACTGGACGTCACAATGTTCGTCTTAAGGCGTCGCCGCTGTATGGCCGAAGCACAGCGATGACCCCAACGAGCTGTATACTCATTGTGACAGAAGATTAGACTCATCATGGTTCTGTACCTTACCAAATAGATTGAAACTCGGGGTGAAAAAGCCTTCATCAGAGGGTGGCATACACGTTTTTTTTTGGAGTTCAGAATCGGAATATTGAATTTCCTTTGGTGCCGTTTTAACTCGAAAAAAAGGGGGAAATTGTTTCTTGCCGCACGTAACATGGGAATCTGTTCCAACTTTTTGCTTATTGCGTTTCTTTTTCTCTTTCTTTTTAGTGATTCGTGATCTGTGAGAATATAGAAGTGCTGTGTGTTACATCCTGTTTTTGTTCTCTTGTTTGTACACGCCACTCAAGAGATTTTCTTACACCAGACAGTTGTACTGACCTGAACTTTTGTTACCAGTTTGCAATAAACTTCCCTGTTTTAAGGACCTTCGCCCCTAAAACCTATGGACAATCTCCCCGAAGGGAACCCTGATGAGGTCGGAAGCAGCAGTGGTGCGCAGGGAGTTGACCCTGTTCAAACGGGTGTCAACGCGGGTACTGGAAGAACGTTTTAAAGCGAAACCTGGTGTAGCGTTTACTGGAGTAAACGTTTGTTTGAAACCTAGAGACACGGTCGGCGGGACACGTTAAAGACGTCTGAACTTGGCGTCCTTGCCTCACCTCTCCTTGGTGTTCCCCGCACTATGTCTGTATTGTCGAACGCGATCGGTATTCTTGACTAGCATCTCGCCAGTGTCGATGGTCTTCCACCGCCGACGCTTGCAATGGGCTTCCCTGGCTCGCGCCTCGTCGGTGTTTAGGTCGACAATCGCGAACGCGATTGCCTTCGTTAACAATCGCAACAGTGGCGACAGCCAGGAAAGGTACGCGCACTCTAGCCGGAACCATGTCAAGACGGCAACCCGCACATCGGCGCAATCACGTGGCAAGCAGCGTCGCGCTGCCCACATTGTCGGCGCCGCGAGATTCTCTAGGCGAGCGGAGCTGCTGGCTCACGGCTTCTCGCCGACAGATGGAAAGAGGTGGCGTGGGTAAGATGATGCCCACGTGAGGAGTGGGCTCGAGCGTTGCGAGTGGTAAACGCGCGGCAGGCAAGGGAGAAAGATGTCAACGCACACTGCTAAGAAGGCGTGAGCTACTTGGCACCGCTACAACACCTGGCGTCGAGGGGGGTTTCACTGATGTAAGGACGGCGACACAGGATAGTCAAAGAGATGCTTCGTATGTAATATATATGCTTTCAGAATGCGCACAAAAAGGGGGCGCTGCACAAGCGACTATCACATTGACCCACAAAAACACAAACAGAAGAAAGCAATCACACAGCGCTATCTATAAACAGGTATTTCTTCTTGTACAAGATGATGGAGGGGACACTAAAACATTGCTTCTCCTTCCTTCGTATGTGATATGTCGCAAGTACTTCAAATGCAGTTTCCCTGCTTCGTCCTAACAAACGAGTTTCTCAGAAAAATGGTGTGCAGCCGCGCAAAGCACACGTGTGATACCACGCCAATTTTAATTTATAGTATATGCTTCCTAAGACGACCAATAACAAAGAGTTCTGTTTGGCCTGTGTTCGACTTGCCACAGATCATTGGAATTAGATAAACAATGCTCACCATGCAACGCGGAACTGGCCGTGCGTGCTTCTTTTGATTTGATTGATATTTGGGGCTTAACGTCCCAAAAGCACCATATGAATATGAGAGACGCCGTAGTAGAGGACTCCGGAAATTTGGACCACATGGGGTTGTTTATGTGCACCCTTATTTGAGCACAGTGGCCTACAGTATTTTCGCCTCAATCAAAAATGCAGCCGCCACACCCATGATTCGATACCGTGACATGTGGGTTAGCAGCAGAGTACCTTAGCCACTAGATAACCGCGGCGGGGCGGCGTGCTTCTTTTCGCATGAAAGATTAGCTTCTTACGAAGAAAGTGGGCACTAGGATTGGCAGCTTTTTCGGTGTCGAGAAGACCACTGGAACGGCATGCGTGATTGCGAGTTTCTTCAAGTTGTGGGCAATTTTGAGCACGTAAGACAGAACCAGTTGTTTCTTTTTGCGCACAGCCTCTTACTGTCTTCTGAATCATTTAGACTTCCGGAGAAGAGATTCAGACACACTGGTTGAGACAGCCGAAGGGGAGCCGGCTTCAACCAGCCTTGAAATCTGCTTCTGAAAACTGTCGTCTATGATGTACCCACACTACTTCACCAACACAGACCAGAGACACATTGTCACAATGGCTCTCTTTACGGTCTTCGAGTGTGCAGTTTCGTAAGACAGGAAGTCTGCGTGCATGGGGCTGTACGACCAGCAAGAATGTGTAGCGTTTATTGATAGGTTCATGCCTAAAAGGTGCAAATGATAGTCTTGAGGTAGCTCATGCGTAAACGTCAAACCTTTTGTCTGCTGAATGAAAACTGTTGAAGCATTTTTTACATCGTCACAGGTGGTCGAAGAGTCAGGGGTGTTAAGAAATGCCAGAAAATTCTCATTGTATCTAGAAACTTTGGGACAAAGTTTCCGTCGTTTATGAAATTGTGTCGAGAGGTGGCAAGTCGTACATAAGCCAACCAGGAGGCCGTGTTAATGAGCGTTTTAGGGAGCACATATTATCAATTAGAATCGGCATGGGTTCACACCTGCCGTAACATTGTGCATCATGAGGCTGCACAGCACTATTCTGTGAAACTCGTTTGTTAGGACGAAGCAAAGAAACGTTAGAACGTGAAGTACTTGAGGTACGTCACATAAAAAGCCCACTCTCTTCTTGTCTCTTTATGTTACACATACCACTGTCTTTTCATTAGGTCACTGCTTCGTCATAAATTTAAGCTGAACCATCTTTGCTCTCCTCCACGTTTCCGGTTATTAGGTAAGTAGCGGCAGGGTATAGCAATTATAAAACTTCTTTTTGAGGGACAGTGGCAGATTACCACTCCTAAATTGAGAATAATTGCGGAATGTGATGAATCCATTCTCATTCTTCAAGCTATTCCACTCTCACGGTTACGCTCAGCGGTTACTATCTGTCTTAAGTAATCATATTCCTATATATGTTCAAGTGTCTCTCAACCTATCGCAAAGTGCTGTTTTATGCCGAGAGTAATGCACATTACTTTAGTTTTGTTCATATTATTTTCAGACCTACTCTTCTGCTTTCCGTGTTCAGTTTGGTTCTCATGAGTTCTAATTCTTCCCCTGAGTTACTCAACATAGCAATATGTCATCAGCGAATCGCGGGTTTTGAAGATACTCCAAAGCAACTATTCCAAGCGCCTTCTGCTATGCTACGAAAGCTACGTATAAGGGTTCTTTGTATTCCACGCGTTTTTAGGAGAGAAGCTCCTTAAAGCGGCACCCGCTCGTCTCTCGTAGTAGTCGTAGTCGTAGTGTGTAACCAGTCTTACATTTTGACGTGCAAGGTTGTGCCGGTGGGAGATTTCTCCTGTGCGTTGTTGAACAATAAAAATTTGCAGCGTGCGCGTTAACTAAAAGCTGAATTCTCCTGTTACTCATTCCCCATTAGCAGCCATTGGCATGCACATTGAGCATTATCGGACAAGAAAGGGTTGTTACGTTATACTCGCTGGGTGTAACCTCCTTAGTTTTAGAAATGTTTTGCGACCGTTGAGCCACAGTGCCATGAATACAATCATCTAGTATATACCATAACTCGAGGTGGTTCAATGTGGGAAGTAGATACGAAGCGCAAGCCGTAAGAAAGTAAAAGCCGAATTCTACTGCCTCTCATTTCCTATCAGCAGCCCTTGGCATGTACATTGAGCACTATCTGACAAGAAAGGGTTGCAACATAATACTCGCTGGGCGTAACCTCCTTGGTTTTAGAAAGGTTTACCGAGAGTTGAGACGCAGTGCCATGAATACAGTGAAGTAGTGTATACAATGAACTCGAGGTGGTTAAAGGTGGGAAGTAGACACGAAGCGCAAGCTGTAAGAAAATTGCGTATGCCACTTATCGTTCAGTCCTTGGAAATGTCCACTGGATGGCGGTGCTGCTATTTGGGGAATATATATGACGAAAAGATGCGAGATGTTGGTACTTGGAGTGTTGAATAGATGGATGAATGGACACACAGACAAATGCATGGACGGACGCATGGGTGGCTGCATTGACGGATGGAGGCATGGACGGACGCTGGGGTGGATGCATGGACGAATGCAGGGACGGACGCACAGATGGACCTGCGGACGCACGAAAGACGCACGCATGGACGTGCGGACGCACGAAAGATGCACGCATGGACGAGCGGACGGACGCACGGACGGTCACACAGACGGACGCATGGACAGACGGAAGCAAGAACGAATAGACGGACGGATGCTTCGCCCCACTCTTCATAACTCACTCGGTGGATATCCTGCCATTTTTGTCACCTGATTGATAAATTAATATGGTCTATTGTAGGATAGCCCATACAAGATCCTGCTTGGTCGTTTGTTGGAATGAACTTTAATATCGTCTTTATTCTATGAGGGAACATTCTTGTAAAAAACTTTTGTAGAGAAAGGACAGTAAGTTGATTGGCCTGTAATTTTGAAGTGCTTGACATCTTCTTTATATTGGACTAAAATGATGTTGGTGTTCTTCTAAGATGGTGGTACCCATCCAGCGACACTTCGTATATAAGGTGGCCATGTTTCACGGGCGAAGCTCCTGAAGGCGTGTGTCGTGCGTCTCCTGTCTGTAGTAGCCACCTCTCGTTCTAGTCCTTGGAATGTCCGCTGAATGGGGGTACTTGTATATAATGAATATATGATGAAAAGATGCGAGATCATGGTACTTGGAGTGTTCACTAGATGAACGGACAGATGAACGGACAGATAGACAGACAGACGGATGGACGATGTCACAGGTCCCGTTAATTAGGGAGGCGAAAACTGGGCTAATATCAAGGGCCGAAGTATCGGCCTCCCGAACTGCACCACGAAAGCGTGCACAATTTAGAAGTGGTCCTATTTGGCGCGCCAGCGGACGCCGGCTGTGACCCAAAGAACAAGTCAAAGCCGAGAGTTGATAAACAAAACAAAACTATATTCTCAATAATTGCAGATCAAAACGATACACAAATATGCACACTCGAAAATAGTTGAATACGATATGTCACCAATCAAACAACGTACTACACAGTACAATCAGCCGCACTCGAAACAACGGACACAAACAACAATATGCACTACAATGCAGTGGCATGCATCGAACAACCAAGATTCTTAAAGACTAAAGAGTTCGAAAACTTATACAGTCCAAAGTCCTTGGAACAAATGTCTCAATGATACTCTTCCGAGAATCACTCACTCAAAGTCCAGCGCTGTTGTCGTTCCGCTGCGCCCGAAGTATCTCTTCCAGGAAACCTGGCGTCTTCAATTGGCCGGTCTCCAAGCACCAAACATCTTCGCCGATAACACGTCGGCTTCTCACACGCAGTTGTTGCCACGCGTCTTCGCTCGCTGGCAGTAGACACATACTCCTGCCTGTAGCACGAGTCTTCACCCCTCAGGTGGAAATCCTCTTCTCTTCCTCCTTTGTCACTGAGGACAAAAGGGTTCGCCGACAAGGCGGAAAAACCTACGCACTCTGGCGCAATATTCCTCTTCTGCTGATCTCTCATCTCTGCTGCTCATTTGAATACCCTTCGCGCTAGATTTCAAAAAATTCTCATCGTTTCGTCGGCGCGATACGCAGCGAAGGCTGGGGAAAGCGCGAGACGGTTCGAGGGTTGTCCGCGACAGATGACGCAACCCTGCATCACCACGCCCCTTTCCGTCGAGAACCTTCCAGGGCTTGCTCAGCCTCCGATGTGAGGAGGTTCGTCGGAGAACCTACGCTTCCGAAGGGAGAGAGACACGCACCCGGGGAGTCTTTACATGCTTGTTTTCTTCTTCATCATTGACCTCGAGGCGTCTCTCCGGCGCTTCATGGCAAAAATTTGGCAGTGTGCCCTTTTTTGAGCGCTCGTTTTGTGACACTGCCCCCCACTTTAGGAATATTATCTCGTAATATTCAAAACCATACAAACGAGTGCGAACAGTCCCCACACTCTCAAATACTAACACAGTCTGTCGCTCATGACACGTCACATTCACAATAGATCACTAAATACAATTGTACACAATTGTACATTGTTTTGCTAGGGTCACATATACCAAATTAGGTATTACAGTACCTGAATGAATGACGAAGGTATATGACTGGTGCAAACATGATAAACATGAGATGTGTGTCATATAACAACATGACTGCATGCAGCGCTCATGATGTGATCGCGGTCATTTCTCTAGCTTCACATGTACCAATCTCAGTATTACGCGACGCGAACGGACGACATGGGTAAATGAAACATCCAATTATGATAACCACGACATACGTGTCATGTAACAACATGACTACATGCCACACTGATGATGCGTTCGCGGCCATATCGCTAGCTTCGCATAGGCCAAAATAGGTATTACCTGATTTCAGTGGATGGCGAAGCTATGTCACTGGCGCAAACATAATAATGATGCGTGTCATGTGAGCAAATTACCACATGCCACAGTCACGGCGCCAATGCATGTTGACGTGACGCGGTGCGCGTTTTCGCCGGCGTTCATTTCGTCGCGTGACGCCGGCAATGCCACGCCACGCGCCGGTCCTGCATACAATCGCAGCCGCGTGCCGCGCTGCGTTGCATTGAAGTATGTACGTTTCAGTGCGTCCGGCATTCCTCCATCACGAAAGTAGGGAGACGCACAAATTAGAATTCTTGATATGTCACTTTAAAATCAGCACAACGGTACGAGGTAGAGGTAAATGATGCCGTACATGACTTTCTTGTCATAATTATCATGTTTAGATGTGTTGTTTACTCTTCGTCTTCTATTCACGTCACGTAATACCAAATTTAGCATATGTGAAGCTAGCGAAACGGCTGAGACCTTGCTATGAGCGTGGTATGTTGTCATGTTCTTACATGACACACGTGTCAGGATAATCATATCTGCACCAGTCATAAATTTTGCCATCCATTGACGTCACGTAACACAAAAGTTGGTATATGTGGAGCTAGCGAAACGGCCGCGAGCGCATCTAGAAGAAACCAATATACTCCAATGTAGCGTTGACGCGCGCGTACGCTTGGCACAACGAAGTTACGTTAGCAAACACGAGCACTCTATAGTCTGACGCCAAGCGTCACCAGCGTCCGTTGCCGCGGCCTGACGGCAACCGTCGCGAAATAAGTCATGCGACATTTCGCGCCGATGCGGTATCCAGACAACGTTGTGGCTCCCACTTATCGTGACAGAGGGACGCAAGAAGCGCTGAAACGCGTATGCGTCAAAGCAACGCAGCGCGGCGCGCGCCTGCGAGTATATGGCAAGACTGGCGCCTGGCGTTCCAACGTTGGCGTGACACGACGATATGAATGCCGAAAAGCACGACATATATGTAACGATTTCCATGTTATGACTAATCTTATATATTCTTCATATAGTCATTTTATGCCATACCAATTTTGGTATCGGCGCCATTATCGAAACGGCCAGGAGAGCTAAAAGTCATAGCCGGCTAGATAGACAGACAGACAGACAGACAGACAGACAGATAGATAGATAGATAGATAGATAGATCGATAGATAGATAGATCGATAGAAAGATAGATAGATAGATAGATAGATTAGATAGATAGATAGATAGATAGATAGATAGATAGATAGATAGATAGATAGATAGATACGTTCAAAGTGACCGAAGTTCACTAAGAAATGCTTGGCATTTAAAGTTCAATTTCCACGTACTTACACTACACCTACTTACGCTGTTATCTCAATCTAGCTGGGCGCAGTTGATTCGAAAAGTGTCTGCGTTCTTAGAACCAGTGACGCGAAATTTATCAATGGCCATAGTTGCTTCTGTGGCTCCACCGCTTTAGGTCTGCTGCTAACAGCGCAGTAACCTGGCAACGTTGTGCACGCAACAATGTCGTGAGTCAGTTTAGTTAGTCCGCTTCTTGAGGCGGGTTTCTGAAGTGCGCTAACCTGATGCGGACCACTGAAACGTAATTTTATTTCAAATTGGCCCTTCCTTGGTTCAAAAGTAACACGACAAAGTTTCTGGACAGCTATTTCAACAATGAACGTCGACTTAATAGTTGGCTTTACTGTCCCTTTAACATCGGTTACGTCGTTTAGAACCTCAAATCTATTCTGAAGCGAAGATGTGAACTCCTATACTTTTACTCTCACCGCATTCTGAATATTGCGTATGGTTTCGCGCCTTTCTTTTTAGTTAAAGGTAAGTGTGAGCTAGTACCATTGTATGTTGATTGCATCAAATCTTGCTTACTACTACATCCTGTAAAAAGCATGCGTGTGTACACAGAACAAACTCTATTTCACTTTTATTTCACCATTATGGCTTGATTGCGATGCTTCCCACCCTTTCACTGATGCTATAGTTTCCTCTATGTTGCCAGTGATATTCTTGTTCAGAAGAAGGCCCAACCCTACTTCTTTTCTGTCGACTAATCAACGAAGGCATAGTACGTGTCCGTTCTTCAACATTGTATAAGTCTCACGTGTCCTCCTATCTTCGCTGAGCCCTACTACATCCCATTTCACATCATCTAATTCCTCGACTAGCGTAGCTAGGCTAGCCTCACCAGATAGCGTTCTAGCGGTAAACATTGTAAAGTTCACATTCTAATGACGGCCTGTCTGAACCGAAAGAGTGCTAGCACCCTTCGCTACGTCGCAGGTCTGACCGCGGCCTTTGGCCGTTAGTTGCTCCGCAGCCGCTGCAGACTGATGGTCAAGGGCCAATTTCTGTAGTCTTAATGTAGACGAAAACATAGCCAGAACCAAGACGAGAACCCAGCGGCTGACTTGAAACAATTCATACCACGCACGAATAACTAAAATCGTAACTACTACCTAGAAACAACCTGCCGTCACCTAGTTAAAGAATAGCAACAACCAGAAGGCAGCGCACTTAGTCTCTAGCAAAACAACCTACAAGCAACTAACTTTAAGTTAAACACCTGAACAATCCAGCTCCGCTTACTCAAGCCTCGCCCGATTCAGTGCACGATTCACTCCTTTTTTCGGTGGTGCTCCATGATTCTTTCGGTGGTTTTCCATGTTGTTCACATGAAAAATACCATTTCATCCACTCCTGTCACAAATAGAAAGTAGCAGATATTTCAATACACTTTAACAAACAAAAGCGTGTTCTTCCGATGTCATTTTTGTATTCATCCAACACTCTTTCGAAGAACAAACCTGTTCACAGTTACGCACCGACATTACATTTTGCTCATTCTGTACAGCCGATCATCTTACACCACACAGGGAAAAAATCGCTTGTGTGAAGTCTTTAGAAAACAATGGTTAGGATAAGCATTCTTATTTGCCGTGTGAGTGCGTCTTCAGCGATTCACATAGACACAGCACTTCAAGTGTCCAGGGCACCGGGCGTAAGTATTTTCCAATTCGCAACGCTTTCTACAGGTACCTCCAGCCATTTCGCACGATTTCATTTTCTCTGCGTTTTCACAAGAAAAAGAAAACGCAAAGAATATTAGTACCGGTGAGTAACAATGAATGCACGACAATTTTCGAGCAAATAATGCAACAATAATATATATCTAAAAAAAGTTTTATGTTCTTTTCGCAAGACTGTAATCACGTAGAAATACAAAGTGAGTTTTTTTTTCATAAAACCCTGCAGTAGTTAGCACTATTAGGCAGCACAATAAATACTGAATGTGCTCTATTTCGAATGTCGCTTCAGTAACTTGATGAGGCAACTGTTTTCGGAATAATTGGTCAAATATACTGTAGGCCACGTTCGAAACAAAACCTGGCGGCTATGTCATTGGTGAGTGGTTGCACCACGCTGTGCGCAAAATTTCCACACGTTACCTGCGGTCCGTGGAAGAGATGAACTGCTCAAAACGCAGATGAGCGATGCCGGACATGTAACCAGCCGATGAACCTGCAAAGCTTGGGAGAAATCTAGAGCACTGGTGCGACCTAAACTTCTTTGTTACCACACAGTGACTCCATAGCTTGAAAACGCCTTGAAAAAAGGCATTGTTAAGACGTGATACAAGATAAAACATTGTGTTAGCACAAGCAGTATGGCATGGCAGTAGTGTAAGAACGCACCAGGCATCACCCCATGTGAATGATACAACGAGTAGTTAGCTTAAAACTAGCCATCAATTACAGAATGCTCGTCCACAGTATCTCATCTCTTCTCCTCACGCTCACTTCCCTCGCTCATGTTCTTGCTGTCCTATACTCTATACGGCTGTGCTATGCTTTTCATGCGTTCGCCAGCAACCGACTTGTAAAAACACTTGCCTTAAATTTGTATCAAGTCCCGCGAACTTTTTCCGAGCCAAGCATGGGCCAGGGCTGCTCGTACTCCCCATCGAGTGACACGTCTAGCGTCAAAAGGCGCGACTTTCTCGTAGCGAGTACGTATTTCCCGAGGAAGCCCTAACATTCTCTGAACATAATCGGGTGTATCGTTTCTGTCCCCACTTCGCTATCATGGACGATCTCTGTGGCATGCGCGTGTGTGGGAATGTGGAAATGGCCCCGCCGCAGTGGTATAGTGGCGAAGGTTCTCGGCTGCTGACCCGCAGGTGACGGGATTGAATACCGGCTGCGGCGGCTGCAGTTTCAAGGGCGGTGGAAAAGCTGTATATACGTGTGCTCAGATTTAGGTGCGCGTTAAAGAACCAGAGGTGGTCGAACTCCCCGGAACCCTCTACTACGCATCTATAATAATCATATGATGGTTTTTAGACGTTAAACCTCACATACCCATCAAGTAACTTGGAAATATTACGTGAAGGCATTCCTCAATGGTCGTTCATTTTGTGTGTGCATTGCTGGTGACCTCCGCGGGCCTCACGCTGTGACCACTGCTGTGACGCAAGTGGTGTGTACATGCCATTTCTTTTCAACATAGCCCTCGCGCGCTTAACCTACTTCATCTCACGAGGCACAGCTTATGAGGCGCGTGCAACCATGTACGCCGACGACTGGACGCTCTTCACGAGTTCACCTACATGCCGGGGGGGGTCAGGTGGGCGAATGTCCCCAGGCTGCCATTAACTCTCTGGATGGCTTCCCCGGTTGCATGGGACTTTAGCTGTCTGCCACCAAAACTGAGGCACTCCTCGTCCTCCCGAGCCTTTCAGGGTGCCACGGCGTGTCAAAACTACTCCTTCGTTGACACAGGCTGCCGTGGAAGTGGAGAGTTCGCTGCCTCAGCCTCATCAGCGGTTGTACACGCGGTAGTCTCGGACTCTCCACGCGGTCCCTCTCGTCGCGCTTAAGCCTGCTCATTGGGTCGCGCTTGGTGCCGATCACCACGACGTCATTTACCGCCACTTCGGCTTCCTGCGCACCTCACCAATGAGCCCCACTGTGGCGGAAGCTGGTTAGACGTCCCTAACCAGCTTCCGCCACAGTGGGGCTCATTGGTGAGGTGCGCACATTCATCGCATGTGCACGACACCTGAATGAGTACCACGGCCAGCCCGACTGACTGCTCGATCACCAACAATCAGGCAGAAGCCAGTGCGCTTTGCAGTATGCTGCTTGTTCCCGACCCACAAAACTATGGCCAGCTTCCCATCCTGCCGCACCAGGATTGTGACCTCGAGATTTCAACCGCTGTTACAGGCATCCAAGCCAAAGAGGTCACACTCTAGTGTGCCCTTCAGCAGGAGCCAAGGGAGCGGCACTTTCACGGAGTCCTTCTCTTCCTGACGGACCAGTGACAGCTGACAGGTAGGCGGCAGCTGCAAATTTTATCTCCTCGCTTGACCTCCATGCGAAATGCCGGCTCCACTTCAGGGCATCGCCAAGGGCTGCTAAGCTCACCGCCATCGACTTCATGATGAATAAACTCGCCGAGTTGGTACCAGCTTTAGTCGCAGCATTGGAGAATTTGCGGGCCGCTCTTTTCACATTCACACGGGGAGAGCGTGGCGCGCTCATCGCGCAGTGACTCGTAAGGAGTTTTGCGAGGATCGTGTGAAGTGATTGCGACGTTATGTTCCAGAGAATGCCGTCTAACGTTGGATTCCGCGACGACGGCACATCGGACGCCAGCACGGCGTCACTGCGTTCATCCGCGTGAGTGACGTTGCGCAACTACGTATTGCAGGCCATGTGCAGGCTCTGCATGCTGACTCACGTGGCCACCGGAAACGCCCTCTATCGCTACAGAGGACTCGCATCGGCAGGCATACCCTGCTTTGTGTCCGCACCGACTGCTGCCGCACCACTGAGAGGCGATTTCGCTTCAGCAACAGCGGCAGCCCTTCGTGCACGGAATGTCCGATGGTGGAGACAATCGAGCACATTCTGCTGCTGTGCCCCGTCTACGTAGATCAACGCCGTCGGCTCGTAGGTGCATATGGTCAGTTGGGACCGCCACACGTGAGTGTCCACCATATGAGGTTTTCTCGTACATACCGCACAAAACACGGGAACCACCCACGCTCTGCTGAATTTCTTTGTTGACGCTGGACGTTGGAGGACGGAATGCCAGCCAACATTGCATTGTAAACGAACCCCTTTTGGATATTTATTACAGGGTGTCCCCAAAATGACGCAGCATAATTTAAAGAAAACGTAGTGACGTTATGCAAAGCACATCTAGCGCATCATTTTTTCAGTGTGCTCTAGATCAAATACACTTTTTGTGCTAATAAGGTTTAGTCAATTAGTCCTAATAGAGTTTTAGCTCGACATATGCTCCCCTAATCATTCAAATGCTACTGCGGTGTGTGTAAGCACGTAAAAATTATGTTTGTTTTGTCCCCGTTTTTAAACACGTGCTATATACGTGTTCAATTTTTTGCCGTGAAAAAAACATGTTAAATATTGAAAAGAACTTGTGACTACGCACGCACCAGTGAAGAATGGGAGCTTAGCCTTGAATTTATATCTCACAGTGATCTCATTTGAGGGGGCTGCTTCATGATTCGCATCGGTATAGTCGTCTTGCACTGCAGGGACAAATTTGGTGAGGGATCACTTTTGAAAGATAGAGAGTGAGCTTGCAAGGGTACATCTTGACCGTGGCCTGTCCTTCTAATATTGCATTCGCTGCACGTGAAGGGCATCAGATGCTGAACTGCCTCACGACTCTCTGATAGGTTTTCCCGGCGTTTCACCTTGATTTAAGGGCATTTGTGTGCAGACCCATCCCCCTTCCTTTAAAAAGTGGCTTATAATCTACTCAGTTTATCGCTCTCGAAACTTAAATATCATAATTTGCGTCAAGCTTCTTGAGCCGAAGGGAAACACTATGAAAGAAAAGTTTAATGGCTATAAGCTTCTTCTTGCGAATCTTTCACTTTCAACCAAGCCTTTCTGTGCAGATGTCAAGCTTCGGAGACTTCTTCTACACATGTAATCAGCCGTATTTGAAAGGACAGGTTTCGTTATGTTTGTCCCTGAACTGACGTAAGTAAAGGCGTATTCTTCTCCTGTATAATGACGAAACCCTAACACGTCAATTCGAACAGATGACGCACGAGTTTGTTCAACTGTCGCTAATTTTGCATGGTGCAGACAAGTCTGTGCTAAATAATTTTTTTGCTATAATAAAGAAGGCAGATATGCAGTACTTGGATGCACTCCTCGGAGAGTTCATATATATATATATATATATATATATATATATATATATATATATATATATATATATATATATATATATATAATGGGGGATTTATATATTGGGGATAGGTGGATTTAATTATAGGGTGAGGATGAAGTTCGGCAGTCGCGGTGAAGATGGAGTCCTCAGGCCACACCAGACAACGTCATCTTCCTTTTCCACTTATACGGCACATACTATTGCCCGACTCATAACGTAGCAATATATATATATATATATATATATATATATATATATATATATATATATATATATATATATGTATATACTATTAAGCGTCATATCAAGTAAGTCTCATGTACCACAGACAAAATAAAACTGGCAGAGCTTTTGAAAGTAACTGATTGCCTTAAGGTATGCGATGTAAGAAGGTATAACATGGAGAGAATAGAACACGCTCGGAATAACGGAGGAAACGTCAAAGCAGTGAAGAGCAAACTTGGGATAGGCAAAAATCAGATGTATGCACTAAGGGACAAAGAAGGCAAAATAATTACCAATATGGATGGGATAGTTAAAATAGCAGAGGAGTTTTACAGAAATCTGTACAGTTGCCAGGACAACCACGACCTTAGTACTCTAAGAACTAGCAGTAACGCAGATGACACCCCACCAGTAATGATAGAAGAAGTCAGAAAAGCTTTGGAGAGCATGCAAAGAGGCAAAGCTGCTGGTAAGGATCAGGTAACATCAGATCTGCTGAAAGATGGAGGACAGATTGTGTTAGAAAAACTAGCCACCCTGTTTACGAGGTGTCTCCTGACGGGAAGAGTACCAGAGTCTTGTAATAACGCCAGAATCATCTTAATACATAATAAAGCAAATGACAAGGTCTTGAAGAATTAAAGGCTGTACAGCTTGCTCTCTGTATTGTACAAGCTATTTACAAAGTTAATTGCTAACAAAGTAAAGAAAACATTAGAATTCAATCAACCAACCGAAAAAGCAGGATTTCGAACAGGTTACTCAACAATCGACCACATTCATACTATAAAATCAGGTAATAGAGAAATGCTCAGAATATAACCAACCACTATACATAGCCTCCAGAGATTATGAGAAGGCGTTTGATTCAGTAGAAACATCAGCCGTCATGCAGACACTGCGGATTCAGGGTGTCGATGAAGTATATATAAACATCCATGAAGAAATCTACAGGGGATGAACTGCTACCGTAGTGCTTCATAAAGAAAGCAACAGAATACAATCAAGAAGGGTGTAAGGCAGGGGGACACAATCTCCCGAATGCTATTTACCGCATGCTTGCAGGAGGTTTTCAGAAGCCTAGAATGGGAACAGTTAGGGATAAGAGTTAATGGAGAGTACCTTAATAACCTGCGCTACGCCGACGACATTGCATTGCTGAGAAACTCAGGGGATGAATTACAACTCATGATTACAGAGTTAGACAAAGAGAGCAGAAAGGTGGGTCTTGAAATCAATCTGCAAAAAACGAAAGTAAGGTACAACAACTTCGGACAAGAGCAGCGCTTCGAGATAGGTAATAGTGCACTTCAAGTTGTAAAAGACTATGTCTACTTATGGCAGGTAATAACCGCGGAGCCGAACCAAGAGATTGTACGTACTAGAAGAATAAGAATGGAGAGGAGCACATTTAGCAAGCACTCTCAAGTTATGACAGGTAGATTGCCACTAGCCTTCAAGAGGAAGGTATATAACAGCTCTATCTTGCCGGTACTTATCTATGAAGCAAAACCCTGGAGACTTACGAATATGGTTCAGGTTAAATTGAGGACGACGCAGCGAGCAATGAAAAAAAAAATAGTAGGTGTTACCTTAAGAAGAGAGCAGAGTGGATTAGGCAACAAACGGGGGGGTTAAGGATATCATAGTTGAAATCAAGAAGAGGAAATGGACATGGACCGGGCATGTAGCGCGTAGACAGGATAACCGCTGGTAATTAAGGGAGACTAACTGGATCCCCAGAGAAGGCAAGCGGGTTAGGGGGAGACAGAAGATTAGGTGGGCAGAAGAGATTAAGAAGCTTGCGCGTATAAATTGGCAGCAGCAAGCACAGGACCAGGTTAACTGGCGATACATGGGAGAGGCCTTTGTCCTGCAGTGGACGTAGTCAGGCTGATAATATATATATATATATATATATATATATATATATATATATATATATATATATATATATATATATATATATATATATATATATATATATATTTATATATATACATATATATTGTAAAAGATAGTCGTTATTAGCGCTTGTCTTCTAGCTTTTATCGCCTTGTCAAACTTTTGTTTTGCGCTAAATATACTTATAAAAATTACCGACGCGTCCAACATTGTATTCTTTTCAGAATGCTCCAGTTGTGCTAAGAGCACTTGTTCTGAAGCAGTTTTTTTTTTCCACGATCACGCTTCAACGCAAGGAGGCCTCTTCAGAAGGAAAACGAAGTTTGGTCAAGTCCAGACATGTCTCTCCATTTAATGAAGCTGCTCAACAAAGACAAAAAAATATGAAATTAAGATAGTTGTGTGCAGCCTGCGAAATATCCGGGAGCAATGTGTTTCAGACCTCGGGTCAAAATTTTTCAAGAGAAACTTAAGATTTCTGCGATATATTAGGCACAAGAGATGGCCAGGTTAAGAGGGTTAAGAGAGTGCAAGGGGAAGATGCCACAGCTTCCTACCCAGCAACTTACGGAGGCCAGAAGGCGCTCGCGCGTGAGTGACTTCTGGCAGTGCTTCGCCCAACTGTTGCACATGCACCGTACGAGGAGTCACGCCGTACACTACAGAATTAAACTCCACCATAAGCTGCTCTGCATAAAAGTCGCATACCTCCTTTAAAAAAAAAACATCCGGCATGGTTTCGAACTTCTGGCCTTGCGAGCTTAAGCCGGCTGATTCCATTAGGTTGTTACGTTCATCGCATACGGCGGTTGGAGGGCATGAAAATTAAATCTGAAAAGTTTCTAACTGCTAAAGAATAGGCAAGCGCTTCGCTCCTTACCAAGAGGTAAGGAGCGAAGTATTTCTGGCACTAGAAAGCGGCAAAAGGCAACAAAGTTTGTACGAACGCACTGATGTGTTCGCATTGTTCACCACAATGCGTCATCTTGAATTGCTAGATACCGACGAGTCTCATCCCCACACTCACACAATGATAACTACGCGTGACACGTTCCCTTCCTTAACTATGTCGACGTATGTTGACGCCTCCTCGTTCGCTTATTTTCCGAATCAGCAGGTGCGATTTTGCACAGAAGCGTGCGCACGCATGCTGTGCATCAAGGTCAGACTAAGCCCTGCTTCTACGACGTCTCAAGTGCGCCGCTAAGAATTAAGCGCGTTAACCTTTTCGTGGTTCTGCGCCAGTACGAGCACAATACCGAAAAGCGAATAACGTAACTGCTGATTATAGCGAGCTTTATATTTACATTTTTACGGCCCGCTGCGCTCCGAGTTGACTCGCTAAGCTGCAGTGACGCAGTGCAATCTTTTCTCGTTTAAGTGATGCGTTTACCGTTCCGGAGCGGAGCTTTCACAGTTACAGATCCCTCTGGCTATGTTAAACCTCGTTGGATAAAATTACAGACCACTTTGCAAAAAAATTAAGTATACGCAACTAAATTGACTGCAAAATGTTCACCCATGCTCTTACAAAGCGTTACCATTTCCTCGCATCGAAGAGAAATGAAGCGTTGACTTGAAGACAGCGACGCGATAGTCAGCGAGGTTGCATTCCAGAGCACGAGAGAGGACGCGTGCTGCGTCTCATCTACGCTTGCGAAAACAGCAGTGGCGCTCCACGCTTCGCTTGACGTAGCGTGGGTCTTCCTTTGCTAACCATCTTACAGCCCTAGCAGAGGGCGCATGCGCACTCGCGCTCCCGCTCCTTTTAGCTGTGGAGCGGAGCGTATAAACGCCCAAACTCAAGCTTTCTAATGATGGATGTGGCAACTTAAATACGTAAATAGATAACGGGCTCGTACAAGGCGCTCGCTGCGTTAATTTCATCATCAAGTATAATTGCTGCTTATCGGGGCTCATCCATACTTGTATCGGTGCTGCAAGATTTTCACTTGTTGTTCCATAGGAGTGTGACACATGCCAAACGCGTTATTTGAGGCGAAGCAGCTCTTTGACTAACGTGTGTAGCGCCAAACGTGTGTACGTCCGTACAAACTCGCTGCAGCGCATTCCCTTTGCCGCAGGTGTTGGAGATGTGTTAAGTAGGTCACTCCGCAATGGCACCTCCTAAAACGCCAATTCTGGTAGCCTGCTGCTTGGTTAATATCGTTATATTTGCTGCACGTTTCTCTTTGCAAAAGCAAAAGCAAATAAAGAAACATAATTTTCGAGAGGGAACAAGCACATCACAGGAAGCATTTCAATCGATTTTAGTTACACTTGCATCCTAATGGCAGGAAAGACAAAATACGTTAAAGGGGCCCTGAAACACTTTTTCAGATAACCGTGGAATGAATTCACTAGAAGAGCTTATTGCCTCACGAATTCAATGCTGCAAATATTTTGAGAATTTGTCCAGTGCGAGTGGAGTTACAAAGGATTGTCGCATGCTGCAATTGCTTTATCTCTTCTCTAGTCCCGACGAAAGTGCTGAAAGCTGAGCAGGGAGGGGTGGCTGAGCAAGGAAACTACCACGCCTCGTGACCTTCAGCACATTTCTTTTCTTCGAATGGGCGGTATTCTAGTGCCATCGCGCGCACACCCGTGGACAAGTAGCGGTCTTTCGCGGCTATCTTGGTAGCTTGATTTCTCCGTCACAGAGTCACAGACAATTTTTCGTTCACAACTAACGAGGCCGACGCCAGCGGCGGGTTTTCCGTGACACGACCTCAATAACGCTATCGCGTTCATACCAGGAAGTAAAAGCAGTGCAGTGAAAACAGCATGCGCAATTGTTGTGGTATGATGCATGAGCACTACTATTATACACACATTCTACTCTTTCCCTTGATTTCAAGTTTGAAATAAATTTCTTCTGTATGATATATCAGAACAAATTATTCAGCATACTGAGGTTGCAGCATACAGCCTTTGGATGGCAGCCACTATAAGCCGTCATACACCATAGAGGACACTCCCAGAAGGGCACGCAGCCGTAGCCTTCGCCAAAGGGGCACCTTTTCCGTACGCATCCGGCTGTAAAAACATGTAAGCAAACACACTTTTTACTTATTCGTAGTAAACGTATAACTATATTATTTATGAAAACTAGTTTAATCAAGCTGTGAAATTGCAGCGCCTAAAAGAGGCAAGGAGGGCCAGTATACCATTTTATAGCACAAAATGTTGGACATATCCGGGGCACTTTGCAGTTTGATGTAGTGCGATCAAGTAAATGTCGAAGAGTAAGTGTTGCGTTGTTTGCTTAAGAGAAGCGTAACAAGGAGGATGAGTGTGTTGATATGAAGTAAACTGTTTCGTGTGAGACTTAAACCGTAATGGTACGTCGGTTATGCTAATATACTTAAAACAAAGCCCATTAGTCAACAGACCTCCATTTCATTGAAGAAACGAGCATGCTCGAGAAAAAACGTTCGTCAGTGCATTTCTGCCGGGTCTACCAACACCTAATTATATTTTCAGAGCCAGACACTAAAGCAAAATGGATGAGTTGTGCACACAGATGACAAATATAAAAAAAAACATGCAAGGTACTTCACTGAGCTAAAAATCACATCGTCAGTCAACAGAAAATAAAAAAAACTGAACTGACAAGCATTCTCCTACAAATCCCAAGATATTGTTTGTATAAGGAGAACGAACACAGCGTTCTCGCCCTCTTTGAGAACGGCTTCTCAAAGAAGAAGCCAAAAAATCATATCTGTATGTTTATTCACGACCACCTGAGATCGAAAGAGAACCTTCTTTAAGAAAATATGATGCTTAGTGATTCTTAAATCATTACAATGCAAGAGTACTGTGGTGTCGAGTTTGAGAGACTAAACTACATGACTTCATTGTGCAGGCTCTGCCCTGCAGCATGATCGACGCTCACTAGGGGCTCTTGTACGGCTAAGAAGCTAGCCCTGATCAAAAACTGTGAGAGCGCTTCACCCCGACTTTCGAGAGCAGAACGTGATTGCGTATTGAGCTTGGTGCACGTCACCTTTTTGAGTGATAGTCGCTCATCGGTTCTTGTGCTTGTCTGAAACGTGCGGTAAGGAAATGAATGTATGTGCGAGAAACATAGGTCGTTTCAAGCTCTTCAATAAACCACGGCTTAACTCTTCGTTTCATGATTCAGTCAAGCACGCACTCGTGTTTATACTTTACCTATCAGTGCTAGATGATATCCAACTTAACAATTGCCACAGAAAAAATCCGAATGCAAAGAGCGAATGCTGAACATTAGTTATGAATGTAAAAAAAAGCTTTTGAGACAACTATTTATAAAGCTATCAATTTTCCGAAGACCTACACCGAGTGTCTTAAATAACAGTAACTTCCTCGTTTACTATTTGACCCCAATGGGATCGTTTAACTCTCGCTGTTACAGCTCTCCACTATTTAGGAAACGTGCTCAGCAGGACTCAGTAATACCGGCGTTAGATTCCACTCTGCTCGACACCGTATACCTGACCTACGACACTTCAATGCGGCTGAAACCTTGATACGAGACAAACGCCATCGTGTGGTAAGAGTTAAATACGGCCTTACTGCATTTTCGAGAAGGCCAGGCACCTCATTCTGAGAGGAAATACAAAATAAAGACCACTTTGCTTTGGTAAACTCAGTGCCAACACCATTCTCGAAAGAACGCACATCCAGAAACCGGAATTACTACAAGTATTAGGAAAGAAGATTAAACTGAAGGGCTTGTTTTCTTTGTTACAAACATATTTTTCAGAACTAACAAACGACTTTGCTAAGGTAAATATAAGAGATATTTTTCAAAAAAATGTAATGAAATATAATATCACAAAAGTGGCAGAAACGATAGCTTACCGTGAGGAGGGACACAACCTGCGACATTCGAATAAATCGTTCTAAGATCTACCAACTGAGTTACCACGGCGACTATCCCCCATGCGCTTTATAGGCAATGTTTGTGCAATAAAGTGTGAGCGTCACTGAGCGCTGCTGTTGCCTTTGTGGTGAGTGTGGGACGCTTATTTTTCGACTCTCGCTGTCACGTAGCACGTGATCTTATTACGAACTGGCAGTTCACCAATTACGCACACACCGTCTGTTGGTGCGAAGTATGCATAAGTAGGTCCTCACTATATATAAAGGAAAGAAGGGTAAACTTAACGACTATAAGGTGGTTGCTTGGGCATGTTAGTACGACATGGTAAAAAAGAAAGAGCGCGAAAAACTAGAGATCAGATGGAGCAGGAAACAGACAGAGCGCAGATTTACAGCAAAAACCTTATTATTCGAACCACATACATATACTTGTATCCAACCTACTTCATGTATCCAACCTACTCTTTTTCGGTTTGGAACACAATGCTAATGAGGATTGGCCAGCATCTGAACAGAAAATTAATAAGTTTTGTTCTGATAAACTGCAGCTGACACTCACTGGTACTCAGTTTGAAAGCGTTCATAGATTGAGCAAACATGATAAAAGAAAGTGTCGACCAATTATTGCCAAACTTAGCTTTTTTAAAGATAAAGACCAAAGCTTGTCGCGTGCCCGAAATCCGAAGGGCACTAAGTTTTCAATACGCGAATATTTTTAATTGGCAACGTGACAGACCGGCAGAAAGCTAATAGAATTCGCCAGAACTCAAAATAAGCCATTTTTGCTTATAGTAGACAAGCTGCGCATCGAAAACGTTGCTTACGTCTATGACGCCGTCACTAAGTCAGTTATACGCTCAAGCGGATAGCTAGAGGGAAACGTACAAACATTTAGGATGCTGGACCTGCATAAGCCTTGCACTCCTTTATCAGTAACAGTATCATTCACTAATATTAGAAGCATCTTATCTAAACGTGAATTAGTCTCATTTTATATCGACGATAACCTTTCTGATATTCTTGTCTTGACTGAGACATGGCTTAACGCTGACATCAATGACAATGAGATTTTTACGCATGCCAACAGATACAACATCTATCAAAGTGATTATCCATACAGAAGGCGTGGTGGTGTTTTTATAGCTGTTAAGACAAACATCACGTCTTATGTCCTCACTTCCCATTATAAAGTTAGAATTATATGGGTAGTTTGCACAATTCATTACACAAGGATGTTGGTAGGCAGCAGTTATCGTCCTTCCGATTGTCATCGTTCTTTTTTAGAACAGATGCACAGCAGCATTAATTCTGCCATCAAAATATGTTAGCCTCGCATCGTTTATCTATGCGGTGATTTAAATCTACCATTTATTGACTGGGAGCAGCTGTCATCTTCTTGTAAGTACTCATCTTACTCCATTAACTTAGCGTTTGACTTTGATTTGTCTCAGGTTGTCACACACTCAACTCGCGGTTCAAATACACTTGACCTCGTTCTTAAAAATGCGCCTGAAACTGTAGACCACATAAACTATTTGAATGGCTTTAGTGACCACAAACTGCTGCAAGTTGATCTTTCTATCTTGCCACCTTTTGCGGGAACCGAATCAAAGAAAATTAGAAATTATAATAAAGCCGACTATAAAGCCATCAACAGGAAACTTGAGTCTTTCCTTGACATTGTGCTACTGCCTTCTTTTTACAGTCGCTCAGTTGAGGAAAACTGGGTTTTTTTCAAGAATAAAATTTCAGCCCTAATAGGAAAACGCGCGCCGTTGATAACGATTACGAATGATAAAACTAATCCATGGTTTAACAAGTCTTTGCGCAGATTTAGAAACAAAAAGATGCGGCTTTATTGGTCTGCAAAAAATTCGCGTTCACACACGTCTTGGCGTAGATATAAGGAAAGCCTAAAGAATTATTGCCATGAAATTGCAGCTGAGAGAAATAAATACTATTCCCAGGATTTGCCTTCACTCCTAAAATGCAATTCGAAAAAAATTCTGGAAAGTAATAGGTCCCGAACATGACGATAACTTCATTTCATTACACGATGCAAATAACACTCCTTTTGCAGACACTGATTTTCTTCATGTCTTTAATTCATTCTTTTCATGCGTGTTTACTAGCGAGCATGATCATCTCCCAGAAATTGTTGAGCGCGATTACTCTTTCTTGTCACCTATAGATATCACAATTAAAGGCATAGTTAAAATTATTGAAAGTCTGAAGATGTCATCATCTTCTGGTATTGACGATATCAATTCAAAAATATTAAATAACACTGTTTATGTGTCTGGCACTATCCTGTTACACATTTTTCGGGAGTCGCTCACCACAGGAATGTTGCCTTCTGACTGGAAGATAGCGAAGGTAGTGCTAGGCCATAAAAGTGGCAGTAAAAGTTCACGTGGAAATTATCGCCCCATTTCCTTGACGTGCATATGTTGTTAGATGCTTGAGCATATTATAGCTTCTAACTTTTATGTGCATCTAGAATCTAAGAATTTCTTTTTCTCTAACCAGCACGGGTTCCGAAAGGGTCATTCTTGCGAGAATCAACTCTTTGAGTTCACCACCGACCTACATTCTAACATGAACAGTAATCTACAGACAGATTGTTTATTTCTTGGTTTTGCAAAGGCATTCGATCGTGTTGCTCATTGTCGCTTGATATTAAAACTGTCATCACTAAAACTTGATTCACTCACGCTAACATGGCTCAGAAACTTCCTAACTAACCGCCAACAATTCACTATTACCAGCAATCACTCTTCATCACTTTGTTACGTGTCCTCTGGTGTACCACAGTGCAGTGTTCTTGGTCTCTTACTTTTCATCATCTACATTAATTACCTGCCTGACATCTTATCCTCATGTATGCGTATATTTGCTGATGACAGCATTATCTATCGTCCAATCCGCAACAATAGCTATCATCTAACTCTTCAAAAAGACCTCGAGCATATTAATGAGTGGTGCAAAACATAGCAGATGACAGTTACTGTTTCCAAATGCAAACTAATCACCTTTAGTCACAAACGGGATAACTTCAATAGCCAATACATACTTGAGAATAGCATTTTAGAACGCACTGATCATTAGCAATACCTAGACATAAACTTAACTTCTACACTTTCGTGGTCCACACATATCACTTCTCTTTGTGCCAACACATCAAGATCATTAAGTTTTCTGCACTGAAATCTATACAGTGCTCCCTCCGATGTACGCAAACTGGCTTATCTTGCTCTAATCCATCCTAAACTGGAGTTCGCATCGTCCATTTGGTCACCATATCAACAATACCTCATAGATAAGTTAGAATGTATACAGAACAGAGCTAATCAAATCATAGCGCGTAATCACAGCTACCCGTCCAGCGTAAAACAGATTAAACATAGCCTTGCACTCGAGCCACTGAAAATTCACCGCGACATCTCAATTTTACCACTACTTTACAAACTCATCCACACCAGCATGATGCCATTTGTGCACCCTAATCTAGCACATCGAACTTCGAGCCGACTACATAACACCTTTAGCTTATCACGCATGTACGGCAATACTAACGCTTTCAACCTGTCTGCTCTTCCACGAGCTATTCGTTTGTGGAATGATTTGCCAGAAGATCTTGCGTCAGGACAAGACCACACAATGTTCTATTATACTCTTAAAAATACTTATGCACCAAAACTGCTCTATAGCATCTTCGTATTCATCTGTGCTTATGGTACTGTTGTTGATGTTTTTGCACTATTGATAGGTTGTAGTTACTGTCATAATAATTTTTGTATTTCCCCTTCACATACTGTGACGGACTTTTCTAGTATGTATTTTGCTTACATATTCATAAGTTGAACTGCATTTCCTCTTATATTCAATATATGCCTATGTGTAGATATATATTTAGATATTTTTTCTAACATAATATCTGTACCACCCCCCTTACACAATGCCCCTCGAGGGCTCTGTTAGGTACTGTAAATATGTAAATAAATAAATATTCCTATTCCGAACTCAAAGAAAACGTGTGTGCCACCTTCTGATAAAGGCTTTTTAACCCTGGATTTAATCTTTTCGGTAAGATACCAAACCATGATCATTCTAATCTTCAGTAACGCTGGGTAAGCAGCTCGTTGGGGTCGTCACAATGCTTCGGCCATACAGCGGCGACGCCACAAGACGAACATTGTGACGTATAGTACGAGTTGTTCAAATAAGCCCCTTCTGCGCTGTTGGCTCGAAGGAATTGACACTCCGAATTGACGACGCACGACGTGCCACACGCCTTTGCCCACTACGCCTTGAAACATCGTGTGGCGGATCGTTTCTCTTTTCCCGCAGTTGGGGCAGTGGTCATTAGGAACGACGCCCCACTTTGACAGTCTCTGACGAGTGTGCAACGCGTCGCATCGGCGCAGCCAATCAAACTCTCCAACTATTTCCGGTTCGTGGTTGTTTCGCCTTTTCTGCCACTTGCTGGGCGCCCCGCCGCAGCGGTCTAGTGGCTAAGGTACTCGGCTGCTGACCCGCAGGTCGCGGGATTGAATCCCGGCTTTGGCGGTTGCATTTCTGATGGAGGCCGAAATGTTGTAGGCACGTTTGCTCAGATTTGGGTGTAGGTTAAAGAACCCTATGTGGTCGAAATTTCCGGAGCCCTTCACTACGGTGTCTCTCACAATCATATGGTGGTTTCGGGACGTTAAACTCCACATATCAATCAATCGAAATTGACTTTCTGGGCCTCCATCTCTCTTTTTACATGTCAGTAATCGAGTGACCGATTAACAATTCGCCAATGCTTTGGGGTGCGAGCGTTGCAAGGTATCCTACGGTGGCGTCGCCATCAACCGAACGCTTGAGGCTCTCTGCTACTTTGTAAAAGGCATGTGGGTGTTCTGCTTGAGGTCCCCGGTACCTTTCCGACGTGTATGCGGCTCCAAGAGTTCCGGTACAATATAGCAATAAGCTACGGCCAGGATAGTCATTGTCCTGAAACAATTTGGGAACTGTTTCAGCTGCAAGTGCCTTTGTGAATGTCGCAACATCTGGAAGACTGAGTCCTCCACAACTTTTTGGGAGCTTCAGGAACTTTTGTTGCACTTTCGGTGTCTTCCCGTCCCATATAGGAAGGCTTCAACCAATGCCGCAAGGCGGCTCGCAAAACGTTCGAGTATGAGAGCAATGTGTATGAGTGCAATGAATACCACCCGGCAAAGAGCCGTGGAAGCCACCGAAAGGAAGGGCTTTGCTTTTCCCCGAATTTAGGAAAGCACCTGATAACCTGGCATACTCTTAGTACAGCCCCAAGAAAGCGCGGTCACTGGTTCGGTTTCGCACGAACACAGAGGTGTCATCCGCATAAGCGGTGATGCTAACTTACTCCAGACCTGTCATTGGAAAGCCCTAAGTATTAGGGCACTTTGCCACTCTCCTAGGGAGAGGATCTATGGAAAGTACAAAGAGCACCGGTGCGATTGGGAATCCCTGGCGAACACCTCTTGTTACTGGAAAGCTTGCTGTCTACACGCCGTTGATGAGAAGCCGGCTGGTCATGTTAGTGTATAGAAGCTTTATACAGAGAACGTACTGCTAAGGCAAACCAAACATTCGAAGTACGCCGTATAGGTAGTCATGTTCGACCCTGTCGAAGGTCTTAGCTTGATCTAATGACACAAAAGCACTGGTAAGGTTTTTGGCTTGGGCATAGTAGAACAAATGTCTTATCTGATTAAGTGTTTGAAAAATTGACTTACCCGGCACTGCAGACGTTTGCGTGGGTGACACTATATCGGGAAGAAAAGGTTTCAGCCTCAAGTCAAGAATCGTAGCTACAAGTTTGTAGTCTTTGTTAAGGAGGGTAATCGGCCTCCATGACACTGGATTGTCAGAATCCATGCCCTCCTTTGGTAGCAAGACTACATGGCCTTCACTGAAAGACCTCGGCTTTTGCCCGTCAACAATGAACCCGTTAACCATGTCAGTATGTGCGTCGCCGAAGACGTCAAAGAAAGTTATATAAAATCCCGTCAGTATTCCGCCTCGACTTGGAGCCGTGGTAGTGTTCATTTTCCTCAACGCTTGCTAAACTTCATCTTTCGTCGCCTCAGCGCAGAGCATATGAGACGCCTCACGACACAGCGTGGGCAAGCCTTCACAAAAGTGTGCGATTCTTCGATGCTGGTTGCTGTCTTTGGAGCGATGATCTGCAGAGCAGAGCCTTTCAAAATGCACCCTAAATACTTCCTCGATTGATTTGATATCTCTGGCGGTGCTCCCACACTTTGTCCGTGCTGCATCAATAATATTGGGCTGGTGTTTTCTTACCCCTACTCACTGTGAGTATGCCAAGTTACGTAGTTAATCCGTAGACAGGTGCAGTTCCTCTGCGCGTAAAAGCCCCGGACCTTACCCTCAACAAGAGGTCGTATTTAGACTTTTTTGCCCCAATGTACCCTTAAACGGCGCCGGTTAGATTACCTGCGCGCTCAACGATTTGAATATGCTTGAATATTTAATTTATTTTGTGATGTTAGACATGCATGCCACATTTTCCCGGCCTCCTGCGCAATCACACGCCATCTGGCCTTCAAGAGATCAAATGCTGTCGGCTTATATTGCGGCGTGCCTTCCGAAGACGCATAAATATTCATGCGCATTTCAGATACTGAAACTTCATCATTTATTATTGATGAATCCCTTAGCCACAACTTGGAGCAATGCCTTCTTAGCTGGGCCTTCAAGGTTAACAGCACTGGCATGTGGTCGCTGAGCTTGCGTTGCCCAGGCGCTAAAGAAATGGAATAGCATGTCTTTAATCTTGCAACAAGCTCGTTAGGGATATAGACTCTGTCAATCCTGCTCTAAGGCGTACCCTGAACGTGCGTGGCTCTAAAAATGTTCCCGTGAAGCATTGTCCAGTCATCGACCAGCTTCAACTCTCCACATATTTTCTGCAGCTCTTTCGAATGGTATGTGCTTTGTCCTTGACTAGGGCCTCGGACATCTCGGACTCAATCGAAAACACAGTTGAAATCACCTAACAACAAGCACGGTGCTGAGTTTAGCATAAATAACCTTGCACCTCTAAAAACGTCCTTGCAAGGAGACCTATCCACGGGCGCGTATAAGTTGGCGAATCGAATTTTCTGGTCGTTTATCCGCATGCTCACCGCAATAACACGGCCTTTTGCATCTAAAACGCAATGCGCACCCTACCTAAACCTTGGATTGATGAACATGACACCGGTGCCACGCGAATTCGTCTGCGTTAAGGGTAAGAAGGCTCTAATGAATGATCTAGTACGGAAGGTCATAACGTCGTGCCGCGTTCGAAAGTTGGTCTCTTGCAGAAAAAGCACGTCGACCCCGAGCGAACGCGCAAGGTCCATTAGAGAGTTTTAGTACTGCGGAATGGTGCTACGTACGAATCACGGAAGCGCCTTGCGTTACGTGGCGTCCTTTGCCACTAATCGGCTTTTAGTACGCCGTAGTACCCGCGTACGTAACGAGCGTGAAGCGTGTTGCGTCATCTCGTAGATCAAAATAGAAGTACGTGTTGTTGACAGCCAATGTGAGCAAATCCAAGTGTTATAGCCAGATTATGGCCATATTTTAAGCCACAGAGCCGGTCGGTGCTTGCCTTCGATGCCGCCATATCGCAATACGAAGTCTCGCGCTGTCACGAACTTGTTCGAGAGCGGCACGAAGCATACGCACGCATATCATGCGTGCGTACGTAGCGGCTCCGTACGTAACGCGATACGTGCGAGTTGCGGTCTGCGCAAGTGCACTACGCAGAACGTGGCGTCCTTACGTACGCAACGCCGCCACGTACGCTGCCTACGCAGTACTAAAACTCTCTATTCTCTCCTGTTGTTTTACAAGATATTTGAAACCACAAACAATGAAAGTCATGAAAGATAGCCTGTCCATATAAAATTAATTTAGGGGGAAGCGAAACAATCGTTTTTTATAACAGCGATGAGTCAGGAGACGCCACGGCCTCTTCTGTGTCAAGCTGCAGTAGATGAAGTCAACGTGATGATACTCGAAGGACTGGGCCTGAGATTTCACTCACGCGCAAAGATAGAACGGACCCAGTAAGCAACACCAATAATAACAGAAATAGTACACGCAGCATGCAACGTAACTGACATGGTGCAATTACTATACCAGGGCATAGCCGCCACAGCATAGAACTCACAAATTGGCACATGAAGGTTGCATCGTGAATGACAGGAACATATGGAATACTAAACAGTTTGCATGCATGAGAGACAACAAATGCATAGTGGTTGTACGTATGGGAAGCAAGCATTGCAACGGTACAGGCAACAGGAAACGGAAAGAATGCATGTGGGCAGCACAAATTCCAAAAAAAAAATCATTGAGTCCTTCCCGCATCAGGTGATGGATCTCGGTTTGGCGAATCTACTCGGAGATTTTTGGATGTTCCGGAGGTGGTGACATGACTTCCACTGCTTGGGCTACTAGGCTTGGTGCGACGCTTAGAGTTTGTGGCTCTAGACAACTTGTCGGGAGAACACGTATTTTCAGGAGACAAAGATACCAATTGTGCGGCTTGCGAAAATCTCTCACTCCTTGATTTTCGTCGTGGCGACTGGCTCCTACGATGTCATGATGTATTTTCGGACGCTTCTTCTTGGGCCTGTATAGCGTGTGTGCGGGGCGTTTCAGATTTTCTTGTAGACGTGGTCCTTACTTCTTTCGTGGGCGTCGTCTTCACGCTACCTTCAAGGCCCACAGGTGCTGTTCATCGAGCTCGTCACTTGCCCTTGTTGCCTCGGAGGGTCGGAGCGATTTTCCCGGTTGGCCAGCGCCCCGAGTTGCTTGGGACACTTCCTCCAGCGTTGATGCGTTCGAGAATTGTTCGTTTTCTGTGGCCTCGAGTTGTTCTGATGAAAACGTAGCAGACGCACTCGGCGTCTCCACAGCGTTGCTGGGCTTTCCTGATGACGTTGTGGGAGATGACAGTGCTGCGGTTGTCCCCAGTCAGCGCAGAAATGTCGTTGTCACTCGTTGTGCATGGCGACGTGGCATCAACGCCGCTGGCGTCTTTTGTCTTGGCGTCATGAAATTCTGTGTCGGTTGCACTGTCTTCATCCCAATAATCTGGAATCTTCTGTCGCCATGGCTTGGTTTTGCGTTGCAAGACTTACATGTGCCTGGAGGTTCCAATTTGGGTTGTTTTCTTCGAAGCAGACTCTCCAAGTTCTGGGAATTCTTTCAGTGACTGTGAGGTGCTTTGCGCTGCGTCTGCGTATTACTTGGGACGGAAGTAATCTTTCGTCGCGTGATCCCCATTACAGCGCTTACACTTGGACACACCATCCTCAGTTGTATGGCCGAAGGTGCCACATCTTTGACAGAAGGGTGTTGTGCAAGTAGCCACAATTTGACCTTCTCTGCTGCAGCGTGCATACACTCTGCGCATACCGCGATACGTGAGCTTCACACGGAGACCATGAATTGATAGGATGTTAGGGGTGGGCTTGGCCATCTCGATTCAGACGATGCGGGTACCAGTGTACGTCAATTGATGCCTTTGCAAGGTAACAAATGTGATAACCTTCACTTTCCGTATGGCTGAAGAGCTGAAATAACTGCGTCGCCTGACACGTATGGGGGTAGGCGGAACACACTGACTTGTACGCTTGGAGCCCCGACTGCTTCAACTTGTACCTTGAGACCTGAGACCTTGTAACTTGAATCCTTGGTTTACCATCAACTTGGTTGCTTGCGCAGCCGACTCAGCCACAACTAGGAACTTCGAAGCTCCGACGTGTTGCAGGAACAGCACCCCTTCACTCCCCATGACGTCTTCGAGGCCATTGATGTGCTCATCGACGCACGCCACCCCCTCCAGGTCGGTGAAGTTCAAGCAGTGCTCCTTGAGGGGGAGCGCCGCAGCCCTTGACGCCATCCTCGCTTGTCCCGGCAGGGGCCGACGACGATGTGATCAGGCCTCAAAAAACCTGGCTGGCGAATTCGCGAGTGGCCACACGGCAGCAACGCCGCTGGAACGCTGACCACGTTGAAGCCTGGAATGCCGAAAGGAGCACAAAAAAAACGACGGAGCGGCATCAGTTCGTCCCTTGTAGTCGCAGTGTGTAACCAGTCTTACAATTTGACCTCCAAGGTGGTGCAGATAACACATTTCTTCTGTGCGTTGTCGAACAATAAAAAACTCGCAGCGTGCGCGTTAAATAAAAGCCGAATTATCCTGTTTCTCATTGCCCCTTAGCAGCCATTGGCATGTACATTGAGCACTGACAAGAAAGGGTTGCTACGTTATACTCGCTAAGCATAAACCTTCTTAGTTTTAGAAAGATTTAGCGAGCGTTGGGGCGCAGTGCTAAGAACACAGTGAAATAGTATGTACCGTGAACTCGAGGTGGTTAAGGTGGGAAGTAGACACGAAACGCAAGCCGTAAGAAAGTGTGCGTGTGCCGCTTCTCGTTTAGTCCTTGAAATGTCCGCTGGATGGCGGTACATATGCGGAATATATGATGAAAGATGCGTGATGGTGGTACTTGGAGTGTTGAATGGATAGACGAACGGACACACAGCCAGATGCATGGACGGACTCACGCATGGCTGCAGCTACAGATGGACGCATGAACAAACGCAGGGACGAACGCACAGATGGACGTGTGGACGCACGAACAGACGCACGTACGGATGGGTGAAGGGACGCACGGACGGTCACACAGACGGACGCATGGACGGACAGAAGCAAGAACGAATGGACGGAAAGATGCTTCACCCCCACTCTCCATCATTAACTCCGTGGATATGCTGCCATTAGTTTTGTTTTTTTGCGCTGACCTCGTGCCGCAAGATACAATTGAGTGCGTTCTCCTGCGTCTGTGGCACTATGGCATTCACGGAATACTTGGCTTGGAGATGGCGGGGCGCAGCAGCTCGTGCAAAGTGTCGAATTCATGTGGCTGCATTCGCAAGAAGCTAAACACCGTCAAAGCACAGATAAAATCAATTCTGCAACTATTTTTTACTCGTATTTAGAATTGCTTTTTGTTTTGAACTTGACGTGTCACTGCCTTCAATGCAGCGCGTTTAAAACGCGTTCATGCTTCATGCCTTGGCAACTACTTAAGACACCGCGTTCGACACGCGTTTGTGCTGCATTGTAGGCTGTGGCTAGTCAAGATGAATTTAAGAGCGTTTCTGAATACGTACGACTCTCGGAAATACTCCTCGTCGTCTCTGTGCAGCTTCGCAGGTAGGTGGCCTGCATGGCTGACCAACTATCGCGATCGAAGGGACGGTCACACCCATCACCGGCTTTTCGTTTCGTTGGAGGCATCTGTGCTGCCAGCGCTGACACCATGGCACAGCGCACCAGCACCATGACAATCTCTTGTTTTTCGCTTGAATCGAACTCCTTGACGCGGTTAGGAACACTGTGCAAGGATGGACGAAAACAATAATTGTGGCGTGCTCAATTGGCTCCACTCACTCAGCAGATGGAGATCAGCTGATCGGCGCTGGTCCCCAGAGCTCTCGCTGATAGCCAGATCCGGGCGTGACTCTCCTGTTTTGTGACTTCCGGCGGCTCCCATGCAGCCTCTGTCGGTGTGAACATCCATCGCTTTTTTGCGGCCAGTCGCGAATGGTCGCGCGACCACTGCTATTCGCCGGCGTGCACCAGTCTTTATGCAGTAGAAGGAAAAAGAGAAACACAAGGAACAATCGAATTGATGTGATCTTGCAACCCGCAGTTAACAGGAGGGAATTCCGGTTGAGGCGGCTGCATTTTTGAAAGAGGCGATAAGGTTGTAGGGCTGTGTGCTCAGATTTGGGTGCTCTATAAAGAACCCCAGGTGGTAAATTTTGAGGAGCCCTCCCTGGTGGCATCTCTCTTTGTCGTATGGTGGTTTTGGGACGTTGAACTACAGATATCTATCTATCTATCTATCTATCTATCTATCTATTTATCTATCTATCTATCTATCTATTTTTGCCTTAACTATTTCGCTTCGCTGGTCGAGCGCGAGCGTGTTGGCGGCATGCGGTGCTACATAATATCCACAGTATTGCGCTATATGCAATTCATTGAAAAAAAGAACGCTTTTATGTACAACTCACTGAAGAATAATAAAGTGTAAATACAATGAACGGGACTTACTTGCCTGAAAGACCTAACACACGAAGGGGTGTGAAGTGCAAGTCGCTCCTCAAGTGTTAACAGCTAATCGTTTGTCGTCGCCGTCACTCTCAGTGCGTTGACAGACTTCTACGTTCAGTGAAAAATGCTCGTCGTCAAGTTAGTTTCTTCCCATATTACTCTGCCAAAGGAAATCTTAGGAATTCCCTCCACTGAACGGCTTGAAAAACACCAACAACGCTGCGAATCAGCGCGTTTATTTAAGCGTGGTGAAAATTCGCCCTTCTCGCTCTGAAAACCCTCAACAATAAATTCGTTTGCAGAGTGCTGTAATGTAGGAACAAATGTACAAAAACAAGTGGCCACAGACTTCGCCAATTTGTGATTGCTTAATTATTTCCGACTGCAGAGCTATACAAAAAGAACAAATCGCGAGGTTGCGCAACTTTTCGCGTACAATCTTATGGGATTTTGACACTAGGAATCCCCTGAAGAATGCTACATGCAAGTAAAACAATGTTAGTTTCAACTGAAATCGTCAGATGCTAACATTTAACTAACCTATGTGGCTACAGAAAACCTCGCGTACAATCCGTCTAGACACGACACCGCTGGGTTCTATTCTTTTTTTTTCTTTTCGGCCATGACCCGGTGCTACCTCTTCACACGCTTCCGCAGACATGACTAAATTAGACGTCTCAGTACGCTTGGATGCAATACTGAAGGCCCAAGTGGCCACGCCAAGTTGCTCGACGATGTCTACTGGTCGTCCAGGACAATCAGAAGAGCCTATATGACGCCCGCCATCGTGACGCTCTTTTCACCCCGGCAATCTCGTTCTGCTTTGGTACCCCTCCCACCACGTTGGACTTTAGGAGAAGTTACTTCCGCCCTATTCTGGTCCTTACCGCATCTTACGCCAAGTGAGCGACGTCACCTACAAAATCACCCCTATGGACCTCGCCAAAATTCACCCTCACACTGGCATAGTACATGTTACGCGACTGAAGCCATATCACTCCAGTACCTCCTGATTAGCACCGGGTCAGTGCTCAAGCGGCCGTGTAAATCATGTAACCACTGGACGAGGACGACGAACAGGACAGAGAGAAAGACGACGTAAACAGACTCTGCGAGCCAGCTGGGCTCGCAGAGTGTTGTCAGCCGCTGAGTTTGTTCTGTGTGTTCGTCCAGTAAAATTATTCTCCCTGTAACACCATATGTACGTTTTAGACTATCATTGAAAGTGCGAGTTGCCACAGCTTCGCATCTCGCAAGAATGAATTAAAATTATTGTTTTCTCCCTGAGGGTCCATTTGTCACTTATGCAAGAAACATGCAAAGTCGTAGTGTTGGTTTATTGCTAACGCGGGAATATTGAAGTCAACACAGCCAACAAGGCAACGTACGCCTGCTGATCATCCTTCAAGAAAGGCTGTTGAATTCCCCTTGATGGCGCGGTAGTATGCCTACTAACCATATTTGAGTGGACGCTCTTGCATTCCAGCTGGTGGTGCAAAAGTCTGTGGCATTGCGACCATATTTCTTGGAGCCCATTTCTAGTATGGGACAGCAGCAACAAAAAGGTATAAGTGGCAAATGGCCAGCTGCTCTCATACCCCCTTGCCCAGGTGATACCCAATGTGACCATCGCTGAAGCAGAGCAGTTTTTTCAATGAGCATATTGCGCTGAGCTACTGAGGCTGCCGTGATAGTTGTACCAGAAAAGAAAAAAAAACGTTTTCAACCCAGCTTCTGTGTGTAAGTACTGCACCGGACTCCTGAGTGTAAGCACAAATGCTTACACTCAGGAGTCCGGTGCAGTGGACGTAGACTTGCGCAGACTTGATCTGTATGTACGTCAATGCGGAGCACGAAAATAGGACATAATTATGCTGTAGGTATTGCTTTAGTGTGATACCGTGCATGAAGAGGCTTTCGCACTAATTAATGGTTGAAAACTAACACTAAATGATGTTTTCTAGTCGCATAAGTGTGATGGTTCAAACACCATAGCGTTGCATATTTCACCAAGCGCCGAGGAAGAAAGACGGTTTGGCTGCATTACAACGGCCAGCCGAAGGTGTACTTGACAACGAATGGTAAAATTACTACCATCGATTATTTGCTATATAAATCTTGGGAAAACTGTCTGGCTTTGCCCACAGC